>JAYKAV010000277.1:19275-144030 GCA_035582835.1 Phoebastria nigripes
GGGGGGGGCAAACAGAACAAATTAGATAACCATTAATGTGAAAAACATTTTTTTTTTCCTTAAAACCATAGATAAGGAAGAATACTGATACTGATGACAGGCAAAATTTTAAAAATATTTCACTATCCTCTTCCCATCTCATCTATGTGCATACCTATTACCTGGTTTAACATCTTAAAATTTTGTGCTAGAAAGATATTTTAAGCTATCATTTGAGACCGTGATCTAACGAGAAAATTTAATATGCATTATATGCAGTAGACAGTATATATATTATCCATCAACTAAATGTGATCTTGCTGTGGTAACCTACCTAGGGAGCAGGCTGTGATCTTCTGGATTAATTTTGGGTTTGAATGTTTAGTCTACACCCAGTTATACAAATTGCAGCATGATAGTTTGGAAGAGTCAAATATGTCTCAACGTTGGTAGGGCTTTGCCTGAGGGGGCAAATGCTCCTGGAAAGGTGCAGACAAAAAGTAAAATCTCTTTGCAAGGATATTTTCTGGCTCACTAGAAGTAATAGTAAAATGAGTATGATAATAACTCTACAAAGTTCTTTAGTTATAAGACAGTAGAGAAGGACACTCAGAGTGACAATCTGCCTGTCTTGTAGGCATGTTTTGCATGCCTCAGATCTGCTCCTCAGTTAATACTTGCATTTGGTAACAAGAATTTCTTTATAGGGTTCTAGAAGAAGATCCAGTTCACCTAAGCTTAAGCAGCTACAAGGTTTTGCCATAACAGGCTGCAATCAAAAAGAAAGACACAGAACTTTATGGTTACTTCTCTGCTAATACAAAAAAAAATAATAAAACCAGGCCAAGGACTCATGTCTGGCACAGAGGGAGAACTGCATAGTACAACTTATGTTCATACAAGTAAATTCTCTTCCCTTCCAAACCAGTATGGCTTTGTCCTTCCTGACTGCTAATTGGGAAAGCCTCTGTTCTGTATGTAAGTGCTAATTAATCATTAATACAGTTAATCAAGAACTGGTATTTGAATCAGTGCCCTTACTGAGTTTGCTAAGACAGGCAAAGCCTGTATGAGATTCTACCTTTTGCAGTCCGGTTGGACATGTGCCCACTTAGGTGTGCCCRACTTGCACCTGAGTCTTTCTTGCTAGCTGTCCACTCTCTTGCACCTCTGGATCCTAGACATTTCACCATCTCTTGCCATGTCTGGAGCCAGGGTCCTGAAGACAGTGGGTTGGAAGTGGGTGAGTCACAGCTTCTTACACCACATAGAGATTTTAACAGTGTGAACAACCTCAGCTCACTTCTGTGCAAGTCAAACTGATTAGTTTGTCATCTCCAAAGGTAGTTCATACTCACCTGTTTTGATTTTGCAGTGAAATGGACAAGGTATGCTTACATGGTTAGTGACCAGCAGTTACCACCAGTATCTCATTTTGGAGAAAGTAGTTAGCTGCTTCTTAAACTRTCTTTAAGCTGCAAATGAAGCTGTAGGACAGATGTCTTCCTTTGATCCAGCTGGCTCAGTACCTGACATTGCTCCTCCACACCTTCATGATGCATGTGAGTATTTTGCAAATCTATCATCATCATTGCAGCATTGTGAAAACCAGCTCCATTATTTTTGACCAAAAATTTGGTGTTAAATTGTTTCAGCAAATTAGGGAATATTCATACAAATTATGCCACTGACAGATCAATGAAGGCCAGAACTTTTCAGGAAGGCATGACAAGCAGCTAAAGAAAATAACCTTTTCTACTGCCATAGAGTGATCCAGAAGAAGATACCTGTTTTCAGATTGATTACATGAACTTTACTTGCCCTTTTCAATGCAGTTGTTTGCTAAAACCAACTTCACTAGTGGTTTCAACTAACCTGTTAGATTTCTAATTGGAGAAACAAAATAAGAGCTATCACACTGACATCATACATCAGCTGGGAGACAGTAAACTCAGTAGGGTAATTCCTATGTAACTGCACTTCCCACATTATGTTATGCAGAAAGTTCTAGGATACAGATTTGTTAAGATTTGCTGTTAGCAGAGCTAACCTTCAGCTATTTCCTGAACTTTATTTCTTGAACCTTTCAGATGTGCATGTGGAAAATCACAAGTGCTTACTGGAACACAAAGGTGGCAGATCAAGAAATTAATCAGTCATAATCTTGCCCTGGACCAATGACATAATGTGGATGTGCCACAATTTCTGATCAAGCCCAGCAGATAGTTTGTATTACTTTTATAAAGGTTTTCATTTGGTCAAAAATCAGTTCATCATGTGAAACTAGATAAAGAGTTCTGTTTTCCATCAGACTTCCCATTTCCTGAAATTTTCAGAGGAAGATAAAATAAATGTCTAGGATATCTGCTTTAAGCAACTGTAAGTTATTTGGCCTAATTCTGATGATATTCTATGGCCTGTCATATGCAAAACCCCAAATCAGTGGGTCTAAGATCTCTTCTGGCTTCAAGAATCTATTTTCAGAAGTCCATTACGTTTATGAAGGAGAACTATCTAAATATGATAGAAGACTTTGCTTATGTTTACCATAAATGTTTTGTATTTTTCATTCTGGCAGCAAAATCTTTGCAGTTGGTTTTTAATAGCTGTTTGCACAGATATTTTTCTGAGATTTCTAAATGTATTAAAGTGGAAAAGGGATGTCTTTCTTGACAAATAGAGTTCAGCAAGGCAGTTCTTCCCTCATCTTCCCTTATAATGGAGGATTGTAAACCCATGAATGTTATGGAATTATTCTGGGAGCTAAGTGAGCATAGTAGTCTCTAAAACAAAAACAATGCACTTTCAGAGAGGTCATATGGTTTAAAATTATGATTTCTAGAGGAAATAACTGAATCTTTAGGACCTCATATGCTGTGTATTTGGGAATTGTTTTCCTACCTAATGGTGTATATGAAAAGTGCCTATTTTAAAAGAACTCATTTCTTGTTAGATGCTAATTTCTTGTTCGATTTAAGAGACATTCCTTAGATTGCCAAATGCAGTTTAGGAAAAAAGTAGTTTGTAAAAAGAAGAACAAGAAAGGAAGAAGGAAAGAAATAACAATCAGGGAAATGAGGGAGGACACAGGAAGGCTGAGGAAAGAAGATCTGTTTTGACTTGGATACAGAAAASAGTGTATGTTTAACTTAAAAGAGCGCGTGCATAAATCACTTGCTTTTTCACAGTGGTGGTACCAAATACTCAACTTGAAGGGCTACAAAGATTCAAGGCTACTGGCTAAAACTCAGGAGCTACAATGTATCAAAAAAAACCCCAAAGCAATTATAATGAAAGTAATATGGTGGGTATCCAAGAGAAGCACAGAGAGAAAAGCAAACTACTTTTTCTTTATTACCTGGAAACATAGAAACTTCTCAAATATTTTTACTTCTAATTATTTACATCAAAATTCAACCAATTCTTTAAGCAGCAAAAATTCTTTGTTCCTCAATATTGTGATATGTCTCATTTACTTTTAGCTATCCATAAATTTAGTATCCAATCTAAGCTACTTCTCCCAATTCCCTCTAAGGCAATGGAGAGGGGCAGTCACTTCCTCTGCTGATTTATCTCCTCTGTTTTAAATGCCTGTTTTAAAATAGGATTAAATGGCCTCCAGATATGCCTCTCTCCTAATTACCTAGTTATACTGGAGAAACAGTGTCCCCAACTTACACACATGAATTGCGCAGCAGAGAAACCGAAGTCACACACGAAATCTGCACCTGAGCAGGATTCAATACAGCACTCCTGAGTGCCACTGACATGCTCCATGTACTAGATCAACAAAATACAAAACTCATTCCTCAATTCCTCTTTTCTCTCTTTCTTTTGCATGATTACCCTATTTTTACAAAGTATCTTTCTTCCTATGAAAAAAGGTTCTTTGTGTAGTTGTCTGTGTTAGAATCTAAGAAAAGGAGACAATTCTTAAAAACAAGAGTGAAAAGGATAGTCCTAGCACCAGAGGAAGTGAACTGCCTAATGACTTATGGACAAAAATAAGGGAAAAAAGAAAAAAAAAAATAAAAAAAAAAAAAAAAAAAAAAAAAAAAAAAAAAAAAAAAAAAAAGAAAAGAAAAGAAAAGAAAAGCCACATCCAAAGGTGGCTTGGTTGAGAAATACATATGTAAAGACATGGAAATATGTATTCTAACTTTTTATGTAGACAGACTGAATACCCAAAAGGTACATACAGAAGAATATCTCTTCTCCAGTAGAAAGTTTAGCTCATCTGTCAGATCTGTAATCCATCTGTCACTGAAGAAACAACCAGAAAATTTCAGCCAAAATGATTCAGACATTTCTAAGAACAAATGAAGTAAAAATATTTTCTTTGCCTATGTTAAAAATACTCTGGCAGACTTTTCTTGAGAATGTTTAGCAATTCTTATTTTAGGATGACGATGTATGCGTTGCTGACTGATGGAGATGATCTTTGTGTCTCGGATGTGTCTTTGCTGATGATGAAAATCCATCAGTGTGAAGCCAGACTGCTGTGGGTTTGGGGAAAAGAAAAGCAAAGCCTGCAAAAGTTTCATAAGTACTCTTTTCCACAAAGAATAAAAGCATGAAGGTGAAGGAAATTGCTTGACATTTCCACATTGCAGTGTTTGATTCTGCCATATATTGTCTAATGCCTTGTCTTTGTATGTGTGATTGTGTGCATATGTACATGTGTGTGTGTTTGTGCTGTGTATTTGACACTGATATTTATTTAGTTCTTTGGGAAATAAATCAAGCTTTCTTTTTTATATGTACAGAATCAGGCACCTGAGGTGTTATTGACACAAAACTAAAATATATCCAGGAACAGTAGTATTTTCCAAAAAGGTATCTGTTATTTTTTATTGAAATTACCACGCACCAATTTCTTTACTCAGAGTGTACTCCTAAGTTTGTTTATTTACTGCAAATATTGATGGGACTGCATTTTTCCTTTGTGCACACATATATTAACAGGAAGTGAAAGCCCCACCAATGTTCTTGGTAAACTGTTTAAAGCACTTAATATTCTGTCTGGTGAGTTTAAAAAATGGTGTTTGAAGAGTGCAGGAAGTGCACAGAAGAAAACTCAGCATATTGCATGCAAACCCATTTCAAATCAAGTGGGTTGTGAAAGGATATTAGAGYTGTCTGTTTCATAGTAAAGAATTGTGAAATTTTAAAATAAATACACCTCTTGATGTAGCATCTTTATTATTCCTTGGCTAGAAACTGTAGCACAAGTCACAAGCCAGTCCTGAACCAACTTCAGGTAGAGCAAATAGAAGGAATGGAGCAAAAAAATTATTTAAATATAGAAACACCCTCCAGAGACGCTCTTTTATTCATTGCAACAGAGATCAATTAACAGGAAAGTTCAGAAAAGGCCTTGTATTCGGTGATAAGGCTGACCTGCATTTGACAGAAGCTATCCCTATCATGTTTTCATTAAACATACTGAGAAGAGATCAGCAACTACAGAAGAAATGACAAAGCCATCTTCTCCATTTACAGGTATCTGACTGAAATCTTTTCTTTTTTCTTCCCCCCCCGTGTTGACTAAGGAAAGGACAGGGAAATAACTGCTGGCAAATCCTGGCATCACATGCTTCTCTTCTGAAAGGACCAGAAGGAGACCAACGTCCAAAGTGCTGTTTCCATGTCAAAAGCATTGTGTGTCCTGACAGTTCAGTAGCCCCATTGATCCTTACTCACTCCAGGATCTGAAATGCTTTTATTGTACAATATCATCACTGCCACAAGGCCAAACGTCTTGCTTGTTCAGATCAAAACTGCACCCACCCCTCTTTGGGTTCATGCACAGAACAGGTTCAAATTAGAGTATGGAGAGTAGATTCATATATAGCCATCTCATGTGTCCCACATTAATTGAATGGAGACAAAAATAAAATTTATTTATTTATTCTGATCAATATAACCCAGAACAAATTTGGTGGTTTTGTTGTATCAATGGTTGTTGATTACTAAAACACATTATTGAGTTTCCAGTAATGTTCTTCCTTTGAGTATGCTCTTCAGACTTTTTTTTCTCCTATTACATTTATCCTTGCGTCTGTTATTGTTCCTTTTGAGCATAGTGAGAGCTGTGTTATTTACAGTCCTGACCTATTTAAGAGAGCTCAGTCAGACTGTCCACTCTAGACAAGATATTTACTTCTTATTAGCCAGAATATATCATGAATATGTCTGTTTTTCAAGATTTTATTTTAAAATTTAGAAATAGTCATAAGATAAGACAAAGGATCTCTAGGAAGATGCAGACCTCTACTGAATTTCTACTGTCCTAATAAAAGCTGTTTTTGCAGAAGTGTAGAATGATTGAATGAGTTGCTGCATTTTCTTTTGTTTGATTGCTAAGACAAACAATGCAGTCTTTTAAATGCAACATCTCTAAATGTGTCAGGCTACATAGCCTTTTCCTGTTTATAAATTATATCATTGCCTTATAATGAAAAAAAATATGAAAATGAGTAGGAGAGATGTCATTAAAAGATAATTGTTTTATCTGCAGCATAATCCCTTGAATATCAGGCTACAATTTCCCTTCAGGAGATGAAATACTTTGAAATGGCACTGCTAATTTGAGTGGAATATCAGGACATTAATCACACATCCATAATACTACTTTGCTGGGTAGGCATGACAAGTCTTTAAGGAATTGAGCTGGCAACCTGAATTTCTAAGGCATCTGGAAACTCAAATATTCCAGTGGATAGTTATAAGTCTACACGAACTGAGGTGTGGGACCATCACATTTACATGCATATTTAATTCCAAGGTTAAATGAGTTGTRGAGGATTAAAGCAGTTTTGTTTGTAGTTACTATGCTAAAAACAATATGCTTGAAGCCTCGACTAGCTATATTCTCTGTATTTTGTTTAATTCAGCTGTCAAAATAGAACTGCCCTCAGCATGTATAAAATAACTCACTAAAAGGTCATCTTTGAACATATTTTCATATTGCAGGTAATCAAAACAGAGTATAGCAGAATTTTGTTTGTAACTGGTGGCAGAGCAGATATGGAACAGGATCACTGGGATGTGATGATGTGAGTAGTCCTAATGAAATACCACTAAAGCTACTAACCATTTAGACTGGAAAATAGACTCATGTGGGATCTAATGTTTCACTCATGGTAAAGCTTGATTTTCTGGCTCAGTAGCTGCCAGCCACATGGGTGATGTTGCACCTACCTGATACAGTGACCGAAACACACCRCTTCACTCTGTTCTTTCTCTCTATTCCTTTTGAATTGTCAGGGTTATAAAGGCGGCTGTTTCATGCTGCATAATTCACAGTGTGTGTTTTTCTTTAAATGTAACATTACATTTACATTTCCAGATTAAAATTTGTAGTTTTGAGGAGGCAATAATATTCTTTAAAGTACTGTTGACATATTGTTGTATACTCAACTTCAGATTAATTACATATTTTTGCATGTAAACAAACTGGGAGGGAATGAAAATGCTCAATATAAATGGCTACCTGCCTCATAAGACCCCATGCAGACTCAGAAGACTGAGGATCAGGACTCTGATGTAATGTGGCTAGAAACAAGCGTATTAGGAAAAATATCACAGCCGTTAAATTCATCAAGCTCTTTTTTGGGGGGTTATATTTATATTATCACAGAATGTCTGAGTTTGGAAGGGACTTCTGGAGATCGCCTAGTCCAACCCTTCTGCTCAGACCAGGGTCAACTAGAGCAGGTTGCTCAGCAATGTGTCCAATTGGGGTTTGAATATCTCCAAGGATGGAGACTCCACAGCTTCTCTGGACAATCTATGAATTATCATTATCAACCTGTAGTATTATCATGTTTGTCAATCAATAGAAGTTTGATCAGATCAAGAAAGCAGGATTTATCCTGTGTAAATGACAGAAGTGAATTCACTCAAACACATCTGCAATATCCCCACATTTAAACTTAAAGCTTGTAAAAGGTTTGGAAAGTTAACTTTTCCTCTTTTTTTTTTTTTTTTTTTTTTTAAATCTTTCTCATCCGTTTCACAGTTTAAGGCAGAACCAGGAACAGAAATAAAAACTCCATAAACCACCACCCTCCTGGCCAAGCAACAGAGTACCAAAAGCAAACAATCTCCTCAACATTACTGAGACGCTAATCAATTTATTTGAGAATTCCAGATTGATTTACTAAGCTGGACAGCTCAGATTTAGTTCATATTTGCATTCAATAACTAAGATATATATCTGAGTGGAAAATTTAATTTTCTCAAGTTGTCTTCACCATTTGTTTGTGTCAGTTAATGATTTTTTAGTTTTGTATTTAACCTTTGAACAAGTTTTCTTCTTTATTAGTCACTTTAATAATATTTACACCAAATTGTCAGGAAGATACTTGCAACATCTTTCAAAATTAATCATATTATCTAGTTATACAAATCTACTTTCGATAATGAGAAGAAATGGACAGTGCTAGCTGTTGAGGAATGAATTAGAGTTTAGTTCTGGAAAAGATCAAAGGCAGCAGTTTTTCATGAAAAATAACACCTGCAACTCAATGGTTACAATAGTTATTATCCTACATGTTCAAATAGATGAATTATCTCAAACAAAAGTAAATTCGCAAGAAATGTTCTTGGAATTTACAGAATTCCGCTTACTTCAGTGAACTTTTGATCTGTTTCCCATTTCTGAAGAAGAGCTTATAAGCTCCAAACTAGAGCTTCCAAACTAAAGCTTCTAAGCTTCCCATCTGTAGCTCTCAGAGTCAGGCCCGCATGAACCACAAGGAGCCAACTACTGCAAAGTGTTGCCATGCCAGCAGTGGCATTCACTTTTCTTTAATATTTTCACTAACCTTATTTCCCCTGTGAGCAAAATAGTTGCTGCTGTTTGTTCAGACTTGGCGGCCATGGTAGGACTAGCTGTCAGACAGCCTGAGCTCCTCTTGCTAATTTCAAGCTCTGTTGAGCAGTGCTGTGGTGGCAAGACTATCACTCAGTGTTTAGGAACAGTCCCAGCAGGGGAGTTGGGGGGGAACTTAAGGAAATCTATAGATTTTGCTTATCAGAGAAAAAATGTTGGAGTTTTTTATGGAAGAATTCACTGTTACTCGCTTCTTTACTTTAAGCAAAAGTGACCAGAAGGAATCATAAGACAGTGGACAGCACCAGCTGCCAACATATGCTAACACATGGTATAGGTTCAATTAGGATGATTAGAAATGTTAAGAATATCAGAATGAGAATCATTTAGCTTACTGAAACTATTCATTCTATAATATCTTGGCCAAGGTAGCACATATCTGAGCAGCATAGGTACAGAAAAACAAAGATAAATTCAGAAATAGAGACAGGCATAGTGATGTAGAATATACCTACCACGGACCAACAGGTCAAAACCACGTTGTTGTCTTTTTAATTCCTTTTATTTTTTATTTTTATAAGTGACATAAATTAAATGTGACACTATTAACCACAGAGAAAGTACACAGACATTCTAAGTAGACCCAGTTCCAGGCCATTAGCAAATACTGCCATTGGGGGAAACCATTGCCTAGCAGGAGGATATCAAGTTCAACAAAGGGAAATGCCAAGCCATGACTCTGGAGAGGAATAAGCCCATGCACCAGTACATGCTGAGGGGCCAAGCAGATGAAAGGCAGTTTTGCAGAAAAGGACCTGGGAGTCTGGTTGGACAACAAGTTGAACATGAGCCAGTAATGTGTCCCCGCAGCAAAGTAGGCCAAAGTTGTCTGTAGTTCCATTAGGGGAAAAGCATTGCCAGCWGGTTGAGGGAGGTGACCTTTTCACTCTACTCAGCGCTGGTGGGTCACATCTGGAATGCTGGGTTCAGGTCTTGGCTTCCCAGTACATGAGAGACATGGACAAACTCAAGCGAGTCCATGGTTCAGAGGGCCATGAAGCTGATGAAGGGACTGATGCAACTGACATGCAAGGAGAGGCTGAGAGAGCTGGAGTTGTTCAGCCTGGAGAAGAGAGGGCTCAAGGGGATCTGATCAATGTGTATAAATACCTGATGGGCATGACATARAGAAGACAGAGCCAGACTCCTCTTGTCGGTGCCCAACGAAGGACAAGAGGCAGTGGGCACAAGCTGAAACACAGGAATCTCTATTTGAACATAACAGCTTTTTTACTGTGAGGGTGACTGAGCACTGGAACAGGTTGCCCAGCGAGGTTGTAGAGTCTCGATCCTTGGAGATATTCAAAACCTAACTGGACATGGTACTGGGCAACCTCCTAGTTGACTCTGCTCTGAGCAGGGGGGTAGAGTTCAGATCTCCAGAGGATCTCCAGAAGTCCCTTCCCACTTCAACTGTTCTAGGATTCTGTGATTCTATAAAAGGCTGAAAATATTCAGTAGACAAGATCTGACTAGATAGAGAGGAATATCCTGAACCTTCTCCGGAACAATCTGGTGAAGTGAAGAAGTGAACAATAATAGGAGATAGATCAGGCGGATAGATAGCTATGTCTGTGATAACAATAATGAGAGTATGCTGACTTAATACAGTGAGGAACCTCATGGTCTAGACAGTGCTAAGATGGAGACAATGGTCATGGCCATATTTGTAGCAGTACAGGGGACAGCAGAATAGAGATTCTGGAGCCAAAATTAAATGAATGACTGAGAAGTAAAAGACCAAGACTGGCCAAAGTCATGCACCAGGCTGGACAGATTAAGTTTCTGTTCATATATAAGAGAGTTGTGTGGGGAAAATATAATCAAACTCATTAGAGACTGGAAAAACCTCATTAAATAGGTGGAACATCTGTTTTATGAAACCCTCTATTATTTTAGATGAGCTTCATCTAAGTGAAAATAGAACCACGATGCTGAAACTTAAAAGTTTATGGGGAACTTTTACAGTAAGCACTATGGGAAAGTCCAGAGCTGCAGAAGAGCACACAGATCACATTGAAATAAACTCTTTAAGTAAAGAGGAATGAGGATCTTCTAAACCAATGAGGAATTAAAAAGCCAACTTCATTTTCAGCAAATGAAACTCCTTCTGAGGAAGGCATATATAAGGAGACAACCATCCCAAGAGGAAATGGACACATTCACCTATTTAAATGTTTGAAGTGTAAAGCATAAAGTGGGTGAATTAGATTGCCTGATTTTTAATGAGGACAGTAACTTAACAGACTTATGAACTYGGGGGAAGGAAGCTAATCTTTCAAACATGTCATACCAGGTTACAAATTACTTAAGCAGGCCAGACAAAGGTTTTGACTATAACAAATAAAGTAATAAGCCACATGGCTAAAGATAAAAAAATAAAAGATTTACATAAATGGGAAGAGGATGATATTACAACTCTCATATCATTTTTTGGATGCTAACCATGACTAAGAGAGACCAGAAAAGCTGCAAGAGCAATAAACACAGTAATGATGGGAAATTGTAGTTATTTCCAGGAAGATTTGGATAAACATCTGAACAAGTAGTATCAGATCAAACTTCAGATKACAGAAGCTACTTTGTTAGACTTCAGCTTCTTCTTGAAACAGCTATTCAGAAAGCCTGCTCTTGTGAGTAAACAGTTCCTGTGAGATGTACATTGGACTTGTTTCAAAACGTATCTCTCAAAGAGCCTTTCTAAGTGTGATGTGCTCCAGTTCAAAACTACAGCAGGAGTGAAACACACACACAAAATAAACCACTACAGAGATGTTCATTTTCAAAAAGGGAAATCATGTAAAACCAGAAAGCTTGCTAAAAGTAAACTAAAAGAACCAGTCAAAGAATAAAACTTCTGTAGATTGTATGGAGCTTCCTTCAAGACACCTTATTAGAGGGACAAAGTAACTATAAAATCAGTCTGGTTAAAGAATAGAAACAGTAGAGAACAACAATAGTTAAACAGTAAAAATAAAATGGATAACAGAAGTAAAGAGTTATCTTTCAGAAAATGAGTATTGTGTCCAGATAAGGTGAATGGAAAAGAACATAAGCTGTGGCAAAATAAATCTGAAACTTTAATAAGCCAAAAAAGGACTTTGAAGAAAAATTTGCTAAAGGCATGAAGTTATTAATGAGATGTTTTTAAACAAGCTAGAAGCAAAATACTTGCCACAAAGTTTGTAGGGTCAACAGATACTTAATATAGGAATGAAAGGATACTTAAYATAGGAAAGGAATAAGACCATCATAGAAAATCTGAAGCAGTGATTTGCATCACTTTTCACTACAGAAAAACTTAGGAAGAGTCCCATGTGGGAGCCTTTCCTCACAGGAAATGACTTGGAGGAAATGTCTCAAATTGCAGTGTCAGCTGAATGTAAGAACAAATAAATAAAATAAATAGTAACTCCTTGCTAAGGCTAGGTAGTATTTAATTCTAAGCATTAAAGGAACTCAGAATTAAAAATTCTTTAACTAGTAACTGTGTTATATAGACTAACATTTAAATTAGCTGGAGAATTGGAGGAATGAAAGGTTAGAATTATAGCAACTTTGGAAAAGTACTTCAGGGACAGTTAAACTATTACAGACTAATAGGTTTGATTTCAGAAATAGGTTAATTGTTTAAAATTCTAATAAAGAACAGAATAAGTAAATTTTCAGTTAAATAAGCTAACATGGAGAAAGAATCAACACAGCTTTTGTAGAGGTAAACTGTGTTTCACAAACCTATTAGGGTTCTCTGAATTAGTCAGCAGGCTTGCAGGGTGATGGTCAATTTGTTAAACACACTAGTCTTCCAAAAGCTTTTGATAAGAAAGTATCAGCAGCAAAAAAGTTTGCTGATTATGCATAATTATACAGCATGGTAAAAATGAAATTTGTTTGCAGAGAGRTGCAGAGAGATCTCACAGTATGGGGAGTCTGGGTAATAAAATAATGAATTACTATAATGTAAAAGCCCATGGGTAAAACAATATWAGCTATTGATGCACAATCATGGTCTCTAAGTTAGCTGTTATTACCACTCTGAAAGGAAAGCTTGGAATCACTGTGGGTAGATTTATAAAGTTATCAGCTCAGTGCTCAATAATTGCACTGAAGACATATTGCATTTTGAAAATTATTAGAAAAGGATAAAGGAACAAAATAGAAAATATCATTGTGTGGCTGTGTAAACCTCTAGAGAGATTTGAAGTCTGTATGGAAATCTCAAAAGGGGTAGCCCTTGAAAGGCCTAAAAAAGAAAAAGGTAAACAARATCATCAAGAGAAGGGTAGGTTTCTCGTTTGACTGTCCAAAGAGTATTGCATATAAGAGCAAATGTAGCTTTCTATTGAAAAATATATAAAGGACACAAAGCTATCTTTACAGGCTCATGATCTTAGATTTTTCTACAAAGAAAGAGACAAAACCAAGCAATCAAACAGAACTTTTTTTCTCCAGGACCAGGGCTGGTATTTGGCTAAAGCTAAGAATAAAAAATTTCTAGGATGTCTAGCCAGGAAACATATAACTTACCCTGAGTAAGATGTAGGATGTCTGTCACTAGAGTTTATGCATTATTAGTCTACAATCCAATTCATACACTGTTGATAATGTGCAAAGAGTAGAAATTTAGGAAGATAATGTCTCTAAATAAGTAATAAAAAGTTGAAACTCTCATTAAATGTTTTGGAGAAGACCAGAATATTCAGAGTGATCTACAGAAACAGACAGGAGACAATTTATATCCTAAAGGGATATTAATTGGAAGAAGAAAGAGCAAACAGTTTGAAAAGTAATAAGTACAATGTCTTCAGTATTATGATCCATTTGACAGAGAAGGATAGACTCAATGACTGCTCAAAGATCACTGACTACTCTGTGGCCTGGAATTCAACTGAGCATTTTCCATCTCCTGGATCATTTTCTATATTTGTCACGATCAAATGTGAAAAGTATCCAGCACTATAAAATCATTAGATGATTTTGGTAGAAGGRCTGAAATGGAATGGTTGACATTCAATCTTCTGTGAGTAAAACACTTGTATGAAACCCTATAATGTGAATAGCCAGGGACGTGTGACTCCTCTTGCTTCAGAGAACATGTCCATTAATTAATATTTTCTTAACTGTTTGAAATCAAGTTCATGGAGAAAAAGAAGCCTTGTTTAGGACTAGCCATATGCAAAAGGGGAAGTTTTTAAGATCACATGTTTTTGAGTTACCCTTACTAAGAACAAAATTCTTGAATGGGATTCATCTGCCCCAGGTCAGGCATTTAAAATTTAGCCAGCTGAATTTCAGGTAATCTTACAAGGTTTTCCTTATAATTAAAGGAGAGAAATAGGCATCTCCGGAGGGCAATTCAGCTTCCCACTTTCCCTTATTTTAAAATCCTGTTTTGGAATGAAATGAATAGATCTCTGGAGGTGTCTGTTTCTCTCTGCTGAGAGGGACCCTTAAGTTATTAGACCTATATAGCTAATTTTTAGATCCCTAAATTAGGGGAGAAGAATCCCATCTTTATTAATCTTTTCTTTTCCCTTGGGAAATATTTTTTGCCATTGTGCATGATTCAAATGAAGCAAATTATTTTCTATTAACTTTTAAAGATAAAGTGCATTTCTCATAAACTTCAGCCAGGAAAGTTATAGTTTAAAGTTAGACTTCTCCAGGAAGTTATGTCCAGGTGGAAATAGGAGTTTATTACTGGAAGAAATTTTGCAACTTTAACTTATAGAGTTTGACTATAATACACGTGTAAGAACAAATTATGTTTTGTTGCCAAGGCAACAAAAGTAAAAAGCAGGGAAACTAATGGAAGCAATTTACAGCTCTGTGGGACAGCCAGACATACAATAACATACTGCATTTCTTAGAGAAGAAAACAATATGATCTATCAAAGTTCTTATTTTATTGCAAGAAAAGACACAGCACATGACAATAAGGAAAATCACATTTTATTTAATTTAGTTTATTTAATAGTCCATCAGATGAGTGTGAGGAAGCATATACATTTCAATCTAAGGATTCCATCTCACTCACCCCTACCTATCCCGTCCCATACTAGGGGGACAGAAATGCTCAGTTTTGTTGTTGTTATTGTTGTTGTTATTGCAGTGGAATCCCTGTTCTTTTATTCTTTCTTCTTCCAAACACTTTAATATTGTTTTCAGAAACATTTAGAAATTGTAACAAAGACAGTGTGATCCAAATTTCTATTGCACAGCTACAGCTACTCTGCAGAAGACTATATAGCCTATAGTCCTAGAACACAATAAAAACAAAAGAACACCTGTCTCTGAGAAAAGATTAAACATTTTCTTAAAAACCTGTGGCAAAATTGTGGCCTCTGATTTTAGAACAAATTTGCTATTACATCTAGAAAGAATTACAGGTCCAATGGGAGAGTCTGTCTTCCAATAATTTTCATAGTCCCAATCACATTTTAAAAGATGGCAAAAGTGGCAAAAATTTGCCATTTTAGTTTGAAAATTTTCTTTAAAAATGCTGCAGCAGCATCTAAAAACTTGACCTTGAATAATCTTGCCTGGGTCATAAGGCACTACCGAGAGTAATGCAATAGAATTTATCATTGAAAATTATGGTTTTTTCTACCATTATCTTCCTAAAATACAACATATCAAAACCAGCGGCAATAAAAAAGTAGCACTGAGTCCATCCATCTCCTCAGAGCTGACAACATGTTTGCCTGATCATGTAAAAAAAGGAAGTAAATGAAGAAAGCAAATTTAAAGCTACTATATGACTGTAGTGGTAACAAACTGGGTCTCAGATATTTGTGGATTTTTGGAGGGATTGTGATTTTATTTTTTTTACACCTCCAGTGACATAAGATCTCATTGCCATTTTGTGACTGAAAACTAAGTCATAACTAAGCCCATATGAAGATGGTGTCTACAGTTCACTTATAAAATTTCTGAACATTAGGTCACCTGAACTAAATCCGTTTAAACCTCAGAAGTAATAAGATAGCAAAGATGATATTATAACAAATTCAAATGCTGTTTCCATCCCACGGAGTTCAGAATTACATTACACATAGAATATAATTAACTCTACTGTATTCTATTCTAAATAGCAGGTTAAGAGAGTAGAATTTGTCTATTAGCATAAACAGAATTAGAACAATGACATGTACTATGTTAACTAAAACATCAGCAGAAATTGAGTTACAGGGGAAAATGAGGATGTAGGCAAAACGCATAGTCTTATATCTAGGGAGTGATTTGAACTATAATTAAAATCACAAACTAGAAATTAATACAGGAGTCTGGAAGATGATGGAGATTTTCAAATCACTGATTAATATAGGAAGCAGTAGAAGAAGAGAATGAAAAACTGACTCTCTGTAAAGAATATTATGTCACCAGGGCTATGCAATTCCCAGGCCTTAAAAAGCAGGAGATCAAAAGACAGAATGAGAATGTGACATCCTAATAGTGGGATTAATCTCAGTTAACTTAGTCATCTGAAATCTAGGCTGCTCTACTAAGCTAATTATCAGGGCTCCTGCTACTGCTCACTGAAAAGGTGGGCTACTCAGAGGGCTGATCACCCTGTATTATTATACTGGGGTGAATTACCCAGATGAAGTTTATCTTTCTTTCCAACTGCATATGGAGGGAGCCTGGACAGCCCTGTGAAACTACACTTCTGCCTTTTAAATAGCTAACATTAATGTCAATTAATCCCAAACAAAGTCAAAAAACTTGTGTGCAAAGAATACTTTTTTTTTCAAATATTTAGTTTTGATCTGTGCACAAAATTGTGTTCAGCAGATTTAGTATCTGAGATACTTATAGTAAAACAAACGCTGTGAATCCACACCAAAACTTTAAATTAATCCCACAATGAAACCGAAGGGAGAATATTTGCCAAAACAATTAAAAATCTTGCCCCTCAGAAAAAATGTGGAGGAATATTTTTATAAATAGACATTGAAATAAAGAAGACAGTATGTAACCAACAAATAATGACAGTCAGAAAGGCTGGCTATTGAAACTTCTTATCCCATTACTGCTGAGCAATAGAGAGTGATGGAAAGGCTATATTTATACTAACATAATCCCATTAGTGAGAGGAAAGTGGAAATGTTTCCAGGAAACATTTTCTCACTCATTTATACAAATTCAGAATCACAGATTTGTGCTTATTGTTCAAGGTCTGTAAAATCCATAGCAGGAACAAACATTCAGACCTAATATGTTTATTAAAAGTATAACACAACTTCCTYGTATCTTCTGGGTTTTTTGCATGAAAGCAGTATTTTGAAAATGTAATTTTTTTTATTCAGGTATTACAAAACACAGCAGTTCCTGTAAAGTGCAGTTAATCCCTGTTCAGTCTGTGCCACTCAGCCCACACCTGAAATTACCTTTGCCCTGTGCAGGAAGAGCATTTCTCCTTAAGAGAGGTTTTAAAAACTATTTCCTGTCATGCAATAATTCATATTCCTGTATTAACAGAATTTCTGGCAAATGTCTAAGCTGTTGTTAAGCTCACGTAACAATAATACCACGTGAGAATGGCCTGTTGTGAACTATATCACCTTAGTCATGTGTAGTGTGGCATTAATACAGGTATGTATCTTTCATTCACATAGTGCTGGAGGTCATACGAATGCCTAGATGTTTTTGCACGTGGCAGTGTTATCCACCTCACATCTCAGAACTCCAAGCAGTAGAAAAATGTTTCATGATGTAAACCTTTTTACAAGGAGCCGGAAGTATAACCTGAAAGATTTCTTAGTCTTCTTTCTTTCATAAACATGGCTGTTTGAAGGCACTGTTAAAGAAGGTGCAGTCTGACAGACAGAGACTATGTTAAAAGTAGTTTTATTTTCAAATACAAATAATTAACAACATCCACTCTTCCATTTCCMCCATAAAATTTCTTTTTTGCCATCTTGAGGGCCTCTCTCATGACATGCTGCATCCTGCCAGACTGTGAACAGACATACACTGAGGTAGCCTCCATCCTGGGGAACCCTGTCACAGCTGACAAAGTGCTGCACCATATTGCCAGTCATAAAATGTAGGATTTAAAATCACCAGATGTAAGTGTGGCATTTCAATCTCAATATTGTATGTCTACTCTATTCTCAGATGTAAGGCTTCATCCAAAACATATTAAAGTAATTAAGAATCTTTCATTTGGCCTCAGCTAGCCCTGAATCAGACATCCAAAAGCAAATAAATTGCTTTTTGATACCATCCTCTTGCTTTCACAGTAGCCAAATGGAACCAGAGCTTACTCATCTTTACCTTACTCTGAGGTCCAATCATGCAGTGTTTGCTCAAATTAAAATCCCAGTGAAAAGAGTGTGGATTTTTTTTCTGCCTCTCAAGTGTATGATAACAGGTCAACAGACAAGCCAGCAAAATTCAGCAACTCTCTAGTAAGCTTATTAAAAAATGGAATGTCCTAATTAAGGATGGAATAGGCTCCTCTGTGAAATCTACTGCCAGCAGTGAAAAGGACAATGATACAATAGTGTCTTTTCTCAGTTAGGCTCAATCTGTGACATACAGTCACTGACTAATGATCTAGTTTCTTTTAAAGGTGTAGAACAGATATTTGGCTAAGGTAGACTGCTCTACGTCCTTCTCTTCAACAAACCTRTATCAACTTATATCAGCTGGAATCTGACCCATTTTTTGTGATGTCACCAGTGCACATGTGTTCCTAATTTGTCTAATAAGCCACACAGCTTTGCTCAGTCAGTAAAATATGAAATCCCTCTGCTCTTTTGCCACTGTTTCTCTAAACAAACACAGTGTCAGCAAGGAAAAGTGTGCTGGTGCTGATTTTTTTTTTTTTTTTTTTTTTTTTTTTTATGCATAAACGATATAGGAAAGAAACAAGAGATAAAAAGTGATCTTATGCTCTTTTTCTAAGGAATGCACCTCATCAAAAGATTAGAAATCATATTAAGTGCTGACTGCAGAGAAATCTGAAGTTATTAGCTTCTGCAGAGATGAGGTTTTGGTTTTTTTATGGTTATTTGCTTTGATTTCTTCCTTCTGGTTTCTTTCCTTTGGTTACCTTAGTAGAAATGTAGAACATAAAATGCTTGAAAGAAGACATGTACCTAAACAGAGCAAGGCAATACACTGACTAATGAGCATCTCACTAAGTACATCCATATGAAAGAATAATTTTGAAACTCTTCATTCTCTAAACATACTTTAGACCATGTAATTGTACGGCAAATTGAATCACACTAGTGAGCTGAAGGCAACTTAGGAAAGATCATTATTGTTTTATTATTCTTGTTACAGAATTTAACTTAATTTGAAATCTGCATTATTGCCCTGACAGTGAAAAGCACTGAAATCTTATTCTGTGTACATTATATACCATTTGATAAGCATATCTAAGTGTGTGTGCTTATATATCATTCATTCCATAACAATAATTTTAATTCTCCAACTAAATGCATTTAGATGCTGTTTGTTTTGTTTTGTTTTGTTTTGTTTTCCTGGACAGCATAGTCTTATATTTAATATTTAATTGTATTTTCACTGTCTTCACTAAACTTCTTTTCTGTAAAACTCCAACAAATTTAGGGAATTTTATGACAGTAAAAGGAATATTTTTACATTCCCATATATGTTAGCCAGATGTACAAAGTATCTCTCTCACAATGAAATGATGATACTTTCAAATTTAGAACTACTTTTTTCCTTAAAAAAGATCTTTTCATGATTTGCCTATATACACTCTACTCAATACGGCCAATTAATATGATTTTGAAACTCATTTACACTGGTGTATATCAGAGGTASACCGAATAAAATGTGCAGCACTATCCTGTTGTAAAACTGTATGCAAATCAAGCTTACAAACTTTAGAATATCACATTAAGTAATGCATCAAATCCAGTCTCCAGATGTGTCAAATGACTAGTGCTTCAGAGAAGGGCAGATCTGCTCTGGAGTCCAAACATAAAACCCAACAGCCAGGCTAAAGAGACAGATCTGTGGGATGAGCAAAATAAGAGAGGACACTTAGTTCCTTAAGTTCCTTATGTTACTGAGCAGGAAGAGAAAGAACAAGAGAGCTGTCCTGCAACAGAGCTGTCTATTAACAGCCTGAGAATACTTTGCCATTATCCTCCTGTCTGTGCAGCATACTGCCCTCTGAAATTTCCATCTGGAAGCCAGAAGTTTGAGAAGGTATTTTAGAATAAGAAAATACCATCAACATGGTTGGGTTTTTTGTTTTGTTGGGGTTTTTTGTTTGTTTGTTTGTTTTTTTAAATATTAGCTTTACACATACCAAACTGAACTAAAGAGATTTTCAAGAYTCTTACTTTGCTCTCAGATCCTTGGTTGGAGAGATTTGATGGAAAATTTATCAATTGTTGTCATTATAACAAAAGAAAAGGGCAGTAATGACAGGTTTAGGAACAGCTGTGCATTACCCTGCTTGTATTTTACCAGACAGCTCTGTTATATAGTCTCCGAATGTTAGTGCCCCGTGAAGGACTGTGTCCTTGGATTTTCTTTGAGAGACTTCCTTATTATCTGTGCCAGTAGAGGACATAGAAGCAAAAATCTATCCATTTTACACATTGTTTAAAAGCTGTTTCTCAAGAAGCCATATTAGAGTTCTTTCCTTTTGTGGTGGTTGAAAGATGCTGCTTTCCAAAATTTGTGCAGATGGATACCCTCTGCTGTAGCAGACTCACTATGATAGAACAGTTCAGCATTAAAACAAGGCATTAGAAGAAAAAATAAGTTTTTAAGTGAAAATGTGGCTTGAAGGATTTGAAGGTCAGAGAAAAAGGGATTTTTCTCTCTTTTTTTTTAATTTGAAAAAAAAAAAAAATCTTATCTGTTTCCTGTGATAGAGTTTACTGAAACAGATTGAATATATGGCAAAGCATCTGTCACTGCTCTTTAGTATAAACAGAAAAATGCAGTTAGTCATTTATTGCTAAGCTGCTTTTAATTTCAATAGTGTTCATACTTTTCTCACAAACATGTTTGTGTTTTGCTGCAAAAATACTGTGAGCTGTTTTCTAAATTAAAAACAGACATTTTAATACCATATTTAATTGTTAGATAATTATGGCTTCCTCCTGTATATATATATGGGTGATAAAAAATAGGATTCATCTCATCTACTGTCAGTCAAAGTTAGTCCAAGCAAGATGCTCTCTCTCTCTTTCTCTGGTTAAAGGAGAGGAACAAATGCATTCAGAAAATGTGTCAGGCACCTGTATTAAATAGCTATTGTAGAATGGAATTTGATTGTAGAAGGATATTGGATAGCACTGGTTATTTCCAACAAAAGAAACCTTGTCCCTAATGAAGTCAACTGAAAGTATGGATTTGATTTATATATGTTTGCCTATTGATTGTAATTCTCTGTAAGTTCAGTGTCAGGACTTCTTATATCAGGAGCAGCTTCCACAGTTATTTTATCAACATCAGTTCCATAACCATGGAAGATTTTAGTACAGGAAAAGTATAGAAGGATACTTAGGAGAATGAGGACAGATGCCCTATGCTAGATCAGGGATTATTAATTTACAGTTGGCTGACATGTCATGACATTTGGAAACACACATTATATCCGCGCCCCTTGAAGGGGGGAAGAGTGGCTGGAAAACTGCCTGTCGGAAAAGGACCTGGGGGTGCTGGTTGACAGCCGGCTGAACATGAGCCAGCAGTGTGCCCAGGTGGCCAAGAAGGCCAACGGCATCCTGGCCTGTATCAGAAATAGTGTGGCCAGCAGGAGTAGGGAGGTGATTGTCCCCCTGTACTCGGCACTGGTGAGGTTGCACCTCGAATACTGTGTTCAGTTTTGGGCCCCTCGCTACAAGGACATTGAGGTGCTGGAGCGTGTCCAGAGAAGGGCAACGAAGCTGGTGAAGGGTCTGGAGAGCAAGTCTTACGAGGAGCRGCTGAGGGAACTGGGACTGTTTAGTCTGGAGAAGAGGAGGCTGAGGGGAGACCTTATTGCGCTCTACAACTACCTGAAAGGAGGTTGCAGCGAGGTGGGTGTTGGTCTYTTCTGCCAAGCAACTAGYGATAGGACGAGAGGAAATGGCCTCAAGTTGCACCAGGGGAGGTTTAGATTGGACATTAGGAAAAATTTCTTTGCTGAAAGAGTGGTTAAACATTGGAAGAGGCTGCCCAGGGAAGTGGTGGAGTCACCATCCCTGGAAGTATTTAAAAGATGTGTAGATGAGGCGCTTAGGGACATGGTTTAGTGGGCATGGTGGTTTTGGGTTGACGGTTGGACTTGATGATCTTAGAGGTCTTTTCCAACCTTAATGATTCTATGATTCTATGATCCTAAATCACTCTGCAAATCCAGATTTCTTTTAAAGAAAATCAAGAGTGAAGTCTGCAAAATTGTGAAGCACTTGGCCAAAGCAGTTCATCAAAATATAATAACTTTGTTTAGTAACAAAACCCTGAAAAACTGTACTTTCTACACTGGAAAACTCAGGATTTCAAATGCCATTACAATAATGATAATTAGGCTTTGCAATTCTTTTACACATATTTCATGCAGTTACAAATTTATACTATATTAGGCAAACTTGTTCCCTAAAATCTGATACGCACAGCTAAACAGAGTATTAATGTGTTGGGTGCTATTAAGTCATTCATTTTCATTTTAAATCCCACAGTGCTTATTACATTTAATAAGTGACAAGCAAGGTAACAGCAAAATCTGAAGTTTACAAAATTATTTGAGTTAATCCAAACCAGAGGATTAAATAAAATGTTAGAGAGAACTAAACAAATGTAGTGAAGGGGGAAATGATATTCAGAATAAATAAGTGCAAAGCAATTTATACATGAAGAAAATCTTAAGCTGCTTGCTTACCTCTGTCTCAAGAAAGGAACCATTAGTCATTGCAGTAATTGAGAGATATTTGCTTAATTTACAACTGCAGTCAGAAGGCAAACAAAATATTAGGCTGCATAAGAAGTAAGATGATGAATAGCACAGAGTTTCAAAGTTCTTTTGTATAAATCAATACTTTAGCATCATCTGGAACATTGTATACACTACGGCATGGTGCTGGGAGATAGATTATGCACAAGATCCCAGCCTTTATGTATTATTCCAGCTTCTACCAGCCTTTGTAAGATCAAGAAAGAATCTGTGCACAGCTGAAGGGAAGGGGTTGGCAACATCAAAATAAGACAACCGGGGATGAAGGTGAATGCTACCTAAATCTCCTGTTTTCTGTCCTGTGAAGGTCCATGGTTTTATTGGTTACTTACCTCAAAAAACTATATGGAGAAGAGAGGCCTGCAAAGAATGACCAAGATCAAGGAAGACATTCATTTGAAAAGAGTTTGAAAAGACAGATTTTTGTTACAAAGAACATTCATAGAAAGAGCTATGGTGAATGCATATCAAATAATGAATGGCCTACAGAAGATAAATGTCTGTTCTTCTGGTCTTATACCACAATTAGAAAGACAGCACAATATAATAAAATAATCAGAGATTTTAAAAAACGGTAGGAGAAAATACTTCTTCACATGATGTGTAATTAGACTGTGGGACTCTTTTCCAACAGCTTAAGAATACTAATGAGGAAACTGAGAAAGACTGCTAAACCCTTTGCCTCAAGACATAAGCTGGACACTTACTATGAGAGATCACTTTAGTGGAACGATATCCAATTTGTGAGGATATCTGGTTACTGTATATTCAGCATAAGAGTCTAGCATGAGACACAGGAGAAGGAAAAAATTAAACATCCAGGTATATAACCCCTAGGGTACAGGAGATAAGAGAGACAGACGATACCAGAGATCAGGACTCTTAGGTTCCTGATTGATGGGCCATTCCATGAACGGATCACCCAAAGCCTTGAGGAAGTTCAAACTGAACTTTCCAACTGATAAGAAGGGATAAACAAGATTATCCTTAGTCTCATGGGAAAAAGCAGATTTATTCATAGAATCATAGAATCATAGAATCATTAAGGTTGGAAAAGACCTCTAAGATCATYGAGTCCAACCATCAACCCAACACCACCATGCCCACTGAACCATGTCCCTAAGCGCCTCATCTACACATCTTTTAAATACTTCCAGGGATGGTGACTCAACCACTTCCCTGGGCAGCCTGTTCCAATGTTTAACCACTCTTTCAGTAAAGAAATTTTTCCTAACGTCCAACCTAAACCTCCCCTGGTGCAACTTGAGGCCATTTCCTCTCGTCCTATCGCTAGTTACTTGGGAGAAGAGACCGACACCCACCTCACTGCAACCTCCTTGTGGCATAGCTGAGGTGTCATGTGGGATTATATAAAATTTATTATGGGACATTTAAAAGAAGAATCAAAGGCATAAAAAGGAAGGGATCCAGGTGATTTGGAGGACAAATGTGGGAAAATGGAGAGAAACAGGGATAAAAGAGCTGCCCAAATGTAAGCAAACTGTCACTGTTCTTGTATGGCCAAGCCTGCACCTGACTGCTGTCCTATCATCTCCTCAGTAAGCTTTATTCCTGACTGTTTGCTGCGTGAGTGTGCTTTCCAGTRTATTTGTGTATGGTGTATGCATGCAGTCACCAGCAAACTTCAAGCCAGACCAGGTGGCAAGTAGGACAAGAGTCCGGGGTGGCAACAACTGGAGAAGGGGCTATGGGCCACAGGGGCCTGTTCACTGGGGGACCAGCAACTGTAGTGACTGGGATCTGGGGGCCAGCCTTGGACAAACAAAGTGACCAGGGCCAACTACTGGGCAAATCTCTGAGTATGTGTGTGTGTGAGCAACATTAGCAAAGCCCCATCCTGATCTGCAGAGCTGGGGCCTATGTTGTCCGTGTTTATGTAAGTGCTGTTGGTGTTTTTGTGGGTGCCAGTAAGGCACTGCCCTTATGGCTGTGTTGAGCTGTGTGGTGGTTATGTTGTTGTGTGTGCATCTGCGTGTTTGGATCTCCTTGTTTACTGGTCAGATCTGCAAATGTGAGCAGCAGCAGCCACCTCTATCAGACTGGGACAGGAGGAACCTGCAGGTCCAGAAGCCCACCGGGTGTGGAAACCTTTAACATTTAGAGCACAGTGTGGCAAAGACTTTACCCAATTCTGCTTATCCTGAAGAACTTGCACTCTTTTGGAAGGCTCTGGTACTGGTAACTGTGCAAGTCAGGCATGGGATCACATGGCCCTCAGGTCTGGCAATATATACCAATTTCTTTTTGAAGACTTCCTGTGTGAAAAAAACTCTTCTTAACTACCAAAATTTATATGAACAAAGAAAATACAGGGTATTGTGTAAGAAATATTCACACTAAACAAAAAATAATGTTGACTCAATTTTGCTTTTTGTAATAAATAAAAAGAATGTGAGAACAGTTTGTGCTTAATATTTGCACCATCCTTACCTATAAACTTCCCAGTTCCATTTCATTGTGACAAGCAGCCTGTAACAGAGAGATTGTATTTACTATGGTAAGTACCATGCATAAGGATCATATTTCATGCAAGTTATTTTTCAAATTTAATGCTATGTAGGTAGCAATTTTCATGGTTGTAAAATTGAGTTAACTTAAGAGAGACCTATAAAAATTAGACTGTGTATATCAAATACAGTGGTGAAATGTCACACTGAAATTCAGTGCAGTAGCCTGTGTAACTGTGTATATTCAGAGCATTGGTTCAATTCACTTTAGAATAAATACTGGAGTGTACAAAGAACTGCAACTTCTATTGAATTTAGTGGTGATTTGACAGGAATAAAAAATGAAAAGAAATTAATAAAGATTTTAAGATTTGATTTTTTGGTAATGTATTACATGTTACTACAACACCATGTTCCAGTTCAGCTAAGCACTTGGGAAAATCACCATTTATTTCTGTGTTTTTTAAGCTCATACTGTATGTACTGATGGACCATCAAACACTGTCAGGACCACAGAGCACTGTCAGGATTGTATAAACAATYTATTTTAAACAGGCAGAGGTGGGTTTTCAGAGAAAGATTTCCATATGTACATAACAACAGGTGCAAAAGTTGTAGCTGCATCAGGGAAATCCAGTAATGTATTTGCACCATTCTTTACCCTGATACCATCAGTACTATGTCCCATGAAATGACAAATCTTTTCAATATGCTTTAATTGCCTGATTTACCTTTTTAGTGAAGAACAAAACTCTTTCTATAATGTATGAACCGCTATTGAAATAAAAAACTATGAGCCAATAGTGAAGACAATAGTCTAATACTAATAGGTTAAATGTTCTGGGGTGGGGGTGGGTTTTTTGTCTGTTTTGSGTTTTGGTTTGGGGGTTTTTGGGAAAGAGGGGAGTGTCCCAAACCATTTTAGTCTGTAGTAGAAGTCTGTGTACTGGAATGTACACTTTGATATAAGTGGTGAATGGCCACTTTTGGCTTCAATCCAGTCGCCAAATGACCACAGACAGAAATATAGGAGTTTTTCCTCTAAGATCTTTTGCAATCTCTTATTTCTCTGCTAAGATTGCTTAAATAATACTATTTGTGATGATCTAAAATGGGCATTTTTGCTTTTGTGTTAATCTGGGAATAAAACAAAATATCCTAGAAGACAGTCTGCGACTGTAAAATAGCCAGTGCATATCAAGATATAGAAATATTTGTTGCTATAATACATACACAGTCTTAAACCTTTATATATATATAGGCCACCCTGTCTGTCTATCTCTTTCTCTCTTTTTAAACATATAGCCACCTTACAACTGTAAAATAACTGCCACCAACTACTATAAAATAGTTCATCATAAACTAAGCCACATTCAAACATGTAAATGAGATGTGAAATGCTTTGTAGTCTATTATTCAACCCATCAATTACACCGGTCCGCAGTATCTTCTGCTTTTGAAACACTAACTGCAAACAGTAAACATCACCCACTTTATCTTTTGTCATCCTCAAAGATAGCAACGCTTCTTCAGATAGAACACGTTTAATCTAAAACATTAGAAAACTACATTTTTTTGTATACCGATAGCTGAGACATCAATTTCTTGTGCAAGTAGTAAGATTTACTAACTGCTGGTTATCTCTTCCCCCCCCTGTACTTTTCCAGTCATCACCCCTTCAATGTATGTAAAGGTTTAATAGGAACCAAGGCATCCAAATATTTGAGGTGAGTCTACCTGGACTTTTTCTTAATGTGAGGTCTTCAGAGATGATTTGGAGGCTTATAAAATCAGGAAAAGCACACTTTTTTGTGTAAAAACTCCATGTGGTGGGTTAATCTTGGCTAAGGGCCAAAAGCCCACCCAGCCGCTCTCTCACCCCTGCTCCTCAACAGGACAGGGGGAGAAAATAGCATGAGAAAGCTCATGGGTGGAGGTAAAGACAGGGAGATCATTTGCCGGTTACCATCACAGGCAGAACAGACTCATTTTGGGGAAAGTTAATTTATTGCCAAGTAAAATAGATTTGGGTGGAGAGAAATAAAGGTGAACTTTAGAACAAAACATTTCCTCTTCCCTCTCCCAAGCCCAACTTCACTCCTTCACTCCTGCCTCTGCCCACACCCAACCCCTGAGCAGCGCAGAGGGGATGGTGGTCAGTCAGTCCATAGCAGCTCCTCTCTGCCACTCCTTCCCCTTACACTTTTCCCCTGCTCCCGCATGTGCTCTCCGTGAGCCATACTTCCTTCGGGGAATGCTCCACCTGCTCCAGTGTGGTCGTCCCCGGGCTGCAATGTGGTTATCGCCTTCAATGTGGTCTTCCCCATGGGCTGCAGTGGAAACTCTGCTCTGATGCCTGGAGCACTTCCTCCCCTACTTCTCTCACTTTGGTGTTCATACTTCTGTTTCTCACTTTTTTCCCCTGCTCCTCTGTCTGCCTGACATTTAATGCCCTTTCTTAAATACACTTTCCCAGGGGTGCCACCATCTTGGCTGCTGGGCTGAGCTGTGCCCTGCGGTGGGTCAGTTGGAGCCGGCTGGAACCGACCRTGTCCGGCACAGGGCAGCCCCRGCCTCTCCTCACAGAGGCCACCCTGCAGCCCCCCCTGCTACCGAATCCTTGACACCTACACGCATTGCAACTTTGAGGAACGGGCTGTAGTCTGGCCTCTCTTGAAATGTGAAAGAATACCCCTAAAATTCCCAACGAGGAGAAACAGAAATGCACACTGGTACTACCAGGTATTGACTAACTGCTAGTCGGGGATCCATACCCAAGAAACTTTGAGTGGTCTTTTTCTACCACCTGACTCTCCTCGCGTCTAAAAAAAATGCTCTCCTGCAAACTATCTAGACTCTCATTTTAGCTATAAAAGATGTAAAAACATCATTATTATATGGTGTGTTTCCTCAAAATCTTGTTTCTAGATTAAATGTAATGACATAGTGACTATGTAGGCATTCAAGAAAGGAGTTAAAAGATGAAAAGTTGTGAGATCTGTTAGCAGAACCTAAAAGAATCACATGCAGTTTGTTTGCAGTGTGCAGTTCCCTGCATATGTTTAATGATTTGTTTGTGTGGATTTTCTTGTAATGGCAAGAAATTTCAAAGGAAATGGATAGTCTTGGCTACCAAATAAGAATCACTGATATTAAAAGGATTTTATACTGTTAGAAAAAAGAATTTAGTGTTTTGTAGGGAAAGTAAAAATATAGATTTTAGTCTCATGAGCTGCATTTAATGTTTTTTCAGTTAGTAATTACTTTAAATCTTCAAAATGTAAGTTTAATCTGTGGGTATTCGTGAGTCTGTAAATATTTTTGTTTAGGACTGATTACATTTCTCACTTTCTCCCCCACTGTCCTATAGCAAGGACATTTCCTTTGTATCACTTTTATTACTATTTACTCACGTTTTAAATAGCCAAAGATGTTTCTTCAGGAGTTAGATTCATGGTAAGAAAGGCAATTACATTCCTCAAATCATCAGGAAACAAGGTCATGGAACATACAAATGTACTGAACATTCTGCATATTGAAAATAGGCTTAAAAATCAGCAAGCGCATGGAATTGCAAATGTTAGTATTAAAAAATAAATTATTACAATCAGTCATCATTTATGAATTTTTGCATGCAAGATCAGAAACAGCCATTCTTTAGGATTAAATACACATCCACAGCAATCATTGCTCTGACAACTAAATGAGGGTATACATAAATTACTCTGCCAAAACTCAACATTTATATAAACAGGAATAGTCCTTAGATTCACGAAAATTTGAAAATGTCCTTGACCCCTTCTTTCCTCTCTGCTCTTTCACTTTGTATTTTCACATTCTCTGGGATATGCTGAGAAGACCTCCCCTATTCATTCAAATTTCAAAATGAGTGGAGCTTTTATAAAACAAAACAAAAACTTTATTTCAGGCCTCAAAGTAGTCTCTATATATTCATGATATTTTTAAGTGAAAAGCTGGAATACTGGTCTAGACCAGAAATAATTATCTTGTTGATGATGAATAATGATGACTGCTGGAGAAATAAAAACAAAACAGTTGCTTTCTATTATCTTGTTTCCCCTTCAGAGGCAGGCTAGAATTTCCCATTCCAAAACATTTCAAATTAAAGCACCAGGCAGAAGGAAAAGCCTTTTGGTGTCTTTACTATGCCTTCTTTTATCCCCTCCTTCCAATCCAGCTCTTTTTCTGCCATCTTGCAGCTGGCCTCCAAACATCACTAATTCAGCCTTATCATCATCTCCCATCTCCCAGTTTCCCAGTTTCAGTGCTAATAGTTTAACATTTCTTTCAACTCAGAGATAGCCTAGGTCCTCATAAGCATTTCAGAATGCAGATAACCTGGTTTCAKAGAGAAACTTTTGATTTACTTTGATAGCCTGTGACAAAAGGAAAGTATTCTTGGAAAGCAGGATATTGAGAGGTATCTGCAAATAAAACACCGTGGAAAAATCTTAAAGGACATCCAGGCCAATAATTTCACATCGCACAGTGCCGTACCATTCGAACTTAGCAGCTCAGGCAAAGAGTGAATCCAAGTTAAAAATGCTAGAAACATTGTCATTGAATCCAAGTTAAATATGTCAGACATGATTTCACTCCATGGAGGTATCCAGCCAGCTTTGACATCCACCAGAAATATAATTGAATACCCTTGAAGTCTACAAAGAGCACAGTGATTACAGGCTAGCAGGATTTCAGAAGCGGCAAGGAGGAGGTTGTAATCAGGTGCAGAAGACATCTAGTAACATCATTGCCATCAACCTACCAGACACCTATTGGTTACTCTAAAAATAGTGGATTCATACTAGAATAGGTTCACCACTGATGAAAAGACAGATTTTTCCTTTATAAAGGACAGCAGGGACATGAAATGTAGCTATTTGCTTAACTGCTGTATTTAACAGTCTTGCCAAGATATTTTGGGTAGAATAAAAGAAAATATAAAATTATGATATAGCAACCACAACAATAAGAGGAACATTATAACATGCTTTTATTTTTATCTCAAATCAATTTATTCTTTGGAAATCAGAGCACTGACATAACATAGGACTGGAAATAACCTCTTGCATCATCAGATGTTGCTTCCTATCATTGTCATTAGCTTTTCCAATTCCATCCAGAAACATTTAATTTTCTACCACCACTGTCATTTGGAAGGACGATCCTGATTGCTTTATAACCTAGGAATTTCTTATAACTTCTAGCCTAAATTTACTCATGGCCAGCACACACATCTTGTTTTTCTCTAATGTTTTAGAAACACCTGATATGTTATGCTCAGGGATAACCATTACCTTCTCTACAGCCATACCACATGCGTAATTATTAAACTTCAGTTTTCATCATACTGAAGCTCAGGGATGTCCTTTGACTAATCAAAATGGACAGATCTTTTTCTTCCTCTGTCATTTTCATCTACTCTGCCCAAGTTTATTGTGGATTTTCCTATTAACTCCTGAGCAAGTGACCTTGAACTTTGTTTTATTATTATATTACATCCAGTTTCTGTTTCTTAAAGCTTGAAAGTAGTCGACTTTTCCTGTATAACATTTTGATCTTCCCCTGTATTGAAACGCCTTTATATCAGCACCAGATTTCACTAGCTCATTACAACTTCTTCTGTCAAGGTCATCTAGTAACATTGTTCAAAGATCAAGATTCAGATATTCACTGAGTTTAACAAATGCATATTGTTGAGGAGGTTTTTACACCTCAGCACTCTTTGTCTAAATCATATCAGAATTAAAAAAACTCCTAAGATTCAAAATTTTTTGCTTTTAAGAAACATAATTGCTTCATAATAAAAAGTCAATAACATTTTTCAGAAACCTGAAACAACTCTCATGTTTGAAATCCAACCCTAATATTCAGTACAGCTCCACTACTGTGAGTATAACTTGTCACAAGTACCATATGTAGTTGAAATAATTCCCCTAGTTTATCCTCTCAATCACATTTGACTAAGAGGAACAGGGCTGTTGATAATTCTAATTTGTAACTACTTGGTCCCTTTATCACTAAGGTATTTAAAAATATGCTTAATGTAAGTATGAATGCAGTTATCAAGGGCTTCTTTAGGAATGGTATAGTAGTGGGAAGACTGGTATCTCATTGTATTTCCAAAGATTTGAGTCTGAGTTTCCCTCTGGAACCATGCTGAGAGCTGCCCCCAGTTAAAACAGCTATAAATATGTTTCAGCCATTTTGTCTGGAGAGTCAAAACTGCTAGATACCTTATTAATTATCTCATTTTATTCCACACATTGGCTAGAGAACGTAGCATTCCTTAATCATACTAGCCCAGTTACTTTTTTTGACTTACATACTCTGCTGAATCAGGACTGTTGGCTCGGCAGGTCTATTAGGATATTTTTTATTCTTCTGGTGTTCTACACAAAAAATAATCAGTACTGGAATTCTCCAGTCAGCACAAGTGGCTTGAACAAATACCAAAACATGTTTAATATGTGGAAATGTATTATACAGTATACATTACAAACTTACTCCAAAGCCTTACTTTTTTCTCTCAGCAAATAGAGTCTATAAAGAAAGCTGCACTCAGAACCCTGAGGCAGATCAATTTTTATGGCCATAAAATAGTTTTGTTATTTTATTTCCTTACTAGAAATGAGGAAGAATTTCTGATTGATGATGTTTTCTGATGTTCGATTAATTGTATACAAAGATAAAGAGACAAGGTTGTTAGCTGGAGAACAGTAATATGTCAAAAATTTAGCAATAAAGCAGTAAAAGCAACAAAAAATCTGTAATATAAAGTTTATTGTGACCTTTTTCACCATATTGTGTTTATAGAACAGATCAAAATTTGGGGGACAAATGACTAGTTTATCTAGTGCAGCCAGCATGAATCTCAGCAAGCTTCTGGTCAAATTCTGCATTACGGAACAAAGTACTATTAAACAATGGGACCAGAGTTAGTTGGTTTGCCACATGCTGCAGTCTGATCCATCCCTGGACGTTGAGGTATCTAATATTTCTACATTATGAATGGAAGGAATTTCCAGTATTCATGAAAGGGGTGGCAAGAATGTCCAAGTAAACGACTTCTGAGAATTAATCAAGTACAATTCCAAATGTACCTATCATTCAGCATGGTGACTCAGTGACTGCATTTATAATAGTAAACGGTTTCATTTACTAAGACCAGCTGGCACAAAACTGCCAGTATCTCTGCGAGTAACTCTCTTTTTCTCCAGAACAGGGTGACTGCATGAAAACTGCTTAATGGAAATAGTTCCTGGAATGTTCTAATTTTYGAGGAACATTTTAGAAGAAATTTGAGAGGATCCATTCTAACAGCTTATTAATATCAATGTCCTGGTTCCGGCTGGGACAGAGTTAATTTCTTCCCAGTAGCTGGGGAGGGTGTGCWGTGTTTTGGGTTTGGTATAATAGGAGCGTTGATGGCCCATTGATGTTTTGTGTGCTGCTGGGTGGTGCTTGCACCGGGCACTTTTCVGCCTCCCATGCCCTGCCAGGTGCATGGGAAGCTGGCGGGGGGAGCACAGCCGGGGTGGTTGACCCAGCTGGCCAATGGGGTATTCCATACCATGTAACATCATGCTCAGTATAAAAACTAAGGGGGGGGGGGGGGCCTGGGTCCCGGGCTCTCGTTAGGTTTGGCGGGTGGTGAGCAATTGCATTGTGCATCGCCTGCTTTGTATATTGTTGTTGTTGCTGTTATCACTGTTACTATTACTATTCTACTTTGTTTTATTTCAATTATTAAACTGTTTTTATCTCAACCCGTGAGTTTTCCTACTCGTGCCCTCCCGATTCTCTCCCCCATCCCACCATAGCCGGGGGGGGTGAGCCAGCAGCTGCGTGGTGTTTAGGTGCTGCCAGGGTTAAACCACGACAATCAACAATCACATTGCAGTGCAATTGAACATTTCAAGGTACTGTTTCATTTAACGGATGTCGATTTTGAATCCAAATATATACTCCAGGTCAATTAAGGCTAGTGTCCAATACTACAGAAAGTGACAGAGAAGGTGAAGAAAGAAATAGGACAAATAGGGGGAATTTTTCTGTAGATTTACTCCCAACCAGTAGGGAAGGGTTGTTTGAAGACCTGAAAGACAATTTGGGAGTGATCTTCAAAATCTATTATGATTTTTGAAGAAAACTTCAAGAAAATTATTCTCAATAAATTCATCCACTTTGTAAGAGACACTACATGTGAAGCAAGTCAAAAGGAGAAAAAGTGTCATGAGGAACTGACATTTTCTCAGAGAAACTACATTTAGGGCACTTATGTAAACTATGACAGCTAAAAGAGGTAGCAAGTGACATACTTGGATAAATCTGGTGCTCTTCATTGATTCAAAAGCAAGGGGAAAGTATGCAAAGAGTGAATGGAAAACCAAACCAACCAAGCTCCTTGGAACAAAATGGAAGTTGATTTGACAGACATGAAATGAGATCCAAATAGGAAGAGACATCCAAAGTATCAAGAATCAACTCCACAGTAATTACAGTAAAAATAAAGACAAGGAAGTAATTGGTCACTACTCAACAAGAGGAAACACCTGATAACAACCAGGTGACCTAAGTATAATTTAGGACACCTTTGCCCRATTGAAAAGAACAACTTCAATTAATACAAACAACAAATGCTGAAATCTTTGGACAGAAAATGAAAATGGCAGCTAAGAGCATATTTAGTTTTTTCAGATTGGCTGGGTCTGATGAATTTCATGATAGGGTAACGAAAAGATAGCTGAAGTAATCTCTGAAATGACAGCAGTTATTCTTGAGAATTTGTGGAGGATGGAGATGGATCAAAAGACCAGAAAAAGGAAAAATGCACTGCTGAACTTCAGCAAACAAAAGGGGAATACCTCAAGGATTATAGATTCTACCTTCAAAAGGACTCCAAAACAAATAATCAAATTGCCAATTTGTAAATATGGGGAAGATAACAAGCAGCTGATGTATATTTGTCAGACCAAATCGTGTTAAGCAAAGTACATTTCTTTCTACAACTGACTAATGGATCTTGTGGGTAGGAAAGAAGCAGTATGGATATGCATCTTGACTTTAGGATAGCTTTTGACACTGATTAATATGACAGTATTGTAAGCAAGCTAGGGGAAAAAGTTCTGGAACAAATATAAGATCCTCCACAGGCAGGATGCACTAATACAGGAGGGAGGAAACCATTATATATCATTTATATAAAAGAAGTAATGTTGTTTAGCCTAAGAAAAGGGAAGAAGGATAATACTGTTCAAGTACAAAAGAAGCTGTTACAGATGAAGAAACCATCTTTTCCCTTTTTCCATGTTGGATATGAGAAGGAGAAAACTGCAGCAAGAAAGATTCAGGGAAGCTCTTGGGAAAAAGCACCAGTGCTTTGTAATAGAAAGTCAGACCCATGGGCAACAGGAGAGAAAGGCAGAGCAGGCAGGGTCATCACTGCTATCGGACAGCTTTACAAACAGAGAAGGTAAAGGTCTGTCAGGAACAGAATAGGTACAGTTGATACTGCTTTGAGTGAGGAGCTAGACAAGATTAAATTTAGCACCATACAATTCAATTTTCCTGCAGTAACTCCCTCGCCAATGCTTGCTGAGGTGTCTGCTGTTCACACAGTACAAGCCTTCATGTTCTCTGGTGGGTATGTTAGGTTCAGTTTTGAACATCTCTCTAGAAAAAGACAGATATAGCAGCCTCAAAGATATGATAGAAGGATTTGGAAGCTGATACAGACGTGCTGCCTCCTTTATGCTTAACCTTAGAGCTGCCTGACATGAAGTTGCAAATTCTGAGGTGTATGTGTGTTTGCAGGGAGCACACAATATCCCACTGCAAAGGTCATAAACCATTAAAAGTAAACCAGAACTTCTTCGTGACGCAGAAAGGCTCATTTCAGGCTTTGGAACTCCCTTGTTTACTTTACCCTGTTTGTAAAATGCAGGTGATTATATTTTCTTATTTCTTGGGCATTTGTGTTGGGCATAATGACCTTATTTCAGCAAAGTAGCATGACAAAAGGATTTGATTTGAAGACATGCCTTAAGCAAAAACCCTAAAGTAGAAAGGCTGCTAGAAATAGCAAGAAATTCTATATTTCTGCTTCTTTTTCACCATTATTGGTTTTGTCTGTTTTTGTGAAAAATGACAAACCAATAAAAATCATAACATTTTCAGCCAGCTAAAAAGAATTTTAATTCTATTAAGCTTTGGAAATGTAGAATAATTTCTGGATACGTTTAAACATTTAGAAAAAGACAAAGCAACTTGACATGACATGACAAATCATGCTAAAATGAATGAAAGTGCCATGGGTAACAGAAGATCAGAAAATAAAAAATATTAAATGCAATTCTCTGAATTGCAATTGATAGAATTGGTGTTCTATCTTGAGTGAGGTTGAGATTACACAATCAGATGAGCTTGGAAACCTAGAGGACCCCTCCTTCTGCATTGCCCAGACCTCCTGCGGCTGTCTCCAGGGCCTGGCTTCTTTCTAGTCTGACTCAGTCACCCAGTCTCTCCAGTAGTGAGGCTGACTGTGTATACCTGCTAAGTAGTTTATGTTATCTACAATATATATGTATATATACMTATATACAGGTCTGGCCACAGATCACAGGCAGACACACAGAGCACTCACATGAACACCAACAGCACCAATGGTCTCATCCTCCTCCCCTCTCTGACCGAGCGGGATGGAGTTCCGATGGTGCGAAAATATGTACATGCATATGTACAAGGTAGGTCCATCCAGCAGCTGGGCTCACATGCTCAGTCTGCCCAGTAGCTGCCCCTTGACCCCAGTCTCCCCAGTTGCTGGCATCTGGACATATGAGCCCCCAAGGCCTCAGCCCCACTCCAGTGGCTGGTACAGCCCCCCTCACTCACACACACACACACAAAGCCTGGTCCCAGCCTGTGTTTTTGCCCTGCCCAGAGATGRGCCTTAGAGGCCCACTCACCTCCTGGCTCCCAGGCCACTTCACCTACTTGCTGGCTAGTCCAGCTTGATCTTTGCTAGTGATCACACACTCACTTGCACATCTGCACTCGCCCCCATATACAGACAGACAAAAGAACCCCTTATCAGAAAATAGTTGAAGGTGGAATTTAATAAGGAGATAGGACAAACTGAGGTGATCAGGCACAGGGTGTGGACAGACAAGTGTATTGACCAACAAATTATTTATATTACAATGGAACCATTTATTTCCTTATCCCTCTATTCCCCACACTTGTTCCTACCCACATCAATTAACTCCCTCCCTTTTTCCTCTTCTTGTTCCTCCCCTAAACATCCTATAATAAGCACTGTGCAATCCCCAAAATGCTCCTTCCCTGCATCACATAATGTATCCCACACCCCTAGGCAGTGACCCCCCCTTAGTCTGAAAGGTGATCCAGAGAGCTGCTCCCGATGGKTCATTGTGATGGGTCTCATGCCTGGACAACGGAGCTGATGGCTCTGCTGGGACAGCCCCAGGAGGTGCCCGGGCAAGGCGGACATTCCTCCAGAGCCCTTGTTTTGGGTTCGTGCCTGCCATTGTGCCCCTCTGCCCCTCTGGTCTTCTGGAGATGGTGACTCTTTTGTTGCTGGTGGCCTGGGAGCAGCCGGGGCAGTTTGTTGAGTTACTTCTCCTGCCATTGTTTCTCTGTTCTTTCTTTGTGTGTGCAGATGAGCTTCTTATCACTTAACAAGTACTACATGATATTAAGTTATTCATTGACTTGAAATTATGTAGGTATCAGAATACAACTACTAAAGAAGGAAGGATTTATGAATATATTTCAGTGTAGTCCTCTCTGTTTTTATTAAAGGTAACAATACTAATCTTTTCCTAAACTACTTTGATAGATTTTCATCTAAGTGAATGGCTTAACCCATAAATACAGCAGTATGTATGGACCTAACAGATGCTGCATTTCCATACAATAAAATGGAATTTTTTTTTGTTTGGAGATAGGAAGACTTAGGGAAAAAAATGATAAAATGAAATAGGCATTTCAAAACTATTTTCACTCTCCTAATCTCCATTCCACTTCAAAGAGTTTTCAGAAGTTTCAGAAATAATCTGAAGCTCATTGAAAACACACCTCAGTCTCCCTTTTCTCTTCGCTAGCAGCAATATTCCCAAGGAAACATGATGCCAATAGCTCTTTGCCCCTGCTGGCACACTTGCTAACTCTCCCAAGAGTTCCTGGAGTGCAGAGCACGAGTTATTTTTAATTTAATATCTTTTATTTATGCTGGATTTCATAGCAGAAAATTCAGCTTTGTTCATCTGAGGAAAGCATACTTTGTTTAGCATCTGCTCCTTATCATCTACACTTCTAAATCAAGATTGTCCCTGTGATATCTAAGAGAATCACAAATGTATTAAAGTAACAGAAGGAGATCTCTTTATCTTTCCTTCCTTGCCTTCTGCATTTCTCTTGTAAAGGTTATTTTTTTTAAAAAAAGGAAAAGTTCTTCTTTGGTTTATTACTTGGTACATTAACTCAAGAGATTTTGCTGTTATTGCTTGGAGACAGCTGGAACGAAGGGGGGATTTCACATTGTGCAAGCAGGTTTAGATATGTTATCTCTCATTCTGCCTACCTTTCCATGTCACCTGATCCAAATGCCAAGCCGAAATCCTCAGGCATACCAGAAACATGTCCCATTTGCCATGCTTCCTTTTCCATGCACTAAGGTACACCTCACATTTTTCTKTTTTCCTTCCACTGAAGAAAGAGGAAATATCTGTACCAAATTCACTGTGAAAGAAACTAATTGAAACTGTTGCCATTACAGTGATCACAGTCCAGGTCATTTCTGTATGGATAAATTGAAATGTTTATAGACACATTCATAGACAATACAAATGCTGTGTACAACAACATTAAATAAACAAGATTTTATTCATAATTCCAATGTTATGTTTTCTTCAACACCTGTAATTGATGTTCTTCTTGAGCTTCATTCACTGTACAATTATTCAACTTTTCCATATGATGACAAATGTATTACAAAAAGAAGATACTGGCTAATGTGTAACGTTTAYTGCATGGAGAAAGTCCTTTTAATGCATATAACTGTCTCTGTTCTATGCTTACCAGAAAAATTACATGGTTTAGCAAAGCTGGTTTTGATCTCAATGTGAAAAGAATTTCAGCAGCTCCATTCCCTTAACTGGATTTTCTATGCATTGTAAACCAAGCAGTACCTTTCACTCAGCTGCAAAAATAAGCCAAGCTTTAAAAATAGTGCAGCTGCAGATATTTACAATATACATTGAAAGTCACTAACAGGCCCGTACATCTTTTTTCTTCCTCACATAAAGGCTAAACAATGCATTCATGTCTGCTACTTGTAGAACATAAGGATTGGGTGCTGCAAAGTAACAAATGTCCAGAGATGTACCTGTGTGTTTCTATATATGTTCTTACTCCCAGCTGGATGTGAATTACCGTTTAAACTGAGGTATGTGTATAAGCGCTTTGCTGGATGAATGTAAAGGTTTTGACTCTTCATGAGATCAAGCCCTACAAAAGAAGTAGTAACTTCTTCCAATTCCCTTTTTAACTAAGGAAAAGCATAACATCATACAAACTTCAGCATCATATAGAATGTAATGACATACCTAAGATAGATGTCTTATTTGAAGAAATTTGTGTATACCTAAAAATGTATATCTATACCTACTGTTGAAATACATTTCTTTTTAAGTGGTTATTCTAGCATGATATGTTATAGTAGCTAGCCTCTGAGAGTACTGGGACACTTTAAAAAAAACCCACAATTGTATAGGCACATCTGTCACCACTGTGACCAAAATGTTTACTTTAGCAAATAGTAGTCTATTAAATTTCAAAGTGAATTCTTTGAATTTGAAATTTTAGAGGAAACCTGGCCTGCTTTCTTGCAAGCCTTGTTGGTTTAAACATAAAAAGCTGATGATGGCTTTGAAGTCCTGAATTAGATGCACAAACTCTTGTACTTGCTCTAGATTTAGGCAACACAGAGGACATATTTGCTACTTATTATTACTTATTCAACTGATAGTCAGTTCCTTTCACCTTTGACTGATTCTRTTTTAGCTAGACTAAAATCATTCCTCTCCCTTTGCAAAGTCCACGGTCCTTCACCTATAAGCCCTGAGAGTTTTTACACATTTGCATGCAAATATTCTCACCATCTCATTATGACATATATTTGTTTTCTCAAATTGTTCTTAAGCTACAAGATGGCTCTTGATGCAGCTTTTCCTTGAGATTTTTCCAGTCTTGTGTTTTTTGTGATAGCAAGAGTAAGGTAAATTCCCATTTCTAGCATAGATATTTGTTTTAATGAGTACTTACCTGGGTAAATGAGTRCCTGCATAATTGAGTAATACAGAGGCCAGAGATAATTAAGCGTAACAATAAGTTACGTCACCTGTTTACAAATAAAAGCCATTAGTTCAATGTTTAGTTTCTTGAAGCATCTTCTCAGCATCAAATGATTATGTTGCTGCTTCCATACTGTGGGCATCTCAAGATTCAGTTAATTTATATCTACTACCTAGAATAATATTCAGTTTTACGGGGATAACAAAGTGATTCCTTTTAATAGGGAGGGGAAGTGGCTCCCTTCAATAAAGAAGAAACTTCAGGCTGGATTCTGCCTTAGGGTATATGTAATCTCCTGCTAATTCCACCGTATTTAAATATTCATGGATATGACTGCAATGTGCAAAGTGCTACCTGTAAGAATCTGCACAAGCTTCTGTAGGAGGCAAGAAAGGTTACAGTATTAGCAAAAGACTTCTGGCACTTTTATTAAATTCCTGGCTTCATCACAGACTTAAAAGGTGAGCTGCTACAAGTTATTTAGAGACTAAGCCGCACCAAGGATCTTGTCTYCCAAAACAAGATTGTTCAGACTAAGTAACAAGGAACCTTCTGTGGTCCAGAATACCTCAGGCTGTCACCACCACAAATCTAATTGCATAACCTAGTGAGCAACATCCAACAGTCCCTGAAGTATCTGTAGTTCTTCACTGTGCATATACCTGGAAATATTTTAACCTGTGTTCAAGTCCTATCCAAACTCCACTGAGACTAAGAAAATAAGCAGACCAMTGTGTAAACCCACTGACCTGGTCAGCATCATCAGAGCAGCGCTAACTCCCTCAAGAATAACCAGACTTTTCAGAAAATGTAACTGAAGCAGTCAGGAGAAAGAAAAAGGGTAGTAGTGGAGGCACAAGAACTCAGGTGAGGTCCAACTTCCATTCTATTTGAATTTATCACCAAATCATGCTCCTGAATAGTTGTGCAATAACAACACAGCAGGAGATGTGTAGGATTAATTTTCCCAGATTATCTTCTACTGGCTACACTCCTGGGACACGTGCATTTGAATCTCCTCAGGCTGAGGAGAATATTGGATCTGGCTTTTCCAATTCCCAAAGTATAAGTTCTTCCTTTTATTGATTAGTTAACTTTTTACTTTTTAAAAGAAGCATGACTTTTTAAGATGACATATTTAATAAAAGATTTTGGAATTTATGTTTTAACTGAGGCTTTGGGTGCATTAGGTAACCCTAATCCAGGAATCGTAGCATTCTAAAGTAGAGACATTTCAGATTATGATTATTCAGAACAGAAGTTTTTAGATCACTTTTCTGAGACACTTAAGGCAAGATTTTGGATTCAAGTATTCAAAGACCCAGTTTTCAGACATCAGGGTCTTTTACTTGATCTAATACTTACATTAAATATTAATATCTATGACTACGTGATGTTCACACAWTACAGCATGAGGATCTTCCCTATATTTACATAAACTTACAGCCACAAGAATAATCCTCTTTGTTTCAGAAAGTCAGTAAAATGAATTTATATCAGCCAAGGCTGCTTATATATGTAGTAGAGTTATATTTTTATAAAAAAAACCCAAACAACCAAAAAGCCAGCATTCTGTAGTCAGTGCAGTACAGAGCAGTGCTTGTTTGCATTTTCTTCCCTTTCCTCTCTCTGGTGTTAAGGTTCATTCTTCATGGCTCAGGAGCCTACCTGGAACTCCAGGGCCAGATGGCTGCAATATTGTTTAAGGCATTTGCCTGGAGAATGAAAGCTGGAGACTTGGAACCTCTGCTGGTTAGTGGTAAACTTGAAATCAAGCCTTCCTCTTCCCAGGCATATTCTACTTGCATATTACACTAACAATGGCCACTGTCCCTTCCATGATCTTGGTGACCTTCAACAGAAAACAACAACTGACATCTATCTATACTAATATTTTTGACTGACTCAGGGGAACCAAGAAGGAGTTTCTTATTTCATGTGGTCGTTTATGTCACTATTGAATGCCTGTTTTATACACACTTGAAGATCCCCCAAATCTATTTACATCATGCAACTAATTTTCTCCTGGGTAGCCAGCATAAATCCCAATGACTTCAAGTTARTTCATAATGGTTGAACTACAAACAGTTTTTCAAATTAATTTATTAAGGAGATTGCCATAAAGTGAAATAAAATCCTTTAACCCTTTCCTAACTGTCAAAAAACAAAACAATACCTAGCTTCACTCTCATATTTGAATGAAAGTTACTTTTAATGCCTAAGATGTTCTAATGATTACTGTAGTCATCATAAAATTGAACAAAGCTGCAAACTTAGATCTAATTCAAAGCCCATTGAAACCCCTGAATGAATTTCATTGTCTTCATTGATATTTGGATCAGACCTCCTAATATGAGGAATAATCATAAATAATCAGTAWGAGAACAAAAATAAACCTGCATTTCATGAATACAGGGTGAAAGCTACCACGTATAATGTGAAAGTGCAGGTAGGAAAAAAAMCCCACAAACAGGATATCCTGAACAGCATGCTCAATCAGATCATTTCAATGATATGCTTGCTGGTGACCTTCCACTAAGTGATAAGCATAATTGTAAAATGTAATGCATTATGCATTCTAGTGTATAGTCCAAAAGCTCAAATTTCCCCTTTGTTCATCAGTCATTTGTTCATATGGGGAAAGGAGCAATGTTTCATAGTTAATATGTTAGTATGTGATTCCATATGTACTTAAAATCTGTGAATCTTACCTTAAAATATATATAGATGCTCCAAATAATGAATTCTGGAATTTGTAAATCTATTATTTCCCCTCTTCACTCTAAATGTGTACAATACTCAGTGGAGATTTCAATTGTGTCCTGATAAAGACAAAACCTTTTCCATTGCCTCAAACTCTTCCCTTAGGACTCAGAAGCTGTCAGATTCATGTTTTTGTCTAGAATTCATCATCATCTAGAGACGACTTTATCCATGCCGGTAAGGTAATTTTTCCCATAACCAGTGTTATACCTACTGCTACATTTTTATGTAAGATAYGATAATATTGTAGTATACATTTCTCATTCGATCATTATTTCTTTTTTCGCATAGATTTCTACACCTTTCACTGAGTAGAGATTTACTAGTCCCTGTTAAATTAACCTGACTTTAGTCATTTAGTTAGTCATCTAGCTTTATGAGTTAGGCTTATTGACCTTTACTTGCTAGATAATTATACCTCTTATCATTATTTTGGACATTCTGTACTGCTCTTTAAATAGATATTCCATTTAGATAACCTGCATAAAAATGAATGAAAAAGTCAGTCTAAAAGAGAGGATTAGAAAAAAGCTATATGTCACAAAAGACAAATTCTATCATGTTTGCATTAACTTTCACAAATTAGTACTTGGTTACAAAAGTCCACTGTTTGCTAATTTGTAGCCAAACTGAGAGACTAATGTACAACAGGTAACATTAAAACCCAGAAGGAGCTATTCCTATCTTAGAGGCTGTCTATTTATAGTTTCAGGCAGATTCTAGGTCTGTGTAGTGAAAACCTTTACAGAGGATTACCTAGGTATGCTGCTATTCCATTTATTTTTTTTTACTCTGAAAGACCTCAACATTCAACACTGCTCAACAAGGCCAATGTTATCAAATATAAATATTGGGAAGTATCAGTCATGCTATCAGAAGGGAGAAGGATGTATATCACACCGCAAGTTTTTTTTAGAACATATTCTGAAAGTGTCTTAAAGATCTGTTTCCCTCATTATTATGCTGTAAGATGAGAATCACTGGCCTTGTATTTCGATATAAAACCACAGTTATTTATGAGGATTAATGATTCAAATAGTCATCCATTAAACAGCTTATAATAGTAACTACTGATCTTGAAATGCATGTGAGTATTTCTTTGTGTTTATGAATAACTGTGGAAGTGATTTAGTTACCTGCTTAGATAAACTATGTATCACTAAGGCTATTTTGTAAAAGGATTAAAAATAAAACTTTTCTGCACATGTATACATGTAAATATAAAGTAGGTGCTGGAGGTAGGTGCTAAGGATCAAAGTATACAAAACAGAAGAGGTAGCCTGCAATCAAATATCATGACTCTGTAGCTATGTATAACTATGTACAAAATAATTTTATGTGACTGTAGAGACAGACCAATAAAACTTTTACCTAGGCTACATTTCAACAGAAAGCACAAATGCAAAAAAATCTATTGATCTTAGTAGTATATTTTAACAGTCTGCTCAATACAAAGTATTTTAGTCCCAGAAGATACTGTCTAAGATACTCAGGATGTAATAACTTGGGCATGTTGTGRAGGTGTTTGAAAAGACTTATTTTTTGCCTGATTATGTAAGAAGAATCTGTTGGCAAGATGAGCAATCTATTTTGGCATTATCTATAGAAATTAAGGTCTGCAGTTCAGCAAAGACTTAGCCATGAATGTCTCTTATGTAAGTAATCCCATCAGTTTCATTGGAACTGTACATATACACAGTTCGACTATAACRTAAGATCTTCTCATGATCATGAATCTTAACACAACAGGTATTTTGAAAAATCTATGCTAATGGAAGAAATATTATGACATTAGTGTATCTGAATAGTTTCTTGTTGTTTGTTTAACCTGATATTTCATTAATCCACAGTCTAAGGTTCCTTGAATTCTTTCACAAAATGTGAGCTTTCAGAAGGACCATGGTCATTTTGTGTACCTCGTGCAAGGTCCTGACCCTGCAAGATACCAAATGTCTTCTTCTAAGACTATCAGTACCTGGCTGCATGATGAATCTCACGAAAAAAGATCTAAAAGAAGAAAATGTCAGTCAGCAGAAAGCTCAGAAAATGAGTCTTGCAATCCATGGTATAACATTTAYGTTGGTAACAGTGAGTACGGGGGAGAAGGGAAGGATTTGGGAAGAGCATAGTGCTGCAAGGGTGTAAATCACGTAATTATTAGTCTTGGCAGTTTGCTTGTTTTCTTTTTGGTGTGTCACACTTTTAATTTTTAATTAAAAATAAAATCTCTGTCATTATTTTCAGTGACCTAATTGACATAAAGGYCAAAAGCATAAGTAAATAGGTCACAGAAATTTAATATCTATGTAAAACTACAAGAGTTTCAAATGCTTAAATATCCTTCATTCATGTACGGTACAGAGAAAAGAATCACTCTTCAAGAAGTTGCCAGTACTTTAGTTCTACAATAAAATGCAGGTTAATTTATTTCCTGTTTTAATRTAAGAGACTGACCCTGCATGCAAGTACTCAAATTCAGCATTATATACAAGGCTGAAGTCTGTTATTGCTTTAAAACTGTTTATTGGGATGTATATATATGTGCACATATGAACATATGTATGTACGTACATCTTATTTAACTGCATAGCAATTAAATAGAATTGGAGATAGAGAAGTTGGTTTCTTAGAAGCACTACACTCGATGAGATATTGTGTCCCTACTACTGTTTTCTGCAGAATCATATCAACACACATTATTTTCAGTTTTAAAAAGAAACAGCACCACCTTGTATCCTGAAATAATGCTACAGCTATTCAATATCTTAGTGGCCATACAATATATACACAWGCATAGAAACATAACTATTCACAAAAAAGTAAATATTTTTGTATTAGAAATGCCAAAATAGAACATTAAACCTTGAAACCTTGGTTCAAGACACATCTATTTTTAGAAGAATATTATTACAGGGAGTTGGATGAGTATTTGAACTAAAGTATATTTCTTTTCATTACTGAAAGCCCTTGAATTTTGTTGTTTGTGAAAGGAAAGATTAGGTTCAATTTGCATTATTCACAGGATCATACTACTTGGTTTTGTTATCTAAACAGTGATAGATGTTGGTGAAAATGCTTCCAAAAAGGTCTGTATAAATTATTCATCAACTATATTCATTAGCTGATACTTGCTCTGCTGCACTTGAAATGTTTCTCATTGAAAGCAGAGGTAATACAATATGATGTAGGTAACTAGCCGTCCACCACTGAGTAAGAAAAACAATTGTTATGTAGTCCACAGCTGAAAATTTAGTTGTCCAAATTATATAGAGAAAATTTGTTAATATCTTGAAAGTAAATTATGATCTACTCGTAAACCATACTTAATAAAAAAGAATGATATTTGTAATGAGAACTGTTTACAACTAATCTTTCAAAGTACTTGTTAGAGAGAGAACTGTTGCCTCACTCATCACTAGTGTGTCATGGTTGCTAAGACAAGGATGGTTGGAAAACTGCCCTTCAATTAGATACACTTTTTAAAGTATTGCATTAGTCAAACAGACTAAAAAATCCCTTACAGAAGTGGAACTCATTAAAATTGCAGTCAAGTACTGTGTCATGTCTTGTTTTGTTTCCTCTCCATTGCTTACAACACCCTGCAGAAGGCAGGAGACAAATTTTCTTTCACTACCAATTTTGACTTTTCTATTTCTAAATAGATTTTTCCCATGTCACTCATCTTCCAAGCTCTAAGGGCAAGATTTGACTGCCATTAGAGCAGACTGAACTACTGAAACAAAAATTTAATCCTTTCTAACTCCCAGAAAAGAATGCAGGTCTGACCTCAGCAGTTGCTAATAACATTTTAAAATCTCAGTATATGCATCAAAATGTAGTTAATCTGATGCCTACAAATGTTCTTGGACAAACTCTTAGGTACAGGATTTTCTGAAGGGTCCTTTTCATGGGAACCTGTAGAATATGCAACTTTGAACTTGAAGGAAGGGCAAAGCAGCTGGAATCATGATATCAGCATAACTGCAAGTGCTGTCCCCTTTTTCAGAAGGCGAGTGGTCAGAATTAATTGAGTAGGAACATTGCTGAGTTAGGGACCTGTACAATTCWCTAGGAAAAATTTCCTGGCTTGCAGAAATTAGAAGAAAACTGATGTGGGATATATGCAACCAGTTCAACTGAACACAGAAGACTCCTGGAGAACTTGGCATMATTTGTAAGTCATTCAGTTTCAGAGATTAGTGGGAAAAGAGTAGACAACATGAAAAGAAAGATTAAAGCAAAGAAGGAGGCTAAAAGCAGTGAGAGAGGTGACTGGAGAAGAAAAGGAGAAGATATATAAAATTAACATTTTTATTAAAAATCACAAGAACAATAGTTGTGGCATTATCTGAATCAGGGAATGATTTCAGATCCTTCCAATGTTCATTGGAACTACAGCTACATAGGCCTTTCCTGATGTTTTCTGTATTTTTCACTAGCAACTTTCTTTTGATGTTTCACATGACTTCATCATTTTGGGACAGATTTTTTTTTTTTTTTTTTTTTTTTTTCATTTTGTAAGTGTGTTTTTTTTTTTTTTTTTTTTTTTTTTGAAACTTGCAAGCATTTTAAGAAGGCTTAAGCTGGCTTTGAGGCAGCTATTGCCTCACTGTGGAAGTGCTTGAATTCATGCTGCCCCTCAGTTCTTGGCCTTAGGACCCAGTCATGAGCTCCCTCATGTAGAACCACTTTTTATGAGCTGCTCCACTTCTGTTTCCAATGGAAATTGAAGTGCTATCCCAAAACAATACATAACTCTCTTCAATCTCCATAGAATCCATAGCTGTTGTCAGAGCAATCCTAAAACATGTCAATAGGAGAAAAACATTCACCAAATATAGTGACAATGACTAACAAAACAAAGAAACAAAAGCCTGCCACACTGGTTTTTCTTTCCCTTTTTGTATGAAAAAGCCAGGGAGCTAATACATTCATCTRTGAGAAGAGGGTTATGTTCCTGATTCCAGGACTTTTCACACAGTGGATCCAATARCTGTTGAACAATGTTTAAGAGAGTTAATGGGTAGATGAGAAATTTATTTCCTTTARAAATATGAGAAGGTTGCTATTAATGAGTCAGACAGTTGCTGTCACGGTGGCAATATGGTTTTCCTATCATGCTTTTTCATAATATTTTCATCTAGTCTTTTTTTCTTTTTTCCTTTTTCTTTTTTTCCCCTACAACATGGTAATAACAATGTTTTTCTATTTCTTGAAATCCCTAGCATGGTGGACAAAAAATTATATAAAGTATGCATATATAAATGCATCCCCAGGAGCAACTGGTGCAGATACTGAACAGTAATTGACTGTGCCCATTTCATAACATTTTTATAAAATAAAGAATGCAATGCTGTTGGACACRTTTAACCACATTTTGATTTAAACATACCGTGATATTTCTACAATTCATATTCAACAGCAGCAGATCTCTCAGCTTTATAAAGAGCCCCACCCTGCCTCTTTCAGTTAAAAATACAAGGWACGGGGATATATTAAATGCCTTCGCTGTGTATTTTTTCAGAATTCTTAATAATGACTTCTTCCATGTATGCAAAAGCATACATTCCCGTAATGATGTTTACAGCATCATTAGTATTTAGTCATGATTCTGAGACTATAATTAAGCATTACCACTTYATATTTTTGGGGAAATGGAACAATTTCTAGAACATTCCATGATATYGTATAGTTTTTTGGGGTTTTTTTCCAACTACTGACATACTTCTAAGATTTTTTTTTTTTTTAATCACTGGAATTAGCTTTTATGATTGCATTTTCCCAATTATTCATAAATATTTCTCTATCTTAATAGTCTTCATTAGCTAACCAAGATGATTTTAGGCTAGTAAACCACTAAATTTAAATAAATGTAACCACTATGTTTCTAATAGCCTGAACTTCAACACTAACATTGTGACAGACATATCCATTTATCCATAGTCCTTTTTTAAAAACAAATCACTTAAGAGAATGGATAAATTATGTGTTGGAAATGGAAAATSGAATAAGAATGTTCTGAGGCTGAACCAATGATGCTATACAATATTGTATTATGATGTTTAAAAATAGTTGCAAGTTAACTTGTTTACTATTTGCTTGCACTGATTACTATCTACAGACTAAAATAGTTTGTTTTGATTCTATGAAATGCATTTTATTAATAGCAGAAAAATACACTGATTTTTTTTTTTTTTTAATTAATCAGCCCTGAACAATGCAATATATGCTCTTGTTCGTGTGTACCTATACAAAGAGTATCTATCTACCTCAGCTGCAGGCAATGGAATATTCTACCTCTTCTACTGAGGTTGAGAGCATGAATCTTCACTAGAGGAGTGARGATGAAAGAAATGTATTTCCTACAGTCCTTGCACAAGCATCTGTCCTTCCCTGGTGATACTAAATGAGTAAAAAGGGAGTAATGGTGGCTCCAGATGCCCATAGTGACATAAGAGACCAATTGATTGGAAATACACAGGCCCGGTGAAAGCAGTGGCCCAAAGGAGCTTCATGCAAGTGAAGGGAAACATTCTGCATCCCTTCTCAGTACCTCCTCCTTGGCCAGCAGAACATGGTTTTACAGCTATTAATGCACGTGGCTTCAGTTTCTTTTCCATGTGCGGTTCATTCCAACGTGAGCACTTGATACAAGCAATAGCTGCTTTTCTGTTTTTTCTCTACAGTACCAGACACATAAAAGAAAAGGAATATAGGAGGAATAATTAGAAATTGCTGCAACAATACTTGTCCTTGGTAGAGATGTTCCTCTTTTTCACTTCTTATAAAGTTAGTATATTATTAGTGTTATTACTGTATGAAGTCCAATCACAGTTTGTGAGAAGAAAAAATAAATACAAATTTGAAATTGGAACAAGCAGCTTAACAGCTTTCAGAGGTGTTTTGTGTGCTTTTGGTATTTCTCTCACATCGGGCTCTGGCAAGAAGCCCAAGGCCTGAATGGCTTTGTACATTTTATTTATTAAAATACTCTGGAAACAGATTAACTTCCTTTGTGCATTATTTATTATTGTTTCACCTGCCATCAAGAGGAATAGCATGCAGACTGATGAATATACTGAAGGTGGCCTACTTTCAGTGTAATGAAACCATAGATGCCTGTAGTTCAACTTTTGCAATGCTACTTCATGAAAGACACCTTTTCGAACTCCTGCAGAAAAATTACAGTAGGGAGATGCTTGCATGAGGAATCAAGGAGCTATTATTCCATCTTCTCAGTGAAGCTCATCTTTTTCTCCTGGATTGATAGCTGGTACTGCTCTTGGACTCAAGTTCTCTGTTACTTATTTTGAGTGAGTGAGGTCTACAGTATGAATATCAAACTACAAAAGAAGTTCAATTTAAGCTGTAAACCAATGCAGAGATGAAACAGTGTTAGTGTTTCTATTGGAAAGGTTTTCTATGCATTTCCCTTTTTAGCCTTGTTCATTAAGGAGGCAGGTCTTCCTTCTGAGACATTAATTTCTGCTACCTGGTTCTCTGATTTTAYGTACATGAGGTAGGTGAGGAAAAGTTACAAGGGGCACTTGCATATTGGTGGAAAGTCTCCACTGACCACAGGGATTCTGCCCTCATCCAGAGATTAGCAATACTTTTTACAGTGCAAATTCAAAAATACATAATGTACACCACTGTATTTGGAGTTATTCCAAAAGTCAAGTCACCTGCCCARCATTTGTCCTGACAGTAACAAAAGTAATCTGTTTTTTATATCATAGATAGATATATCATACTTTGCTTAAGTAAAAGCAAAATGAATAACCCAAGGTAAATCAAACTTTCCTGTTTACAAGCAAAATGAAACAATGAACATGGAATGTGACCCCTAAAAGYGATGAAGCTGCATCGCAGTAGTAACAAATTTGCTCCTGACTGATTTAGAGTATATGTGTCAAGGTTTCAGATACCTCTTTACAATATACGCGCCGCTTGATTTTCACACTTGCAAATGCATAACCTTCTCATTTATACACAACTGCCAGCATGCTATTTACTTCAGGTATCTGCCTCAGCCTTTGCCTCTCTGTTCCTGGACCTTTAGCATCATTGTCATCTAAATATTTGGAATTATGTCCTTTTTTAATTTCCTTGACAATTATTTTTCTTCCATGGAATTTACACCCTTTAAATATCATATCAGGTCACACCTATTGTGGCTGCTTTATGTATGCAGTTTATTTAGCTCTTACACTGCTTTTTCCTTTCTTCTCAGAAATCAATCCTACCTGGTTTACAATCATTCTAGTACTTCTCTCTCTGAACTATCTACCTAGAAAACGTCTCAGAGCTGTCCGTATATTTCAAGTGTTGAGATGCCTGGAATTGAGCACAGAATTCCTGACATGACCTCATGAGAGCTATGCAGAGATTAACACTTCATTTCTGCATGACTTCATGCTTTACTGCAAACAGGCAAAAAATCCCCCTTGCCATTCTCCCCTGAGATGCACTGAATGAGATCATCTACAATTTACTGTCCACAATCACCCCAAGGTCTCTCTTACTATTAGTCCTTTTCAAGTTTATCTTTTGTATAGTATATTTCGATTCAGATTAATTCTTTCATATACGAAGGGACTTAATTTTCCAGAAAGCCATATTTTTCATCTAACTTCACTATGGTTTTAATAGTATTTATTTCTCTTTATTTCTGTATAACTGAACTGTGACTCCATACTGTCCCTTAACCCCACAAAATATCACATGCATGTCATAAGTATCACCCCAAAACTGGGCCCATTATGGAAAATGTGGTACAAACACAAAGTAGCCAATAATTTCCACCTCAGTTACCTGCAATCTACATATAAGATAGGCTAAAAGAGTTAAGAGTCAAGCTAAGTGAGGTGGGTWGACCTTGGAGGGCTGCCAGATGCCCATCCAGTCACTGCCTCCCTCCCCCTCCTGAACAGGACAGGGAGAGAAAATAAAAGCTCGCGGGTGGAGGTAAAGACAGGGAGATCACTTACCAATTACCATCATGGGCAAAACAGACTCGACTGGGGGAAAATTATTTTAATTTATTGCCAAGTGAAATAGATTTGGACGATGAGAAACAAAGACAAAAATTCAAACAACTCCTTCCACCCACCACCCACCACCTTTTTTTCCCAGGTTCAACTTCACTTCTTCATTCCTGACTCTTCTACCTCCCCCTACCCCCAGGGATGTGGGAAGGGGGTTGCGGTCAGTCCATAACAGCTCCTTTCTGCTGCTKCTTCCTCCTCACACTTTCCCCCTGATCTTGCATGGGTCCTCTCCATGGGCTGCAGTTCCTTCAGGACATATCTACCTGCTCGGCATGAGGTCCTCCATGGGCTGCAGGGGAATCTCTGCTCTGGCACCGGGAGCACCTCCTCCCCCTCCTTCTGCTCTCACCTTGGTGATCACAGGGTTGTTTCTCACACTTTTTTCCCTCACTTCTCGCTGCCATGCAGTGTTTTGCCTTTTCTTAAATACGCTTTCCCAGAGGCGCCACCATCTTGGCTGCTGGGCTCAGCCGTGCCCTGCGGTGGGTCGGTTGGAGCCGGCTGGAACCGGCTGTGTCTGCCACGGGGCAGCCCCAGCCTCTCCTCACAGAGGCCGCCCTGCAGCCCCCGCTGCCAACACCTGGGCACAGACACCCAATACACTAAGAATCAGAGGCAGGCTAAAAGTATGAACAGCATAATGGCAATGAGTGAAATATAAGTGTCTAGACTTTTTTTTTTGGTAGATTTTAATCAGAAGATTAAACACAGACTGGAAGCAGAAAGAGGAGTCAAAGAAAGAGGGCAAGGGAGAAGAGAAAGTAAAAGAAGTAAAAAGAAGAAAGGTAATTTAATGAAGATCTTGGAGTGAAGGTCTGAGTAGACAGGATTTGAACCAAAATGTTAATCAGTGAAGGAAGAATGATGCATCCACCTCCTTTCAGAGAAGAACATGGAAAACTTCATCCCCAGATATGAGTGTTAGAGAAAGCAGGAGGTGGCAAAGAAAACTGGTTTGCATTCTTAAATAGAGCAGCTATGAGCAAGTGCTTGCTATAAGTAGAATAAATAACCTCCATTACAGAAATGTATGTTTTCCCTGCTGCTCTCCATCACAGTTGATAGCTGTTCCCTTTAGATTTTCAAGTCTTTTTAGCCTACACATAAAAACAGGCACTTTATTAAATTTCACCTGTTTATTCCCTTTTAAAGATAAAAGTAAACGTACTTTGCTAGTATCATTCATGTTAGTATGCCCATGTGCTCATGAACCACCTAGGTATTCCTTACAAATAAGACAAATGCATCTCTAGAGGGTGTTCTCCAGATAACTGATGTGTAAACTATATAGAAAAATGTATTACAATGTCTTCCAGGCATGATACTCCCAATCTCCACAAGCATTTTCAACAGTTCTTTTTTTTTATTTATTTATTCTTCTTTACTAGTCCTGCATTTCTTTCTGATCTGCTTGACACTGTTTGAAAAGACCTTCTCTCTGACAGCTATCCACTCCTTGGTTCTTTGTGTAGGCAACCTGAAACAGGATTAACAGATGTTCCAGGCTTCAAAGATATTTTTCAGGACTGGTTGATCTTCCCAGCTCCTCAGAGGTAGGTGTTTCTTGGATAGAAAATCATGTAGGAATATGAAGGTAGTAAGAACAGGATCATAGAGCTGTTTTATGTCAGCAAGCAAGAGTACATGCAAACTCACAATTTGAAAGATGAAATGCCTTGCAGATGGAATTTGACTGGGAAGCCTGGAGCATGGCTCTTAATTCCAATCCCAGATTTGTAAAAGGTATTTTGGGCTGTTTAATGATAAAGACAGTAGTACTGTATTTAGATTTAGATTGTTCTAATGGCTGTAGAGAGAACAGTGACTTAACTAACTTTTTTTTCCCTCTCACTTCTTTATGGAGCAGAAGTCACCTATGACTTTAATTGTCATCCGTATTTGTTTTGCCCTATGAGCTAACATAATACACACAACACCTCTTTTATAGTGGGGAATCTTAAAGTAATGAAAAATTACTTTTTATTATCCCATTCTACAGGTGACAGAACTCAGGTATACATCATGGAAGTGATGTGTCCAAAGACATGCAGTAGAAGAGTAACACGTTGAGGCATAAATGTGCTTAGGTATAATTATAAAAATAATAATACATGTCTATTAATTCCTCATTGTCACCTACTAGAACTAAAAAAAAAAAAAAAAAGCACTACTGTTATTTCATAATGCTCTATCAGGTTTATTACACATCGTCTATACTTCCAAGAACTCAGATTGCATCAACATACCACATCTTTCTGGGGGAGTAAAAAGCTCAAGTCCAGGAACTGGTAATGCATAGCATAGTGCTGCAGGCTATGTATGTAGTTCTCTACGTCATGGAGGATTAATGGTATTATTATTTATATTCACTGTAATAGTAACTGTACATCAATATAATGGTGGAAAAGCAGCCATTGGCTTCTTCATCTTAAGCATTAAGGATGTTGTTTACCATCTCTCATTTTAATACAGTGTTGCTCTGTAAAACAAATAATGTAGGCAAAAAGGACATCTTGAAATATATACATGTATTTTCAAAGTACAGCAGGGGGAGGGAAGGTCACTGAACAATGTAATTGACGGCAGTAGCAAAATGTTTCCTAACCTGCAATGTTGCTAGACTATGTTGATCACAAATGCCAAATCAGATCGAAGTATAGAAATGCAAGGTAACACCCTCTATTGTTCACATTGATTGCATCAAAGGAAATAGAATGTAAATTAGGAAAGCTTTGATGAATGGATAGGCAGCCAAAAGAAGTACAATAAAGTGTTGGGTTTCTCCTTCCTAGCAGAAGCTTACACTGCGTTACCCAGCTAATCAAAATGCGCAGTGCACATTTCAGCAGGTTGAAATCAATTGTAACATGAGATAGCCTTTTATTTTATTCATCTTGACTCTACTGAGTGATTACTTTACCTTCTGCTGTTCAGCAGCTTTCAGAATAATGCACAACTCAGTGGACTTACTTAATGTTTGTGTGTTGAATCTTTACTTTATTTAATGTATTTACCAGAGGCTGGTGGTGCAGAAGGCTGCAGCCTCAAATGCTTCCTTGAAGGATATGTTCACCAGCTTCACCAGAGGAAACTTTGATTTCTGTGCCTGATATAAAGTTTGCACATTGATGGAATCACATTCTTTATCCTTACAGTAGAGAGTGATGGCTATACCATTTTAGCATTGCTGTCAGCCAATTAGTGGAACACCATTGATCATGTAGTTTCACAAAAGGCCAACAGGCTTCTCACATTGTAAAACAAGAATAAATTCTGTAAAATTTATGGCCAAATTACTGGCAGCTGAGGTGCACAGTGAAATGTAGTCAATTAACGCGATCACTGTAAATCATGGTTACAGCTTGCTGTGTAAATAACAGTTTATAACAAACATAAATAACAACACAAGTGACTCGGTTTAGTGGTGGCACAAACTGTTGTTGATGGTCCACATACTGAAGTGTGGAAATGAAAACAAGGTAAATATACAGCAGAAAAAATTGTTTAACCACGAAGGCAATGTTTTAAGTGACATACAAACAAATGACAAGGTACAAAATGCCAGGCTGACAGAACATAACCAACCAAAGGAACTCAATGACAGAGAAAAAAGAAGTCAAAAGATGTACAGGAATTAATGAACTGAGACACATTTGTAAACAAATTTCTAAACAAATGTCTATCACCAGTCTCTTGAGTGGTACTTATGGGTCTCATACCCTCTTAAATTTACTAGTCTCTTTATCATGGTAACACCTTATATCCCAATAACTGTGATCCATTTTTTCTTTCCCGCTGCATACCACCCAATGAAGTCAGCTATCAAAATTCAGAGCTTCAAAATAAAATTCTATTTCGCTCTAATGAATTGAATGAAATTTCCCTAGAAAAGTGTCCCCCTATTTTTTCAAGTAGCATGCACAAGCTCCAAAGCTCTCTATGAAATCAATATATTTTTGTTGGACAAATATTACTGATCATGTAAGTTAAGCAAGTATTGATTTTTCAGTTTCATTGAGGGAAGTATAATTATGCCTTTTTAATAAAAAAAAACCCACAGATGTATCTAGTTTAATAAAAATTAAGAACCTTACAAACCTTCATGGTAAGTAGATTATGCAAGTTCTCAATGTTACTCGTACTCAAGTTTGCTTCTTTGTTTTTAACTCAATACAGAGGGGTTTTTAACTCGTGTAGAGAGGAGAAGTTTTGAAGGCATGGGTTTGTATTTCAGAATGGAGAAGTTTAAGGTTGTTCAAAGCTCACTGGTAAGAGCCGTTGTGAAGAAAGCTAAAGCAAGTTCACATGCAGGGTGCCCAAAACCACCTCTGCTAAAAAGCCTCAGCAAGGGCTTGGGAGCTGCTTTTAGAGGAGACTCTTGCTATTCAGCTTCCACTTCAGCTGCTTTGCAGCCGTATTGCAGTGGTGCTTGTGCGGTGTTCCACCAGGTACCACCATGGTCCAGACTGTGACGCCTACCTGTGGGATGACCTCATAGCCTGGCCTCAGCCCATCCCCACAGCCCTGCCTGGCCACCCCAGGGCTCTGTCTGACCCTGGGTCCCCTCACCAGACCTGATCGTGACCCCAATCCATTAGCCGATAGCCCAGTCTGGCCTCTGCCTGTCCCTGTCCCCAGGGAGGTGCCCAATGCCCGGGGCTGGTGCTCCCCCGGTACCCCCTGGCTGACCTGTTCCTGACTGCCAGGCCCTGCCCTGAGGGACCCCAGGGAGCCCCTGGCGCCCCGGCCCAGGGACCTCCTGGCCCATGAGGCACCCTGACAATTAGATAAAAGAGAAAACTTGTCTTCAAGAAGGTACTTAAACATCATGGCAGATTCCCTGTTACAGAGAATCACCAGAGAGGCTGTTGAATTTCCATCTTCAGAGATGTTCCAGAGCTCAAATGGACAAAGCTCTGAGACAAGGCCAAGGCCATGCTGCAACCTCGAAGCTGACCTTGATTTGAATGGGATGCTGGGAGAGATGACCTCCAACCACACTGAGAAGAGACAAAAAACTTTATGTGTGTAAATTAGAAAGAAAACTCAAGGCATCCTTCTTTCATGACCACAATTTCTAGTGTCTGGTTTTAAAAGGAACAGGCAAGTCAGCTGATAACTCCCTAATAGCTGCACCCAGGAATCCACCACAGTTGTCTCTTCAGTGGAACTGTAGTGCTTTAAGCACTGCAGTGTAGGAGATGACTCAGTATTAAGTATAATCAGTTAGTTACCTGTATCAGGTTTGTAAGTTATAAACCAGAGCAGGATGCTTTAAAATTATCCTTTGCTATACCTAAGTCTCTTTGCAGATCTGAACCTTAATGACTACTGACATTCTAGAACAAAGTATAATTAGTAACACCAAAACTGAAAAATGGGCTCCAGATGGAAAATTTGCTCTGTTTAAAATTGCTGGTGATTCTTTGTGTGTTGAATAGATGTATGAATTAAATTCCTAAGAACTGAGAAAAAGAGAACTGGAAAAGCTTTAGTTGATAGCAGGCACCAAGGATACCACATTTTATTATCTCCAGTTTAAAAACAGCCAAATTGTTTCATCCTAGTAGTCTCGGAGAACAGATCCAAAATCTGAGTGCTCCATTGGTCAGCAACGTTAATCTAATTTTCAGCCTGGATTTATTCATAGTTAGTTTATACCAATCTGTTCTTGTGCCAAAATGATTATTTAGTTTAAACAGCATTTCTCCTTTCTTTGAGTATTTGTAAACAAATTCATACACCTTCTCAACTTCCCTTTGCTTGGCTAATCAAGCTAAGTTCTTCTATTAAAAGGCAGGCTCTCCATTCTCTTAACCACCTCAGCAGCCCTTCTCCTGGCCTGTTCCAGTCTCAGTTTATCTTTCTGGAATGTGTCTAGTCAGGATTTCGCACAGGAGGTCTTACCTGGGTCTTATACAGCAGCATTATCACTTCACATTTTTGCTAGCTCTTTTGATTCAATTCAGAATCAAATTTTACATTTTTAGAACTGAATCCCCTTGGCAGCTCTAATTCAGCCTGTGGATCACTAGAACACCTGAATATGGCCCACTTGCCAAACGCAGGTGATGGTCACTGAGCTTCAAACAAAACTCTCTACTATGGATCATCAATGGCCTGACCTGGCATTTTGTGCTTTGTAATTTCAACACTTTTATTACTTCAGTTTTTAAAATAATTTGGTTTTTTTGTTTTGTTTGGTTAGGTTTTTTTCTTTACTTTATGAAGTCTACAATCTTCTGCTTCAATAATATCTTCCAATTTTTGTGTCAATATTTCATCAGCACAATATCGTGTCACAAAAGCAAATATTGAATATGAAAGCGCTGAAAGGCACTCTTCTTGGAGCTACCTCCAGCTGTCCTATGTATCAAAGCTTTACTGATCCCAGAAAGACTAGTTCAATACTCCTAGTTCTATTAGTTATCTGAATAGATAATCAGTTTTATCAAGCTATCTATGGGTTAGTTTGACATGATGATCTAACATTGATAATCCATACATCTCTTTCTACCTTTACCATCAGGACTCTAATTATGTTTTTATTTTCCTTTTCTTTTGTGCTGTTGATTTTCATACCCTTAAGAAAATGCAATTCAGTTTAGAGTTCAGCAATTCTCCTTTTATCTCCTTTCTTTCTGCTCCCAAGACCGGTTCTTGCTGATTTGGTCTTTGCAAAGATATATTGCAAAGTTATATTCCAAAGATCTTTTTTTTTTTTTTTCCCTCCTTAAATATATATCATTGGTTGGCTGACTTCAGTGGACTCAGGAGTCCTATTTTAATTGAAATTCTTACAATATTTTTATACAAATTAATAATAAAAGCATTGCTGCGATCTTACATTTTTCTGAAGAAAGAGCTCTCCTATGACCTCAAGTATATCTGTTCCTTTTCACACAAAGTTCTACCAAATTCAGCAAACATTACTGAGTTTTAATCGAGAAAAATAGTCGTCTATTTTGAATAAGAGTACTACCCATTTATGAATCATGACTATAGGCACAAAAAGTCCATTTATTTTTGTTAGTGCTAAATGAAAGGAGAAAAAACTATCATGTTTTCTCAAGAAAATGTAAAAATGTGCCCTCTGTATTAACAGCATGTTTATCATTACATAGTTTGCCTAATGTCAGAAAAAATCTAAACAAATCTATCATTATTATGCGTAGAGGTTTACAGCTTAGGTCATCTGTCACAGTATGTGGTTATTATACACCAAAGGTCAGATCTATATCAAGAAAATGGAAAGTTTATTTTCTTTTCATCGTATTTTTTAGTACTTGACTTGCTTCAGTCCAAAGTATTTAATGTGGACTTTTGCAATTTAATTCTTCATGATAGAGAATATACTTTTTAAAAGTTTGCTGAAGGTAATATACAAAGGATAATGAAAATCAAACTCAAGAGGGTAGCTGAAAAAAATTACTCTCTTCATGTTCATATGAGGCGAGGGTATTGCCCTGTAATGTTTAAAGGGAAGAGGAGGTGTGTCAAGAGGGTAGAAATAGACAATCCACTGTAAAAATATGCAGACAATGAACAGTGGCTTCCAAGTTATTCTGAGCTAAGAAGAGTTCACTTCTGCTATATGACAAAGGACAATTAAAAATTAAGTACATAAATACCAGCAGACAACTGATTGTATTGCAAATCGAGATATATGCGTACTTTGGCAGATTAGTCAGCTGTTTGCGCAGTTGCTTGTTGCCTATGGGACTCCAGAGGATTAATTACACTGTGGCAGCAGGCATTTTCGTTACTTAGTATTGTCTGTATAAGTAATTGAGTGTGCAGCTATGAACAGTGCATGCTGCTGTGACCATAATAAAGACAGACAGCAAGAGATAGGCATGACATGACAACACAGCCTACAGACCACAGTGCCATCCCAGGAAGGAGAACTGGGGAGCAAATCACATGTTTTCCCTTAGTCTAAGGTTCACTTCTGTTGCCCCAAGACAAGTTGCTCTAGTTATTGAAAGCAACTTCAGTAAATGGAAAAATAAAGAATTCTAGATGGTGCCAGAATCATTATTGTTTTCATCCGAAGTAGAGCACCGTAGGCCAGATCGTCAGTTGCAATAAATTAGCACAGTGCAGCTACATCAACAGCTACATGAACTTACACCAAATGAGGATCTAAGGAGCTGAGTTTAGGAGCTATGACTGTTTGAATCAAGCCCAGAGCATTTTAATTTTTACTTAACTCTTTAATGAATACTTTTCATGAGGATGCTGGTAAGCTTCTCTGCACAGATCCAGGATAAATAATCCCTTTATCTAAAAAGGATAAGCTTTTTAAAATTATTATTATTATTCTAAATATTTATTTAAATAATATGTAAATGTTCCAGCCCACAGGGTCCAACCTGTTGCTATGGTGCATGGTAGGTACATAGGATGGACTGAACTTTCTGGTGAATTTTAACATACTCATAGTATAGGATGACACATCCCTTCTGAGACTGCTTCTCCCCCTCTGCTTGCTCTTTGGATTGCTTTCTGTCTCCCCTGCAAAAAGTCACTGACTATTTCTGAACTGCTTCCTTCATTGCAGGACCTCTATACATTCTTCATCTAGACACAATATATGTTTTCAGCCCCTGTGTGATCGTTTTAAAGACTTTATTAGTAAAGCTAGAGAAAAAACAGACTGTATATTGGTTAATAAACTTTCTGTAACTGTCTCAGTTTGCCCTTCGCTAGATACAATATAGCTTTGGGCTGGAAGATCTTACACTCTTGGTAGTCTCAATTTGGGTAAGGAAGTATCAATAAGAGCTGTAGAAAAAGTTTCTAAAGATCCTAAAAATCCTGGAGATCCTGAAAATAACTGGAAGACAGTGGTTTTCTGGCAGAATAACTGAAGGAGGACAGGCATGCAGCAGACAGTGAAAAACTGCTGCATGTTCAAGTCATGAAATAGCAGTAATTCATCAAAGGAGACACAGGCTACAGTATCTATCCCACCAGCTGGAATCATGGCTCATGACGAGTATTAGGCCCATAGTACTGTATTTGAGAGTAGATTTCAAATAAAGAACAGAACTGGAGTTTCTGTTCTTGACTCTTCAGAGGCCAATAATACCTTCTGCAGAAGACATCAATATATTTTCCTACCTATGTTGTTACGGCAATTTTAAAGCTGTGTGAGTTAGATACCACAAAACCAGCACTTGGACATTCCAGAAGACTGGCATGCTGGCAAGTATTTTGTTAGTCTTTGCTTTATTTAGTGCATTCACTAATGATATGCTAGAAGCCGTTTCCAGGTTCACATCTGATAGGATAACACCTAAATGGCTTTAAAGAACTGTTCTTCCAAAATCATGAAAAGTATCTGAACATGACATGACTGCCACAGATGACTATGGCAAGAAATCTCTGTTGAAAACGAATACCACACCGACCATGTCAAAACATTTCTATTAATAGCCTCTTAAACTCAAACTGGGCTAAGAATAACTTTTAAGAGCCAAAGCTTAACTTAGTGCAACTAGGAAACATCCTAGATCAAAATTTCACATAAACCAAAACTAAAATAATTTCTGCTTTTCATCTCTTGAACTAGTTGCTGAATAAACAGGGAGGATCAGTGGAGAGCCAGTGTGGAAGCAAGGTAGGCTGGCATTCTTCTGCTGCTATTCTGTTAGCAAATGCACTCTAGCCAAACCCTGTCCAAATCAGATTAAAAATCATAGTTTAATCATACTGTGGTTGTTATCATAGGCATGTTCAAAGTACTGTAACTAATATTGTCAATTTCCTAGGCAATCTTTTTTCCTAAAATTCATTACATGAATCAATTAAAGAATCACATGATACCACAAATATCTCATTTTCTACTAGTCAAAGATACTTAGGTTTTACTCCATTAACAGGAAATCAGAATAGGAGAAGGGCATTGTCAAATCTAGGACATGAACAGGCTTCAGGTTTCAGGTTCAGCCTTTTCACACTTCAGGTTCCCATACTGCCTTTGGAACAACTTAAAAAATTCAGCATGATGTTATCCAAGTCACCAGAATTAGCCATCTTCAGGGCATCTGTGACCCCTATAATGTGGTGGAGATTGCTACAAACACAATGCAATGGCCTTTCCTTTAGTGTTGGCCTCCATGGAGGTCTTCTTGTGTTGAGTACCACTGCCTCAGAGGCCACTGTCTGACTCAAGGATATTTAGATGTGTTTGTGTGAGTATTTCCTACTGACAGATTTGCCTATATGAATTACTATAAAAATATTTTTTCCTGTGTCATTATTGGACTAGTCTGAGCATGATTACTCCAATAGGTACCACAACCATACCCCATGCTGCACAATACTAGGTAGCACTAAAAGGAAGTGAGAGGATGGGAAAGGATCCTGACAATTTTCCCTTCCAATATAAACTCTTGATCGTTGTAAATCTCCATCAACCTCTAATGTTGATTTCTGTATAGCTTCAGCTCATGCCACTCACATGGGCTTGCTGTGCCGTTTTTCAGTGTTGTGTTCTTCCTTAATGGACTGTATTTTTCTGAAGTCACACGTCGAACAAATACAATGACCATTTCAAGTACACTCCTCTTTCTAAGCAAAAACTGAAAAACTGCTGTGTAGAAAGTTGAACTAGTTCTTCAGATGCTGGTATCATGGACTGGACAATCACAACATCAATTTTTCTTCTCTCAAAAATTAAGCCATTTAACATTTGCTCCACAGAACCCCCTAAGTTATAGCCTCTGTGTACACAGTATTTCTGAACTACTGAAAAGCACGCAGATCACAAAACCTTGTTTCAAAGCCAAAATCTTCCATGATAATAACTCAGACATTTGCATTTTCACATTATTGTCCTTCCTTTTTTTCTTTTTTTAAGCATTTAAAATGCAAAATAATTTTTAGTTTGGCATAGTGATCATGATTCAGAAGGTTAGATTTCCAGTATGATCTTGGGCCAACCACAAATTTTGTTCATCTTAATGCCTCTTCTGTAAAGTTTGTGCAAAGTGAATGTAATAAAGTCAGTCCTTCAGAGACTGAGAAAAATAGTCTGTGCTACTTGACAGTGTATTATCAAGCATCGCAGAAAAGTCTRTGTTTATAAATAAACTAGCTATACACTATAAAAGGCCTATTTGCATTCTGAGTTCCTTAAAGTTTTTGGGTTGTTTTGGTTTTTTTCATCTTTGCCCCAATGCTTTATCTCTTCTGTAGTCAAATTCACTAGATGAAGAATTGTCACATGAATTCTGGCAGCAAAGAAATGAAAAGCATCCCACTGCAACAAATTTAATTTATTTTATAGGCTGGTTATAAAGAGATATTATAACAGGAAAGAGGTGGTATCTAATGTATTGTGAAAAATAATGTCAGAAAGGACAGTTTGTTAAAAACTATTCAGATCCCTTTTCTCTACATCGAAAGGGACTTTCACTGTTTTAAAGGCATATGCTTTTTCAGCTACTTCTTTGAATGTCTTTGCAAGACTGAAAAGCAAGTATAAAGAAATCTTGTATCTGATTAAAATTATTTTTACATGAAAACTTTTTTCAAAATTAGCAGAATATGATCCATTTATAGGCTACACATTTCTAAAGAGAGTTGTATGGTGTTCTAGTGCTCTAATAACAATAACCAACCTACCACCTGGAAATGATACATTTTTATTCCATCTTCCACTTTTTACAGCTACTAAAATGTAATTTCCAAAAATGACTTCAGTTCAGTAACTTCACAAGCTGTACCTGCTTGAGTATTGATCCTTCCAGAAATATTTCAGGTGTCTAATTCTCTCAGTTGACAAAATTACAGTGTCAGCTGCAATTTTCATAAACTGGAAGCAACAAAAAAACTAGTACCCTTCTTCAGTTTTTGATTACTGCAGCTGTTCTGAAAGCTGCAAYAAAGTGAATCATCAAAGCAGCAAAGCTACACAAAGACTGATGAGAATTACAACAACAAAGAAATCTGGATTAAATAGGTAGTGAATTTCAGCTAGTTTTGTAGGTCTTGGCTTATAACATGGCATCAAGCGTAAGGGCTCATGGTGAGGAAGCATAATAATTAGAAGACTACTTGGAAAAGTAACTGGGTTCGGTAAAATAACAAATACAAGGGTTTCTAGCAGAAGATCTGAAAGGAGGTGGTTGATGTTCTTATCCCCTCTTCTCTCCTTTAGAAGTGCAAGGCTTTGATCAGTTTTTTAGAGGTGTGAGGTTAAAGAATTTGCATATTGTGAGATTTCACAATGTTGCAGATTCTTTTTTTCTTTCTTACAAGCCTGCAACTCCATACATATGATATCTTCTAGTTTTGTTCTCTTAGATATGTATTACATACACACACACACACACACACATTTTTATAATGTATTCTCTGTGATCATTATAAAGATGCTGAAGGGAGTATTTGGTTTCCCACAAGCCCTTGGGAAGTGTCTGATGGCAACAATTTCCCAAATCTGGAAGGGTGGCCTATTTGTGATCTTGAAGAATCTGTCCTATGCCACTCCATAAATGAATATTTCAATAATCCAAAAAGTAAAATTAACAGGAGTCTACTCCAGAGTTCCTTTTAGCAGAGCTTAGAGTCCTGGAGTGATTTGAAACTAATTCTCTCATACCAAGAATAAGCGCTTCACTGTCTAGGGTATGGAATCAAATAGAAGGTATTTGCCTCATTACCTATAGAGCACTTTATTTTCCATGGCTATTAGTGTCTCGCCCCTACCTATTTTCTTCAGTCTAAAATAATTCTTAATCTACATTGTTTCTTTTATGTTTTAAGGAAAAAAAAATCTTTATTTTTAATAATACTTTCTCAATGAGCTCAGTGAAGAAATGAAATTACCTGGCTTGTGCTAGAGAAAACTCAGTTGTGTTGTAATAAATGAAAGTGGATAATTTCACATATTTAATGTAGATAAACCGCAGAGTATGTGATTTCTGCTAACCTCAGCTATTTTACCACATGGCTCTATTTAGCATTAAAATAGATAAATAAAATCTCTTAAGTTAGTACTGTGGGACAGGGTAACAGTGAATCACACTCTTCCATGTTTTTCCTTATTACATTTCATATATGTGTGGGTATGTTCCTACACCAGCTGAAGTGCTGCAATGTACTGTACTACTTTGTCTTTATTATTGGCAAATAGTTTGAAAATACTGAGCACTGAAACCCCTGAGAGCAGGAGAATATCAATAGCCAGAGAAAAACAACCTGCATGTTTGCAATACAAAAGAGGAATATATTGATTTGTGGAGAGTTCACTCAAATTAATTGTGCCAGCCAATAAGAAGACACCATCAATTATTTGTTTAGCTTGAAAAACATCAGTGTTATGAGAAACAGACTTCTCCAAACAGAGTAAAAGAAAATGCACACATGTGGAAGAAAACTGCACAGTCAAGCATAAATAACTGTGAAGTACTGCAGCTATATAATTGTTTAAAACAATTTTATTTTATTAAAACAGGATAAAATAGGAGGAAGAAAGGAAATTAATTAATCAACAGGGAATCTAGTAGTAAGGAAAAAATGTCTGTATATTAGAAGTTTATGTATAATACACAGCAAGATGAAAAAAACTGAATCAGAATATCTAACTGATAATTGTTTTGACATCCCTCAAAATTAAAAGAAATGAAAAGAAGGTTTGATGATGACTGAAAACAGTGAAGAGCAAAGGGCTGGAAGAAGCAGGAGCCATTTCCTATGAACAGAAGAAAGGAGAGAGCCTTTTTTTGCCAAAATCTACCACACGCACAGCCAAAAGAGGCACTAGAGGCACTTTCTGCCTTGGAGCAAATGGGGAAAGATAGAGATCAGTTATGAGGAAATCATCCAGAGGTTACAAACTGAGTTCCAGCTTTCCTGGAGAAACAAGAACTGGACTGGAGGAAAACCAGGACATCATAAATGGACTCTGGAAACCCTATGCTGTCAATGAAATAAAGACTGGTGTCATAGATGATCATCGTACCCACTGCCAACTTTGGCTAGTGTTAGTACACATTGATTTACCAGTCCCACCTTTACTGGAAGAGCTGTCTGTGCCCTCAATCCCAAAAACCTGCAAATTCTGTAAAACCAAGTTGAGCTGCAATAAGAAAAAATGGTTTCAGCCACCAGTTCAAAAACTGATTTAAAAGAGAGATTGTTTAATCTAAGAGTGATTCAGCTAAGCTTCATATATTAAGTTTTGCATTCAGTGTCCATAGCAGTACAATTCCAGTACATCGATCAGTTTAATAATACTATACCTCAGCATAAGCCTTATATTTGGTGTGCCCTCTAAAGATAAAATTAAGGAATTTGATTTTCAAGCAGCTCGGTAGCAGCCCATCAACAGGAAACTAAGTTTCTCAAAGTTATTCCTTTCAAAGAGTTATCCCTAAGTGTGGGAAGTTTCCCATTTCTATCATTGCATTTTCATTTGTTGCCATTGTKGATAGTTCTACAAAAGAAAATGCAATCCAGTTTAATATTCTATGACATRAAGTATGCATTCATCTAAAAGGAGAAAAACACTTTATTACCTTACGTTATACTGCAACCGATGCCGAAGGCAGAAAGATATAAAATATAAATGTAACATTTTTAAACATCATTCTTTTCATCATATAACTTTCATGCAACCAGCAGAAAAGCTACTTTAACTGAGCTTTCTCCTTCTTAGCATTTGATATGAATTATCTTGATGAGAAATTCGACCATATTTTGAAACATCTGTTTCAGAAAAATCAGAAGGATTTGCAGTTCTTGAAATACCTCTGGTAAGTGAAAATACATATCAACTTTCCATTGGCAAATGAAGTGCCTTAGAAGACAGTATGGGGTACTGACTGAAACATAGAGAAATCAAACTGTAACATAGTTTCACATTTTGCAAAAAGGTACATTTGTAATTTAGTCACTTAAATCAAGTATAGATGTAACTGTAAATCTGTGAAATAAAAATGTAACACTAACACCCACAGGTAACTACAATAAATTCCAAAATACTCCATTGTTTGCTTTAATAAAACCATTACTAATGGCAGTAAACAAATGTGTAGTCCTCCAGCACATAAAAAATGGATCACATTATCTTACAGTTTATGGGACAAGCCATATGCCTTGACAGATCTTTCTATTCTATAATACAGCATGCATAATGCAATATAGTTCCTTTCCACCCAGGTATATCTTGCTATATGTCTCTGCAGGCATCCTTTTTGTGGAAGATATAGATGAGGAGAAAACGATAAACCTGTGAATAGGTTTGGAAAAAATCATTCCTTATTAGGAAAAATAAGCTGGAACAGAAGTGAGAGCAGGCATCAAATTTACAGGCATCAAAACTGACAAAAGCAAGAGGACACAAGAGATGATCTGAATGTACAGAATGATTGACCAAGGGGGCAATACGGAGCTGGAACATAAGAAATGCTGGGTCGTACCTATGGTCAGTCCAACACTGTATTTTGCCTCCAACAGTGGCAACAGAAGAGATCTTTTGAAAATATTTGAGTGTGAATAAGTAAACATGTTCAAGGAGGAAAACAAAGAAAAGAAAAAAGCTAAAATAACCTCATATTCTCAGCATTAGTGGGGAAAAAAATCAGAAAATATTTTGTAGCTATTTTTTATATTTGAATAATTCTAGATATTCCCAGCTACATGATTGTAAAACTATTGTAAATAGCCTATCTACCTACAGTTGTAGTACTGCTATTCCTAGGTTGAGCTTTCTCAAACTCTCTTCTGTGATCAGATGCAAGTCACACCATATCTGTAATATGTCATCATTGAAAAATAAGATCCTACTTTAGAAATCAGTCCAACAACTACATCTTTCAAGGTCAGTGGAAAATCTCATTCTGTTTTATTTGGTTTTCAACCCAAATAAGATAACTAGTTTTGAAACTAAAACATAGCAAATCCAAAACGATCAAAGTAGTGATGGAAGTGCAGTGATTAGTTCCCAGTTTGGAGGACTGGAAACCTTAATGGTCTACATTAGGAAAAAAAAATTCTCGTTTGTCTTTCTCTAAGCTTCTATCTAACAACTCACAGTCACACATGACCACACATACAACTATAATCATGGCTTTGTTCTGAACAGAGCACATTATCAGGGTATTGTAATAAGTGTATAATGATCTTTCATGAAATGGGAGTAAGCATAATTTCACTTGAAGAATCACATTCAAGGGAGCAGTTAGTGTGTCAGCGATTATTTTTTCTTTAGAAATGAGCATTTTATGTCATTTAATATGATGGACAATAGATATGGGTCATACACCAAAAGAGAAAAATATGTTCTGAGTGCCTATTTAAAAGTGCATAAAAGGTTTATGCGTGGCAAAGATGAACAACTGTCTACTGGTTGTTAAAGCACTGAGAACGAACATGCCTTTTTTTCTCATTCAACAGTGTATCTATCTGATAAGCCTCCATGGTTCTAGATTCAAACTTATTTTTCCTTCTTCATATAAAAAATACATACCATTTAATTAAATATATTTAAGCTTGCTAATCATTTTTGTACTGGTTAACACAATAAATATTTCATAAGGATTTACTTTAACCTTTAAACCTAACCTTACACTTAGATATGTGTAAATCTTAGATTTAGAAAAGTAAGGAAAACAACATACTTTACGCTCTATCTATGACTGAAAAGTCCCAGAGGTTTCAGCAACAGTGAATTTTGTTTCTTCTAATTCTGCTAAGAAGGACAGTCCTGTATGTATAACCTGTACTTTGGTATTATTTTCACAGAATCACAGAATAGTTGCCAGGGTCCTCTGGAGATTTTCTAGTCCAACTCCCCTGCTCAAAGCAGGGTCAGCTACAGCAGGTTGCTCTGGGCTGTGTCCAGTTGGGTTTTAACTGTCTCCAAGGATTCAATCAGCCTTACAGGAAAAAAAAGGGGGTTCACATTCAGACAGAACTTCCTATGTTTTAATTTGTGCCCCCTTACATATTGTTCTGTGACTAGACACCACTGGGAAGAGTCTATTAATGAGAATAACAAGTAAGAATTTTCTCAGTGGGAACAAGGAGATACAAAGTACATTTCTTAAACAGAATTGAAATGAAAAAGGTAACCTTTGTAGAGAATGACAATAAAACAACACTGATAAATGGAATCAGCCCGAGAACAGAGCTGAGCTTAACTAGTCTGCTTCACGGTCTGTAAAACAGGTTCTGCTTTATCTAGACCTTGTAAGGCCACAGTTGAAGCCTTGTCTCTAATTCTGGGCACCATACTTCAAGAAAGTCCCTATCAGTTGCAACGAAGCAAGAGGGAAAAAAGAATGATGGGAGGTCTATTAGCAAGCCCTCTCAGGAACAACTGAATGACCTAGGTTACTTAGCCTGAAGTAGAGAAGACTACAGGCAAGAGAGACAACTGCAAGATGATATTCATGATATACACAATGCATAAATACATATTTTTTTCCTAAAGAGAGTTGTTCTTCATGCCCATGGCAAACACAACTAGGGATAACACTTCTGCATCGCAGCGAGGAAGATTCGGATTAGATATTAGAAAAAAAGTATCCTTTGAAAAGGTAGTGTAGCACTGAATTAGATTGCTCTGGAAAGCATCAATCTCCAAAACTGGAAATATATGGAAATATCTTTAGGAGTGACATAAATATGGATCCCTGTTGATCATAGGCTAAATGACCTCTCAAAATTCATGCAGTCTTATGAGCCCATAATATTAAAATTGCATAAACAGGCACTTATTAATTATACATGCATTTAAATAAAGTTAATCTGTACTGATTTAAAAATAAATTAGGAAACATCATCTTATCTCTTAATGAAAATGAAATGAAACACACTGTTTAACCAGAGGAAGAACTAAAATTAATACAGATCCATAAGAGTAAGAACCAAAACTGAATAAAATTCTGGAATTGGAACTTATATCATGTTTTTCTTAAGAGCTGAACTAGAATTAAATTAATCCCTGAGGAACAGAATAATAACTGGAATCAGTTCTTTGTTACAGAATTAAAGCAACACTGCTGTGTCGCTGGTGCTGACCCAGTATTTTGGGCTTCCTTAATCTATTTCTTCCTAGATCTGTGATATATGACATATGAGAACTGACCTTTAAATTTCTGCCCTAACAAGCAAGTTTATTTGCACTCCTTGGTAATAAAAAATAAAGGCCTCCAGGCCAGTAAGTATTAACGTCTTTAAGCATACCACATCATTGTCTCACATATAACCTCCTAGAATTTGTGACAAGCAACACTATTTGAGGTCTATCTAGTTTCTAGTCTCCTAAAAAAAATCTAATTTATACTGTCTAATGTACCTTATTTTGCTACCTAACAGCTATTTCTAAAGGCAGCAGAAAAGTACCCTTCTAAATCAAACTGGCTTCTGAAATGCAATGCAGCAAAGAAAAACATAGAATTATTTTTTTTTAACATGGCTATGAAATAAGCATTTCTATTAATCTTAATCTTAAGTTTGTCAAACACCACACATATCAATTGTCTTTCTACCTACAAAATATAAATGTCAAATTTTCTCCTGTTATCTCTTAAGAAATGTGACATTAAAGTTCATGAAAGCATTTATTTAGACAATTTTTTATATAGAGGCTGGGCTTCTTCAAGATAGATATTATATACATTGGGTCTGGGGTATGGTGGCTTGAAATCCATGTGGATAGAAATACAAATACATATACATGTCGACTTATACCAGAAGAGAATATGACACACTATTTTCTCTTTAGAGAAACCAAATTGTGTTAATGTCACATCAGAAGTTGAAGACAGTCATTTGATTAGATGTATTTCTCTAAATTATTCTAAAAGTCTATATTGTTTTATGTCAGTTACTGGGGTAGAGACACTTCTGAGAGAAATCTCAGTTGTGTCATTATGTTATTCCCAAATCTTCACTTTTGCTGTTATACTTAAAGAGGAAAGAACTTATGCCACTGAGGTATAGCTCAAAGCAATGGACAATGCAAAGTCATTCAAAGATGAAATCTCCAAGAGCACCATAGCATGTAGGGGGAACTTACCTGCCATTATGATGATTGATAGCCTTTTAAAATGAAGATTTACGCAGAAATACAAAAACCAAAGGCACCATTTTAGCTAGAATAACAGGTTTTGAGCTAGCAGCTGCAACAGACTCCCATCTATGTCAATAAAACACAAAAAGGAACATAAAAACCCTACTGACTACTGAGTTATACGATTTTACAGGCAGTGGCCTACTTCCCCTTGTTTAGCAACACTGATTAGGTAGCCAGTGGGTAACAGAGGACTGACAGTGGGGAGAAGACCCCTCATTWCTCTCTGTGTATGCCTACATCAGGAGGATGCTGAATTACACTTTTAAGTCTAGACTTACCACTTCAGTCCAGAAAAAGCCAAAGCTGCAGCACTGCTAGGTTCACAGTAAATTTGACTGACAGTGTTACCCTTACTATATCAACTATCCTTCTGAAATTTATCCTTTTTATTTTTAAAAAATGTACATTTAAGAAATACAAGTGGTAAAGATGCAAGAAGATGTTAAATTCACTGAGGCATATTAAATAAAATACATACGAGCACTAGTATTATGGACAATAAGCCGACACCACTTGACACAACTGTTCAAGTGCTTGAAATTATAACAACTGATTTCACTAACATAGTTTAACACAGGCAAAACAACACACTTCTCATTAGTTTCAGAAAGGGCTAAAGCATTTTGGTGAAGTGAAACCAAAATTATAATAGGAACAAAAGAAAACAAAGAAACAAGCGATAATTTTCCCAAGACACTGACCTACCTATAGAACCTTGTGCAAACAGTAACAATTTGAACAGACATTCACCATCCTGATCTCAATATAGCAGGGAATTGTTAGAAAAATCATTAAGTGAGGTTATCAAACCCATCAGAAGATGCACGTACACTCATGCATTTAATGTGCCAGATTAAGACAACTTGCAGGAATGTGTGCTAAAAAATGAGTTAACTTCTTTCTAATTGAATCAATGGGTTATGAAATGGAAAGAAAGATAACTAGCAAAAGCAGATGTTTTCCACTACACTTGACAAAAGAAAGACTGCAGTAAGAGAAAAAGTTTTCAGATATTTAGGTCTGTAAGACACTGAATACCAGAAATAGATAACTTAGGCTTGTAAACATGTGCATCCTGTCCAAACTGTATGTGACAGTGACATACAAACACAGACCTAAAAGGAATTGGCAAGGTAAAATGACTGTACTTTCAGACTCCCACAAGTTCAGACAAACATGTAATACATGTTTATTCCAGCAGGACCTTTGAAAAAGAAATTGTTGGTCTCATCACTCAAAAAGTGCATTCCTGAAAAGTTTAAAGTTACTTAAAAAAATATTAGAGAGTTTAAGGGAAAAAAAAAGAGGCTCATCCAATGACTAATTAAAATGACAGAGGCATTCATCTGACTCATTGGTTAGTCACAGTACTCTAAGCAGTAAAAATAGTGTCTCATTAGTCTTTTAAACATTTATTCCGTATTCTACATGAAATTGATACTTAATTACTTTCCTAGTGTACAGCAGGCACTTATTACACAGGGAAAACTTGGAGAATGGAAAGTTTATAAAATCTCTGTCAATCTCTCCTACATGTTAGGAATGATTCATTATAATGGGCCATGAGCGGCAGGGTGACTCCGAATGGAAGCCTGTAATTAACTTTGCTTCATGTTTTATTGATAGCATTTGCTGTTTTCTGAGATCTGATCATACATCTTGAGCAATGTGCAAACCTATGGATCATGCTGTGCTTAGATACCCTGGCATTGGGGGATATATGCGAAACTGAATAGATTAGATGGAAAATGTACCACATCCCTTGTGATCTGTATACACACTTAGATTCTCCCTTTTCTGACACCTGTTTGATGTTGTTTCTGTCTCAAAGAACACTTGACATTTAATATGAAACATGGAAGTCAAAGTTCTTTTTTACTGTCTTGGGTCAATATTTACTTATATCAGTCATGGGCATGCTGATAGAAAATAGGAAAAAAAAGCATGGTCTCCCTTACAAACATACCAGTGTTTTGAAATGCTGTAGATCTTACACTTCAGAGCAAATTTGGAGTTGCAGACAATTTGCAGTTACAAACCTGAGGAGAGATGAATGGGTGTGGATGAGCCTTCTGTTATCTTGGAAGCAAGTCACCCACAAATTGGGAAAAAGATGTGTTTTTTTTGTAATGTGGGTAATTTGGAAAAGTTAAAAACAAATTTACAAAATCCTTAAAAGACCATGGATTATTTAGGAACAGATGGTGTGAAAGACATTTGAAATCCCTCCTGTAAACTGTGTTCTACTTCATATAAACAATATAAGCAGAAACTCACAGACCAGGATCTTCCTCCAAATGGTTTTGACCCTAGTCTTCAAATCTGGTATCACATTCCTGATCAATTAAGTTTTGAGTTTTATTTTCAGAAGGAAACAATGTCAGCAGGATTACCTATCAATCAGAAGACCCTCTTGTCACATGATTCAGACAGTGGGAGATTAAAAAAGTGGCTTAAATCTCCTACTATCTGCAAAGAAATGCTCTTTTGAAAATTTGGAAACTCTAGTTCTGGCTGGGGCTATTTTTTCCCAATTGAAAGAATTTGCTATGATTTTTTGAATAATTTTTAAATTATCATAAAAGTTTTTGCTGTGAAGTTCTACTTCCCAACTCTGCTCATTATTTCTACAACACATATCTACAACGCTTTTAATGAGATGAACATTAAAATCACAGCTTTTCAATCTTCATTGAAAAAATTGCAATTTTTTTCTTTTGTCTTTCTTTTCTGAGCTCCTATGGTACATCCACTTTATGTTTCTAAACCTCAATATCTTCCTTAACTATAAAGCCTCAGTCTGGGGCGGTCCCTCTAGTGTGATGAATGAAGAAAATATTAATGGAAAAAAACCCAATACATAATTACAGACTGCATTATAGACAAGAAAGAGAGAAATTAGAAATGCAGAAGCACAAATATTTCTGAATTTCCTAACTATTGAGTGGTCAAGTTAGCAAACTTAATGCTATTCCTTCAACACTATTTTTCTGCTTGTGCAGTTATTCAGATTCAGACTTGACTAGAAGAAGAGGAAGCAAATTGACAGTCAGCGCTATGTCATGAACAAATCTAAAATTCTGGCTATATGGCAGATCCTCTTAATTAAAACCAAACTGAGAAAATAAGTAATGGGTAATGGGAAGCCTTTTGTCAGAAACACAGGTTATATTTTAGTTTCACTGACAAACCTGGAATATGAAAGTATGGACTGAAACACAATTCTGTATATTGGCAGCCACGGGCATTCAAAAAAGTATAATTCATGTTTTAAAAACTCATAGACTGGTTTAACAATCATGAAGTCTACAGAAAATTTTACATGTTTTCCCCTTGTCTTCTAGTTCTTCAGTTTTAATAGCACATTTAATTTGCATTTCCAAGCATTCTTCTGCCAATATGACAGGTAGGTTCTCGTACAAGCTCTTGATTCCAGGTTTGTGACAATGCGCTGAAAAAAGTGAGCCTTGCAATGAAATCCCAAGATAGAAAGCATCACTGCAGTCTCATATTGGTTCCAAATAATTTTTCTTGATGTAGTACAATCATTAGGGAATTTTTGCTCTACTCTTTTCAATAAACAGTTCCCTAGTTTGACAATCTAAGCTGTTTACAGTGACTTTTAATAGTTATCTATCAATAGCTCATCTTTTCAAGCAATTTAAAAGTCACACAGGCATATATGTCACTCAACTTGCATTACAATCATCTACTGAGAGTTATAAAGCACTGAAATTTTCCTATGAGACAAAACATCTAACACAGTAAAGGCCTAATCTAGTTTAACTAAACTATCAACTTCATGCAAGAATGACTCATTAAGTCATGGTAAGAGTTAGTGTGTAGCCTGGAGGAGTAAGCCCAGGTTTGTAAACCAAGAAATTCTKCTTCTAAAATTTTGCCTGTACCATAACTTTGACCTGTATCTTTAAAATTACTTTTAAAAAAACCAAAACCAAAAYGTAGTTTGTTTATTTATTTATTTATTTTTAAATATTTTTATATTTAAGGAGAGTTACAGCTAATGAGTAAGCTCTTTCCTCACACAGTTAATGTTAAACCAGATGCTAATACATAACTAACTCTCATCAGCTTAAGCGGACCTTAGGATTCCAAAACCCGTGCAGATGTTTTAAATAAAGGTGATAAAATAGGACTTTTTCCTGTAAGGTTCTACTCTTGKTATCTCCTTCTCACGTGAAGAAAAATGTTTATTTTTTTAGCCAAATGTCAAGAGAACAGAGGTGTGGCTCACTCTGGTCTGTAGTTGGAACTCAGAAAAATGCTAAAAAATTGCTAAATGCTAAAAATGCTAAATTTCTAAAAATTTAGAAAACTGTTTTTATAAAATTGTCTTAGCTGCAAATAAAAAAAAAGGTTATCCAAATTGGTTTCTGTGAATAAAAAACATAGAACAAAATGAGTTCCCATTTGGCCAATTTTTGGTTAAAGAAATGTTTCAAATCAGTCCAGCTCCTGAAGTCTTCAAAAACCAGCTATGATTATATATATATACACACACATCTTTTGAGTTGTGTTTCATTGTAAAAACTGAATATATCAGGGAAAACAGTTACTTGATTGATCTCTCATGTGCATCCATTAAAATGCAAATAACCTTTCAAAATATACATCTTTACACAACTTTTTCAACCTTCTGATAACTTTTTGGTCCTCCAGCATCCCATCACGGGAGTGCTTTGAAAGCAGTCAGTCTTGCAGCTTTTTCTATCCCTTCTCCAACCCACAGCCTTTTTCTCTTCTATATAGAAGAAATGAGGGAGATGCTATAATCCATTCCAGTGCTACTCAGTGATGCATTTGCCAATTAGTGTATGAAATATCATCTGAGAGCAATGCTTAATTACTGCAGATATTTAGATGATATCATGAGATCCCATGCAAGCCTCAAATATTTTTARAATTACCTAGGTAATATTTTTTTTCTTAATTAGCCCACTCCCGTTGAAAAGCAAGGTCTCTAAATTAAAGAAATGTGGTGGATGAAATGTTATTTTTTTGCCACCATCAGCAAAAAGACTTTCCTCTATGAGGTTGTGTCAAATAAAAAGCTTAGTAGGCCACTAATGGCCATGACCTGTGGCAGCCTTGTTGTACTGTGTAATTGAATTATTTCCTTTTCTAAATCTCCAAGCGTACCACTGAGAATGCTAGGTCAGCATACATAGTAAACAAATCACCAATCACCCAACAACTACTGTACCGTCTGCCTCCAGAATGAAAGATCTCTTCCCTAGCTTGAACTTTTGGACCTTGAATTTGACCCTGTCTGAGCTTTTGTTATGTTAACAAATGATTTGGATGGTAAAACTGTGAATCTACAGATAGGACTAGTGAGGGAAACACATTAAAAAGGAATTACTTAAGTAAGTCATGTTGCTTGACCCAAGCATGCAAGCTCTCTAAATTTATGTCCTTCTCACCCTTCTGTATTGTCACTGCAGCTTTAATTTCTCCCTTCCTCTCCATGAAACCATTTATACTGATCGCATCAGTGCTCTTGGCAATTTATTCCATATTTCTAGTATTCTTTGCATGAAATAGCTCTGCTGGAATTCCTGTTTACTTCTAATTTCAGTTTGTTTCCACTGTTTTTTCAAACAGCAGGTTACAGTTAATTACAATAAATCTGAAAACTGATACATTTAGTATAGGAAATGTTTGTAAATTGATACATTTTTTTTCTTCAGCACTGTTTTGAAACTGTATGTTATTAATATAGTTGCACAAATAATTACCCTAAATCTCATATTCAGGTAATTACAAAAATAAAATTAACATCTGTTATTACAAATGCATAATGCCAAGTCATAATGTGTAGGTTAGGGGTTAACACAAGCAAATTGGACACGGTACATAAACACAAAATAAATTATTGTATGGTAGTGTAATTACATTCCAACCATTATGTTAATTATGATTTATATCAATTCAATAATTAAAGAAAACAAGCTCTTCCTTTGGTTTCCTATTCAGATTCTTCTGTGTACTAAATTATTCTATGTCAGCTAGGGTGGCACTGGACCATAAATCTGACAGCAGTACATGGTGACATTATTTTTAATATGTAAGAGAAAGCTTAGTCTATATGCTAGATTTGAAAAAAATGTTTTGTTAATTAAATTGGGTCAAAAGTAAACAAGATAGAGTTAAACAGTGCATAGAAAATCCACCTGTTGACTTTCCAAAGAATTAAATTGAATATTTTTTACCTTACAGATACTGACCTAAACTGTAACTTTAAAATGTCCTTATTGCAAAATTAAATTAGAATGGGACAGATTCTCTAAGGACAGTCCTAGCAAAAACCAGAAAATCCAATCATATAAATATATGGCTGAAAAGAACTTTTAGAGATATATTATGCATTTCCTTTTAGTAAAATACAATCTTATCTATGTCTCTTATCTACAAAGAGAGACATTTTTAAGAACAGTTTAGATACTGACATACTCTGACATGTGCTGATAGTGAGTATGAAGATGTTTTACCAGGACATCACCTGAGTAGTCTTCTCTACCCTCACAGCTRGATGGTTAATCCTAATATGTAACCTAACTTCATTCTGCAGATTAAGTCAATTACCCTTTGTTTTCTGTAAGAAGAATGGCAGCATTGTCATTGTCCTCATTATAATCCTCTTTACATTAGGATGGTAAAGAGATAAGAGAGGCAAAGTTTGTATGGAGAGGTAATCTCTTTTTAGACTGATACAGCTAGAAAAAAATAAACTTTGGGGCACTATGTTTCCTTACCAGGTCTGAGGAGAAGCAGCGATTTCTAAACCTAGTAGAGAACAGACAGACATGTTCTTGTTGCTTCCTTCAGAAGTTTCTACTTTATCTAGAACTTTCTTTAAATGTGGTAGCAAAACTTTATGGAGTACTTTGATCCAGTCACATCAACACTGAGGAAAGCTGAATAAACAGGAATTATCTCCCACGTCTTTGCATTTGTCTCCATTATTAGCATGTTCTGACTCACCTTTTGCAACAGCAGTACATTGGCAACTTACACTTAGTTTATATTTCAATATTTCTCTCTAGTGTTTTCACCTACTCAGATACTCGCTCATGGTTTCACTTCTAATTTCTTACCTGGAACTCTGAACTCATCTTCACTGTTATATTTTCCAAATAACCTAAGCACCTAGAGTTGTGATCTTATTCTTCAACATGCTTTCAGGTTCTCCCACCTTCCTAACATCCATAGATTTTATAAGTGTATAGGAATGCATGCTGTACCTTTTATAGCTGTAATGAAAAATATTGGCCAGAATGAAATCAACAACGTGGACCTACCTGATATATCCTGTGCATCACTTATAACTATATAGAGCAGGCTTTTTCAATCATATATTTTACGGTGATTTCATCTCTATTTGCAGTTCCTAACAAGAAGATCTTGTAAGTAGTCCATTCAATTTCTGGAGGGGTTTTCTGTTTGTTTGTTTCCCCAGTGTTTTCCATTAAATCATGAGAACAGTGTTTAGTAATCTTGAAATGTTTTCTTGGATGTGAAACATCCACAGAGCAAAAAATTTGTCCATCACCGATCTATGCCACCAGTGGCCAATGTGGGATTAATATACAAGATACATTCTGACATAGCTCTTCTCAGAGTCCTTTCCCATGAATCCCTCCATTAAGGGACACAGATGAATGACCCTGGCCTGAGGTTAAGCTAACTGAACAGATCAGGAGAAACCACTGGACATGACATAAATAATTGCTGAATATAACAAATAACAAAGCAAGAAGTTGGCAAAAGGTGCAGATAGAGCCATGAGGAATCAAATCACACAGATGGTTAAGGTGGGGCAGGGGGTGGAATTTCACAGGTAACTAAAGGGCAGTACTGGGGACATTTCAGGGTGTGGAGTGTTGCAAGGCCAGAATTACCTAGGCAGCCTTACCCTTGAGGAAACTCACAACATATTCCTGTGGTACATGGCTGCAAATAAACTTAAACTAGAGTTTCCACTGACAAAAAGAAACGGACTTGTACCTCAGCGATGCCACCGATTTCAGCCATCTGCATATCACAGTAATCAGTGGAGGTACAGAGGGCTGTATGACAGTACTCATTTTGCTGTAGACAAATGGTCATTTAATAGCAAGACCGGGATTGTATGGGTCAAGCTGTGGCAAAGCTGAATACAGCATCAAAATTGAACTGAAGTGCTTAGGGGTTGTCCTTGCTCAAAATCTGCAAAGTTTACCTCCAATGGCTCCAGCAATACTTTCTCTGTGTGGTTTGAACACCCTGTGCAGGTTGAGCAAGACGTGTTCTACCATGGAAGTGCTATCTCAACAGTAATGGGTGAAGTGGAGTGTGGGAAAGTGATGTTCCAGTTCCAGCGCTCCTCAGACAGTGCTAATGGAACTAGAGCACACAGAGGACAAACACCTGAGCTCATTTTCTATGCATGATGCATTTCACCTTGATTGTATTCCAATATTGCAATGATGCACATTAAGGGATTTTTCAATTTTACGGCAAAACTCTACAGCAGTATGGGATGTTATGCTACTTACCTGCCTGCCTCAGCAGGCTATACAAATAAGCAAAGGAATGCTCTTGAATTTAATCTTATTTTAATTATTCATAAGCTATTTGACTTAATTATTAAGACTGCAACAAGCATAAAAATGTCAAATTTTGCAAGTACTCTACATTTATTTTGTATAGAGATAGCTAACTTGTAGACTGCAGCTGGTTTGGGGTTTTTTTTGTTTGTTTGTGTTTTTTTTTCACGAGGGAAAAAATCTGGAGTAAGGAAGATGTACCCTTGGTGGAAGAGGATCAGGTCATGGAATATTTAAGCGAACTGGACACACGTAAGTCCATGGGCCGTGATGGCATGCACCCATGAGTGCTGAGGCAGCTGACAGATGTCACTGCAAGGCCACTCTTGACAATCTTTGATTGACCATTGCACCTGGGAGAAGTGCCTGAAGACTGGAGGAAAACAAAAGTCACTCCTACCTTCAAGAAGGAGGACACGGGGAACTACAGGCCAGTCAGCCTCACCTTGATCCCTCGGAAGGTGATGGAGCAGCTAATCCTGGAAACAATTTCCAGGCACATGAAAGACAAGAAAGAGTAGTCAGCATAGCCTCATCAAGGGGAAGTCATGCTTGACCAACTTGATAAACTGCGATGAAACGATTGGCCTGGTAGATGAGGAGAGAGCAGTGGATATTGTCCGCCTGGACTTCATTAAGGCCTTTGACACTGTCTCCCATAAGATCCTCATAGACAAGGTGTTGATGTATATGCTGGATGAGGAGGCAGTGAGGTAGATTGAAAACTGGCTAAACGGCCAGGCCCAGAGGGTGGTGGTCAGTGAAACAAGGTCTAGTTGGAGGCCAGTAACCAGTGGTATACCCCAGGGGTCAATACTGGGTCCAATTCTGTTTGCATAAATTGATTATTGAAAAAAATCTAAATCATTCATTAGTAACTCAGATCCATGCCCTGCAGAAATAAAATACTGAAATTATATTTACAACATTTGGTGTGTAGTTTAAGAACTTCCCCAAACAATTTTTATCACCTTTGTAAGAAAGATGACATTCTGTTTGCCTAAATCACTGAGGTATTTCTTTATATACCTCAACAGCTTTTCTATCAAATGAAGGATATAACTGAGCTGTCAACAAAAGACTTTAATCTGATTCAATCACTAGAGACTCCAAAAAGATTCAAGATTCTTGATGTTATTCAGATATCAAATACTACACACTATGAGACATCTACATAAAGTAGGTGTCTTTATGTTACTCCTTTTCTGAATTTGGGTCATTGAGTACCTGTCACTATTTGCATTTTCTCTGAAACTTTTTTCATCCTCAGAAGCTTAGGTGTCTTGATAGTCTCCACATTTTCATTTTTCTGAATTATTTGCACCCAAAATAAGGATCTTCATTCATTTGCCTAGCAAATGTGTCTGTAGCACTATTTTCCTTCTACTAATGTGTCCTGGTATACTACTTGTCCTCTGCTGATAGTCCAGAACAACTCTGGTCTTCCATAGATCTTCTATTATATGCCAGACCTATATCTGACTCAGATATCCTAACGCATCTCAAATGGTACAAATTGCCTATATTTAGCCCACTGAATCAAGCCCAAAACATAACTTCCTTTCTTTTGCTGAATTATTTAATTCTTACAAAAATTTGGACAGACTGGACCCTATGGCCAAAAAAAAGTTAGTATTTTTATTTGAGGATGTCGCATCACCAATTTCGGTTCTAATTTCAAGATATTTCCCAAGCAGAATGCAAGCTGGCCTCCAGGAAATTAAACCTCTTTATCAATAACTTTGTATCACAATTCAGGATTGCAATTCAACAAAAGCAGTTGAAAGAAGTGGCATTCAATTTCTTCATTTAAGAACATATTTTTTTAGTCTGCTCAGCTGAATGCAATTGTAGCACAAGTCCTTGTCTGACAAGATAACACGTACTACTTTGTAGTTCCATTACAATCTTACTATTTTCTTCTTGTCTGTTAATACCGAAAAATTAGGACAAATGTCATCAATCTTCTGCGTGATCTTTTGAAAAACATTCACCACTTTGTGGCGACATGAAGAATATTGATATTGTCTGACTTATATCAAACCCTTTTCCAATTAAGGAATCTAGAATATATGAAAACATCTCTTAACCATCTCATATTTCAGTTTGTACAAAAAGGCTGTAAATAGGTGAATTAAAGTATGTTGTCACTGTCAATAATGAAGCCATTAGAAAAATCAAACCAAGTGGAACAAGACAACAACCTGTTTCCCAGACTACGGCACAGGACTTAAGATGTCATTCCTGAGATGCCTCAGAACTACTAATATGAAAGGAAGTCATATTTCAGTTTCTGTTGTAGAAAATAAAATAGAAAACTGAATAATACAAGGAAAGATAATTCAACACTTGCTATAATACATTTCTTTTCTGAATTGACCATTCTTTATTTCATTTTAACACTTTGATATACGGTCATATTTATATTTTGTATTATTTATTTGATTACTGCTTTCTTAAGATGAAAGGCATAGGATTAAACAACGAAAGATAAGCTCCCAGGTAAACACAGAAATCCAGGGGAAATTGGGCTGGTTTTTTTTTACATTGTCACTAGTGTTAGTGTCCAATAAGGATCTAGTCTTACATCCTTTAACAGCATTTACATTTTAGATGCCAGCTGAAAAAAGCCCTCCCAAGTTATCTTTGTTCCCTGTATAAGTACCTTCCATCCAGTTAGCCAGATGGCCTTTGCTGGCCTTTGAAGTCTGAACTGGCTACGTAGGAAACTCATGCACCTATTTTAGGGGCCCTAGCTTACTTAGACTTAGTTCCAGGCCAGTTTTTTTCTTAGAGAAATTCAAAATGTGGCAGAGAGGAAAACCTGCTCCTGATCTTTTGATTACACTGGAAAATAGTTGCTTTTTCAATTTACTAATGCAACATTCCTGAGTTCTTTCCTCCTGTAGAGCATCTGACAGGAAAAGACCACAAATTGGATAGCAGATGTCCTCTGACCTCCTCTGTTCACTCCTTCCATCATAATAGCATAGATGTGCCAATTACTGTCTCTTAGTTACTAAACACAGAAGATGATACCCAAAGCACATTCTCAGAAAAACCTTTAACCAAGGTCTGGCTACTGAGCTGGCACTGAGGTAGAAGAGGGACTGTAAGTACTGAGACTGGAAAACCGTATTCCTCTTGGACCGGAGCATAGGAGGCAGATGACAGAGGACTCTGCTGTAAGAACATGCCAACACAGAGGTAGCACTGAGCAGATGTGATTGTCCCTTCTGCTTCATAACTCCCCTCTATATTATCAGAACAAATGAAGTTTTTTGACAGGTGTCCCTTGGCAAAGGCATAATCAAAGACTGCAGTCAGAAGGGAGGTACCGAAGCAATGTTACACCCAACTTAGCTCCCCTGCTTTTTGTACCTCACTTCAGCTATTTACTGGAATTTAGACTAGAGTTCTTTCCCAAAGCAGCGGTACAGGAAAGTACTGTCCAGTGTAAACTGTGGGGTTTTATATAAAGAAATTACCACATAAAGACGATATTAATGAAGATGGCAATTGCTGATTTTCAAAGGAAGAATTTTACACAGCTTCACAGCTAAAAAGGGGGGCAAACACAATATTTTAGACATGATGAATTGCTTTCAAGGAAAAGTTATTACGTGGTAAAGCCTAAATTATAAAACAAATTGACTTTGGTAGTCTTTTTTTACTGTTAACCTGGATCATATCAGCATGGTCCCATAACAAGTTGTGTTAGTAAAACTAAAGTGCTGGAAAATGAACAGTCTAGCTTGGACAGGAACGTCCCAAGCAGGTGTCACTGGTGCAACCTATGATTGACATAATTACAGTGTGAAACAATAGATATTCTTATATAAATATTTCTTTCTGTTTGTTAATACATCTATGTAACAAGAATATTCCAACATATTCTCCTGTATTTTAGCACACAAATAAATATCTTCCCTGTGTTTTTCCTTCAGAAATAACTTTACAAATTGTGGAACAAGACTATCATGTATTATACATATTATATGGATTCCCCAATGGCATGGGGATATTATTTATTATTGGCAACCCTAGTTCTTGTCCCAAAATAATCCTGAATTTATCTGTCACTTTAATCCCTACTAATCACTGTAGTTACTAACACACCAGCTTTTGGAGGTAATAGTTGATTAGCCATTTGTTGCTATTTTAAATGGGTATGTCCAGTGCAGTACCAGTAGGTAGCTGTCACAGCCAACATTGCCTGCCACTCCTTTACCATTGAGTCCACTACATCATTTAAATCCTTCATTAAAATACACTTCTTTGAATTTATATTGACATACGTATTAAAAAAGTGAGTGAACATAACCTACAAACACTGACACTAAATAAAATACAAAGTTCCAGAGAAAGCACATTCAATAATAACTGTACACTGAATTTCTCAGGCAAAAACTTGCATTGTTTATACTAATATGCAGTTGTGTAAAGATAGAACTAATATACAAATCTTCTTCCCATCTTTGGGCCAATACAACTGCTGTAACATAAGGTACATTGGCTACATTATTCTGCAGCAATATAATTTTATTTTTAGTACATGAAATCTCAGCATTGCAATGATTCCACTTTGGTCCATAGTCAATACGCGATGAGAAACACAACTTAAATCTTAGTGCTGAATGGCCTGGTAATTTCTTGTTTCATCATCCAAGTATTGCAGAACCTTGGGAATCAAGGCTTATAGGACTTGAAATTATTTTGATGGGCTTTTAAACTCCATACTTATACAAAAATAATGAAAAATAACCTTTATTAAAATGAAACAAACTTGTGAAGAAGAATGACAGTAACATGCATTAAAAGTTATTATCCATGCATTTGCTTTGATTTGTGGAGTGCAAAGGGGGGGTGACCCCTTTCATGTGGTATGTAATTAATAGCTGAATTACAATTTACATTATTCATTTTCCTCTTTTCAGAAACACAGTGAGTGTAACTAATTTGGGACGTTTTTCACTTGAGTATTTATTGCTTGATGAAATGATGTGTTAACCCATCATAAGAAGTGGTTTATATAATATATTAAGTCTGACAGGATTAGCCAATGAAGAATAGTTTCATTAGTTACTTAGGTTTAATTGTACACAAGTGAAATCTTTCCTTGCGGAAGTACATTGGCATAAGAAACATGTTTTTCATTTTTCACCAACGGCAAAATCATTCCTATTGGTGGCTGGATGCACAAGAGAGAAAGGGGGGAGCAGAGGACACAGGAAGCCTGTCCGGGAACCTTAGTTTGATGTATTGTCTGTGTCCAAGCTAAGAAACAGGTATGTTCATGTTTCATAGTCCTTACCCCCTCATGCCAGGCAGAGTGTCTTGCAGAGTGCACTGCAGATCCATTCCTGTATACACACACATATTTCCTTTCAGAAAAAAACAGAATTCATAGAGAAGGATGGAACATATCAAGAACTGAGAGCTGGAAATCGCTCTCTGGTCATCCAGTTCAGACATTCGTGCTGAATGCGTAGGGACAGTCAAAAATTCAAGTGAAATTGTTTCTCCTCAGAACATGCTGATAGGATGAGGCTTAAACAATTTGTTTTGCATATTTAGGGAAAAAAAATAGGCTCTAGTGCTGGATGGATGAAAAAGTGAAAATTAGATTCCTGCTCTGAATCACCTGCTAGAGGACCTGGTTTGAAATAATTCAGAGCAGTAGCCTATATCTAGGTACGCAAAATTGCTTCCTGCAGCAGGGTCTCTCTCATCACTGACTACAGAGGAAGCCTAAAGGCACTTGGTTCCCCAGGCTAACGCGAGCATTTGTGAATACCGAGCCCTATCATTCTCTTACTGATATTTGGCTGGAGTTTCAGTGTAAAGGTAAAATTTTAATGATGAATGGTCTGTACTGTGCTATACTCGATACAATGGAAATCCGTTGTCAAGTAATCAAGTTTGGGGACGGGGGGGAAACAACAACAATTAAACACTTTCTAAGAAGAATAAAGAGTGCCAGAAAGGAGTTTGCTGRTTTATTACTTTCTGCACGTTCAGTGCCTAAGCTTTTGAGATCCTGCCTATTCTTTGAGGACATATCCACCTAAGTCTGTTAGGTCTTCATGGTGCAAAYGAAACTGACAGTATAAAAACACACTGTGCATGTTCTTTATGTGAGAATGCACTGTCTTTACTTGGCATGATGTACACCTGTTTTTTTCTTTCCCTGCAGACTATTTTACCTAGTGCTTTACAAGAACAACTATGTAATGCTTATTTTGCCTTAGGATCCCCATCACAGATATAAGCATCCACTGTTGGGGAGGGGGACAGAGCAGGGGATGGGAGGGAGGAAACTGGGCTTTTTTTGTTAACTTGCTTTCTTCAAGCATTACCACTGTTATGCTTTTATAAGTTATTAGTGTTATGAGAGACGCCATTATAAAACAGAACAATGTGTGATGGTAACTGTGCCATTAAGGTCTCTAGTGGAACACTAATTATTGATCTTTGCCTCAAAAGCATCAGGATGTTGTATTAGAGCTGCAATGAACTGTTCACCTTACAAGCATTCAACTGAACTATGTCATTCAAAGGTGACAAGGTTTATCTCTGCTACTGTATTCAGAGCACTCTGAAGACTGCAAGGGAGTTGCAAACACAGCCAAACCTGCCTAACAGAAATAGGATATCTGACACAAATAACCTTTTTGTTGGACAGGACATTTTTAAGTCATTCTCAGTTTCTTATTCCCTGTTCTTCTTCTGAGTTCCCTTGCTTCCTGCAAACCATGCTTTTAGTGATAAGGGTCTGGCAGAGGGTTTATCACTCTTCTTAAGTGAGTGGCGCTGCAGTCAGTTCTGTTGATATCATTCAGGGATGAAAGAGCCTTGCAGGCAAACTCCCAGATTTACAAGCCAGTAGCCCTCCCCGGTAGGTGTTCTACCACAAGTAAATAGTGGTCTCTCTCCTATGGTACGGGCTGAGATAAGTACACGTGTGGCAGAACACTACTCAAAATCAATCACTGGGAGAAAGTAAGATCTCTTCCTGCTGCAGTGCCACCAGCAAAGCCTTTCTCCTTGGTTTTGCAGGAATTTTGAAGTTTCCTTCATTAATTTGAGCTACTGAAGAGTTACAGCCCTGCTGACAGAGAAACTGTCTGCTGTGTTGTTTTATCATGTGGTGTCACATAGCACAGTCATCCCCCTCTAGTCCCCGCTATTCATAAGCGTATGCCTTACTTTTAGCATTAGTGACTGACACATGGTAGGACTAGAAAAACACTTCAGGTAGATATCTTTTAATCACCTGCGACTATACCTAATTTTGCTTAACCCTTTTTCCTCTGTCCCCCTGTCGTGGTTTAACCCCAGCCAGCAACTAAGCACCTGTCCTGGTTTCAGCTGGGAAAGAGTTAGTTTTCTTCCTAGTAGTTGGTATAGCGCTATGTTTCTTTTGGATTTAGTATGAGAATAATGTTGATAACATGCTGATGTTTTTAATTTTTGCTAAGTAGTCTACTAGTCAAGGACTCTTCAGCTTCCCATGCTCTGCCAGGTGCACAAGAAGCTGGGAGGGAGCATAGCYAGGACAGCTGACCCAACTGGCCAACGGSGTATTCCATACCATGTGACATCATGCTCAGCATATAAAGCTGGGGGAAGAAGAAGGAAGTGGAGGACATTCAGAGTGATGGCGTTTGTCTTCCCAAGTAAACGTTACACATGATGGAGCCCTGCTTTCCTGGAGATGGCTGAACACCTGCCTGCCGATGGGAAGTAGTGAATGAATGCCTTGTTTTGCTTTGCTTGCGTGTGTGGCTCTTGCTTTACCTATTAAACTGTCTTTATCTCAACCCACGAGTTTTGTTGCTTTTACTTTTCCGATTCTCTCCCCCATCCCACCGGAGGGAAGGGAGTGAGCGAGCGGCTGTGTGGTGCTTAGTTGCTGGCTGGAGTTAAACCACAACAGCACCACACAGCCGCTCGCTCACTCCCCCCTGGTGGGATGGGGGAGAGAATTGGAAGGGTAAAAGCAAGGAAACTCATGCATTGAGATAAAGACAGTTTAATAGGTAAAGCAAAAGCCACACACGCAAGCAAAGCAAAACAAGGCATTCATTCACTACTTCCCATCGGCAGGCAGGTGTTCAGCCATCTCCAGGAAAGCAGGGCTCCATCACACGTAACGGTTACTTGGGAAGACAAACGCCATCACTCTGAACGTCCCCCTCTTCCTTCTTCTTCCCCCAGCTTTATATGCTGAGCATGACATCACATGGTATGGAATACCCCGTTGGCCAGTTGGGTTAGCTGTCCTGGCTATGCTCCCTCCCAGCTTCTTGTGCACCTGGCAGAGCATGGGAAGCTGAAAAGTCCTTGACTAGTGTAAACACTACTTAGCAACAACTAAAACATCAGTGTGTTATCAACATTGTTCTCATATTAAATCCAAAACATAGCACTATACCAACTACTAGGAAGAAAACTAACTCTATCCCAGCTGAAACCAGGACACCCCCTCATTTCTGTCTCTTACAGAAAGCACAGAATATTCATTTCTGTCTCCTATTAACTTTGTGCTGACTTTGAGAGAGCATCTTTTCACTTCTGGCCATTCTTAAACCTAACAGACTACAGACTGTACTTTTCACATTCACAGAAGTATAGGGTAGAAAGGTCATTTTTCAAACAACACTTTTCTTTCTGTAATTGCCTTTTGTCTGTCATTTTTCCCCTTGCTGATGGCCATTAAAAGAGGACTGACTGACTGGTGTGGTGATGTTGCTCAAACCTGGCCCTACAGATGACAGCTTGAGCCTGAGCAGGTGAGGAATCAGTCCATGGGGCTGGCAGATTAATTCTCTTAATGCTAGCATCCTCAAATTACAACTGCTCTGTCTTGAGACAGTGCTGTTGCTGCAGAGTGTGGCAGGTTTTCAGACAAACACCACGCAACCCACAGTAGACTGAGACATCTTAAGGGAAATTAAACCACAGATATATTAATCTATAAAAAGATAATCCTTGTCCCTAAAAGGAATTTCCAACTCTATGTCATCTGCGCAACCAAGGTTAAAGGTTTAGATTTGGGAGTGATTTTTTTTTTTTTTTCTTTCAGTATCGTCATGATTGCTGAGTAAGGATTAGGTAAATCTTTGTTCCAGAGGCTCTCCAAGAGAGCAAGAAATGAACACAGGGAAGGAATGCAAGATCCTTAGATCCTGAACTATATGAATAAACTATATGAGGTATCAGCTATAGATCACAAGCTGATGGAATCAACTGCATCATGGCAGAACAGATGCACTCCTTAGGTGAGACTACAGTGTTCTGCCAATGTAGCTAAGTTGGGAAAAAAGCCTACGGATATAAAATTGCACTGCCTGACTGATACAAGTTGGCAAAATCTCTAGAATGGATACAGCTACGCCAGCAAACAAGAGGTTTTTCTCAGGTTAGCCTATGACCTGACAAGGGTAACGTGGCTTTATGACCAAAGCTCTCCTTTTGCCACATACAAAGTATCTCAGCTAGGGAGCGCTGTCAACATGCATAAACACGGTATATAGTGAGCAAAATCTGAGATATAGATATGGGTAGGTTAAACAGCTTACTAACAACCACATAGAGGGCRTACGTGGGGAGAATGGAAAAAAATCCAGAATTCATTAGGCACTGGAAAGGAAACATAAAAGACTAAGAGGGACCTTCCAGCTACTCTAAGACTTGTCCCATATTTAATTTCATGATCTCTGGTATCATCCACAGCACATGTAATTGTACGATGAAGGAAAGTGAGATAAGCTTGCTATTACTTTCTTTCTAGATTCTGCTATTTTAACTCTGTGAAATAACATGACAACTTGAATGCAGAGAGTTTCACTGAAGTTATTTCAAAATCAAAGGTATTCAGTAGCTACCACACAGCAATGATACCAGAATTCATTTGCAAGGATTTAAATCTCCCATCTGTAAATTGACAGTTAAATCCAGCTCAAGCTGAAAGCAGCCAACAGCCATCTGATGACTGTTCAATGCACTGTGTAAAATTACTTTAATTCAGTGTTGGACAATACCCAAATAAAAATATGCATCTTCCCCAACTCAATGAGTGACACTTTTACTGATGGTATCACCATTAAATCTTGYGTCCCCTTAGACAGCTCCTCCAGCAATTGGCCTTTTGCCTAATGAAACTGATAGGCATCAAAGTTATAACAAGTCAACTATGTCCCCATTACTCTCTGCAATTGTGGCCATACCGAGCATCGCTGCCTTTATTGGAGCTGTGTGCAAATTTAAGCCTTGCCCACATGGAGCATGTTAAGTGGACAAGCATCGTTTTGTATTTTAGGTCCAGTCTAACACACCCAGTTCCCAGCCAAATTCCAAGGGAAACAACTATTCAAACGAGGATGATGCATTTAAAAAGAAGCGTATTTAATTACTGGGCAGTCTGCCATACATTGAACAAATTTCCACTCCTGTACTTGTTCCCCCTGGCTGTGCTCGGAAACTGGGAGTTGTAATATCGAACCACTGTAACCAACAGAAATTAAGCAAATCTTGTGTTTCTACAAGCCTAGCAAAATCCCCGAGACTTCCTTAATTTTACCAGTGTTTAGTGCTTAGAATAAATCACAGCTAACATTTCAGAGTTTCTATGTAAGTGTTAAAAGCAAGGCCTAAATAACATCTCAGCGTAAACTTGAAAAAGTACCTACCTATGCATTTAGTAGCCCAACCTTTAATAATGATGCCTTGCTCCTTTGCAAGACCAAATAATACTGGTAGAATATAAACTAAACTAAACTAAACTAAACTAAACTAAACTAAAATAAAATAAAATAAAATAAAATAAAATAAAATAAAAAAGCCCCGCTCCACTACCTCATATCCACTAGTGGGATCTGAACCAGTATTAACTAGAATAAATGTCAAAAGTACATTTTTCAATACAGCATACAGGTAGAAACAATGGTGCCAACTTCTCTGTCTTTGTAGTGAGTGCCATGTATATTCTCCAAAATACAAACCAGAGGGCCATAAGACCATTTCCCTTAAAAAAATGAAAGGAACATTCTAATTTAAAAGTCTCTAAAAAATAATGGTCCCCAATACCTCCAAAATGAAAAGGTTTATTCTTATACTAGTGCTTTAACCCTCCTATATAATATTTCCTAAACTTCTAATCTAGTTTAAAACCAATCTTATTCCCACTGGATTTAATCTACTTTCAAGCAAGTGGTATTTACTATCATGAAGACATATTTATTTAATGTTTTACTAGAATTTAAAAGGTAAACATTACCTGAAAACCACTATTGTTGTTTTTGTTCTCTAGGAACAAAAAAGTAATTTATAGGCTTCTTTAGATTTTGAATTCTGGAGCCATAGTGGCCTCTATTGTTGTCATATTAGAATAGCATGTATCACCAGTGTAGTAAATAAACTACCTTTAGACATTTTTCATTCTTTGAAAATACATGACAATAGTTCTTGTAAATCAACCCATCACCCTGGCTCCAACTTACAGACAAACCTTGAAAGACATTCCCATGATAATTACATCCTCATGCATCCATCTAACATCAGATCTGTCACAGGCATGCTAAGCTTTGTTGTGAAGAGAAACCGGGTTCTGCTTTGAAAATTACAGAGGATGCAAGGCCAGTAAAGTTTTCTCAATGTGCTGAGAATATCAGGGAAATCACAGAAACTAAAAGCAGTTTTTTCTTCTTGCTAATCAAATGATTGCTTGTGTGAAGACGGAAGATGGAATTGCATGCAACTTTAGCCATCCACAAACATTGATTAGATCTTAGCTTTTACTCTAGATTTTTCCAGTGCTATAAAGACCTCCATTAACAGAAAAATGGATACTTTTTCCCAAATACCGTGTAAACCAAACTTAAAATATACAGTATAAATCTGCTTTTGAGACTACGTCTCTCTCTGTCCACTGACTGTTCAAGAATCCCAGACAGTTCCTTTAGACAAYATATCTAGCTTTCAGTTGAATAAAGTTAGGCAAGATGAATGTCACCCTAACAGATTAAATCTGAGGCCAGTTTACAGAAAACCAACATAATAATTACTCCATAAAAATGCCCAAATGCAATTTATGTCAACACTTTATATACCAGTATGAGTTTTTCATCTTGGAAAAGTTGAGTAGTATCTAATTAATATCAGGTTTTGCCCAACACTACCATGAGAGAATTAAAATGATGCACGGAATTTCAGTTCTATGAAGTATTGAAGTCTGCTGTTAAATATTCTATTGAGAATAGACTAAAACTCAACTCCCTTGTTCCCTTTCCCCTCAGGAAGCATGACTGATCTTCCTAATTCTCACTACTACAAAGTGATTTCTATTCCTTGTGATTAACATCATATGACAAAATTGTTTCCTTTCCCAATTTTCGAGCCAAAAATAATCCCCATTATTATACTGTTGAACCTATGAAAAAAGATGCAGTCTTTTGCACAAAAGAATAGGACTAGATGTTTAAGATTTCATATTTTACAGCATCAAATATTATTAATATTCTGGGGGGGAAATAAATATGTAATAATATAATAAATAAAGATCTTAGTAATCGTATCATATCTGCAGTAAAGTGTGCATATATTTGTTGATTGACATTTGGAAAAAAAATTTAAAAGAAAAAAATATTTGTTGATATTGCAAGCTTTAAAAATGAGTACAATGGTCTTTTTTCATCAATAGCCAAGGACGTGATGAATGAACCTTGGGTAACATGGACATACAACTTAGAAAGGAGACAAGCCTAGCACGAAGTAATCGAAGATGTTGAGAGATCACTGTTCTCATATTTCAGTGCCTTTGCAGCAAATGGATATGGTACATGCACTGTAAATGGGCAACTTGATTCATGATCTGAGCAGATCACTCTGCCAATCTCATATTTTATGTGGCTGCAAAGCTGCCAATTTTATGCTAAATTCAGACTGTCAACTTTTCCAGTTGCTACTTCCTTGACATCTCTTCATCAGCAAAAAATAGTAACAATCAGCCAGGAGGTAGAAAGAGAACAAAACAGACATACATGTATGAGGTACTTCCCTTTGACAGATGTTTGTTCCCTTTCAGGTATCAGTTAAGGAAAAATTGAAGTAGCTCCTAATGGTAAGACTAACTGGAAGAGCAAGTCAGTAGTAGTGCTTTGTATATGTCAAGGTATATGTTTGCCTCCTGTCAGTACCTTGCCACTTACCCTGAAGAAGGGTGATATTAGGTAGGTAGTTAGATAATTCAGTAGAAATGGTTAAGTTATTAAACAATTAGCATTACTGAAATAAGCACTGGGGCTGTCTCCTAAAAAGTTACTTTTTCCTTGCCCTTTCAAGAACAGATTTAGTAGACGTGACAGAACCATAGAACAGCCCAAGCTGAAAGGGACCTCAAAAGATCATCTGGTCCAACCTTTCGTGGGGAAGGGAACCTAGAAGAGATTTTCTAGCACCCTGTCCAATTGCATCTTGAAAACCTCCAGTGATGGGGACTCTACCATGTCCCTGGGGAGGTGTTCCATTGAATGATTGTTTTCACTGTAAAAAATTCCTTTCTTATATCATGATGAAAGCTCTCCTGGCACAACTTGTATCCGTTGTTCCATGTCTTCCTCATGTGGCTCCTTGTGAAAAGAGAGGCTCTGTCCTCTTTGCAGTCACCCTTTAAGCACTGGAATAATGTGATGAGGTCCCCCCTAAGGCTTCTCTTCTCCATGGAAAAAAGACCTAATTCCTTCAGTCTTTCCTCATAAAGCAGGTTCTCCAGCCTTTTGATCATCTTTGTGGCCCTCCTTTGGACGATCTCCAGTCTTCGTCTTTCTTGAATTGTGGGGACCAGAAGTGGGCATGGTACTCCAGGTGCAGCCTGACAAGTGTTGAGTGGAGTGGGATGATCATGTCTCTATCTCTGCTAGTAATGCCCCTGCCAATGCAGCCCAGGGTCTGATTTGCCGTCGTTGCTGCAGTGGCTCACAGCTGACTCATGTTCGGCTTGTTGTCCACCAGGACCTCCAGATCCCTTTCAGCAAGACTGCTCCCCAGCCACACAGATCCCAGCCTCTACTGGGCTGTTTGGTAATGTCAGGTGTAGGACTTTACACTTGTCTTTATTAAACTTCATACTGTTCTTGCTAGCCCACTCTTCCAGCTGGTCCAGGACTCTCTGTAAGATGGCTCTCCCTTCTGGCTTGTCCACCTCACCACCCATTTTAGTGTCATCAGCAAACTTGGTGAGGGTGCTTTCAATCCCATCATCCAGATCATTTATGAAGATGTTGAACAGCGTGGGGCCCAGTATCAATCCCAGGGGGACCCCACTTGTGACAGGTTGCCAGCCTCAGTAAAAACCATTGATCACCATGAAATGACCAAGAAATATTACCCTATTACAAACTGAAAATAGGTAGTAAGTGATGGGGAAAATATAAATCTGTAGGYTGAATAGCACATTACAAGAAAGGTTAATTTACAAGAACCTCCATCTTTAAAATGTCTGTAGGGTATGTTGAGAAAATAATAGTTTTTTCTGAAGATATAACACTTTTTCCTCACTGTAGCACTAAGAAGTACTACAATAGAGATGGTGTGGTGACCTGATTTTAGACATGTACAGGCTTTTTTTACTTTTCATTTTTTTTTAGTTCAGTTGAAACAGAACTTTTGAAGACAGGATTTAGTAGGACGACTTTTTTTATGAAATTAGTCAGATTCAGAAGCCTGGTGGTATAATTTTCATTTAAAAGAGTTAAATAAACTTTTTTTGCTTTTTAATCCATCTTCAGACTTCTTATAAGTCTGTGTTATTCAACACAAAGCATCGGCACAGCTCTCATTTCCCCCAGGTCTTCATTTGGAGCAGGAAGGCAGAGCTAAGTTCAAATGCAACTTTGTGCTTTCGATGTTCAGAGGCTGCTAGAGGTTGCCCATCTTTCTCAGAAACTCACAGCATCCTTGGGGTTCTGTTTGCCATTCTAATAGCAGAATTAAGAGAAGACAGATGGTAAGAGAAAGAATTAGAGCTGGAAGCAGCTGCTATGAAATCTGCTTCAAGAATACAATTGCTTATATAGACTTATTCAGACAAAGCCAAAAAAGGAAAACATATTTTTCACCCTGGCACACCAGCTGGTGTTGCTGCTATAGACARTGTAACTGTACTGCTTAAAAAAACACATATTAGAAATTGCATCATCAATGACAACATGAAAAAGGACAGAAATACGAATTAATATAAAAGCCTTACTCATTCTACCATAAATCTTGAAGCAACTGAATTTATGTAAATGAAACATAATGTAGCTATAGAAATAAGTTTTAGCTTTTAAAATGTTTAACCCTTGAGCATTCTCATTGGTATGCTATCTTATGATGTTTCTGGGGATAGCTGATGAGGGCACTGATTAAATCAGTATGAGGGTGGTGATCGAGAAAATCAAAAAGCGATATTGTCTATATCAGATAAAGCCACGTTTCCAAACCCCTGTCCGAGAGTGATCCAACTTGTTTTCTGTTTTATATGTCACATATCAGCATGAACAATGGAGCTGTCCCAACATGTAGTAATGCTGTTAGTGACATCTMATGCAGACAAGTACTTCAGCATGCACAGATGCGATAGAAATCATGTATATAGTCATAGAACCCTGCCCATAGGTGAGATCTGGCTTGTGGACTGCTGGCTGGACCACTCTGATTTACCTGGCCATTACCAAAATGCCATTCCCTGACCTAATCAGCAATATAAAACTTCACACAGTCAGTTACATCACAGACATGACTGGGAACAGAGACGATAAGGGTGAGATTCAGTTGTCCAAACAGAACAGCATCGTTTGTGATGTCCCAGCATATCCCGCCTGGGTTTCCACTGCTACTCCAAACGAGTTCAGGTCTTCCATCAGTTCTGTGTCATATCCACCAGCACCATGCAGTTGGCTCAGACAGCCAAGAGCAACTAAAATGGCAGCAAATTACTGTTTTCAGGGAACTGAGTGCTAAATGACTCTCCCTTAACTCATCTTGAGTGTCAGGTGCTACTAGAAAATCTCTAAGGCTAGCTCTAGTAAATTAAATTTGGCCAGGAAGAGTCCTGGGTATGAATGTTAAAAGGCTTAGAATGACCTGCATCCATACTGATATCTAACTATCCTGGCACTCAAAACTAGGGTTGTCACAATTAAACCACTTGTTGGCTTYGTCCCAGTACTCTTTGGGAAGGTACTGAGACAGGCTAAAAGCATGCAAGGAGCATTCAGAGCATTTAATAGTGTAGATGATCATACTTCAGCACCCAGGACTGATGCTTATAATGTACTTGTTTGTGAGCTACTGATCTACTCTCTCTATTTCTAAAGCAGGCAGGTGGGGAGAGTTAAATATCTCTGATGACACTTTCCATAGGTGCCCATGGAAAGTCTAGTATTTTACTCCCTAGTGACCACAAAAAGACTCCCAAATCCATGACTCGTATAAAGAACGGTGATCATCAGAGATTCTGAGCATCAAAATATCCAACTGAAATAAACCCAAGCACAGCACGAGGGTTTATTTATCTCACAGAAGGTGAGAGTGACTGCTTCATTATGGTTATCTGAACAAGGACCTTTTCAAAGCAAAAAGGGATAATAAGTAAAGGGGCAAGCAATAAACAAGAACTCACAGAAACACAAAAACCTAGTAGACAAGGGATAACAGAAAATGCCAAAGACCAAAAATCTCCAGTCACTAACCGATGGGCTGTTAAGAAACTACAGGCATAGCTTTGGAGAGGGCTGACCTGGACTTTGTAACTGACAAGAGGTGGGAACAAGAGGAACATATGGATTTGGGCTATTTGAGGGGGTTCTGTGGGACTATGCAAAACTTACAAAAGAAAGTTCAGGGGAAGGGKACTGGGGAGGAACAAGGATGTGCATGTGTATTCACTAGCAAACACCAAGCTGGACCAGCTGGCGAGCAGAAGGCCATGGGAGGGTCCTGACAGGGGTATCGGTCAGGCAGAGAGTTCATGTGCTGGTATTTGGGGGATCCTGCAAATGTGGAGTGCCTGTGTGACAAGCGTGCAAGCGCTGTRTGTTTGCAGCGAGCRCCAAGCTGGACTGGCTAGCGAGTAGGGGACCCACCGGGCAGGTAAGAAGGATCTGGGCAGGGGTATTGGGTGGAGAGAGGGGCTATGCCAGTGCTGGGGGGATCCATGAATGTGCATGTGCTTGTGAACCTAGTGAGTGTCATCTGCATGCTGCCACTAGTGAGCTACAACACCAGTGAGTCCTACATGTAGGTGCTGTTTAAGGCAGCGCCTTGTCTGCGGTAGTCAGTGTAGCCAGCCTTGTCAGTGTCCTGTATGTGTCTGTGTGCCTGTATGAAGATATGCACTTATCTTCCCTACTGGTTGAACTGGCAAACAGTTCAGCCTGGGACTGACCCCCTGAGCACCCCGGTCTCCGAGCTCCCAGGCTGGGCTCCAGCGGATGGGCAGGAGGAAACCCTGGGCTTGGAGCTGCTGGAGGCGGCAGCGGCTTATAACATCCCTTAACACACACAGTCCCAGAAACCTCTTTTGTGATTTGAAAGAGCTTGAAGCATCTAACTTGAAATGTTGGCTCCCATACCGTAAGGTGGGCAAGAACGAGCTACACAGCCTGTTACTGAGCTGCAAAACCTTTTGGAAACAAACAGTAGAGGGAGTGAGGTGGTTAATTCAGTAGATTGCTTTCTCAGTAAGAGTCATTAGAAAATGAGAGTTCTTGGCAATTTAAAAGCTTCAGATTTTTTTTCCCTTGGATGACTAGTGAAATAGAGGTTGAAGCCAGAGCTTGACAGGTCATCCAAAATACAATCTCTTCCATAACCTGAGCTAGCTGCAAATTTCCTGCTCTCAAGGAACCACAGATTCAAGCCTAATTCAAATAAAATATGTACGTATTTGTTTTCATGAAAATATTGTCCTTAATTCAACAAATACTCCTCTAATCTTTTGTCATACTATTCCAAGGTATTTACAGACAACAAATATATCCTATCTCAGCCTGCATTGTGCTGATCTAAACAAATGAATTTCTTCTACTCCCCTCTTGTAGATTGTCTAATCTAGTGGGAGATTTGTCAGTCCTGTCTTGAACTCAGAGGTTCAATTTATCTTTCTTGAACATAACTGGCTAGACGATATCATACCAGTATAGTGGCTTTTTCCTTCTTTACCGTAAATATCTCTCCTGACACAATTTAGATTTTAATTGGCCATTTTCATGGTTGAATCACAGCAGACTCTCTCAGTTACTAATCTATGAGTTTGGTTTACTCTTTATACTCCTCTTTTATTTTTCCTTGAGGGGTTTACTGCACAAATGTTGTTATTAATGCTGAAGTGCATCACCTCACACTCTGTAGTACAACTTTTCATCTCAAATCCTTCAAACAGGTTTTAAAGTTAACATTTAAAATGGTGTGCAGCACAGTGTCCGAGTCCTTTGTGGCYGAGAAGGACATTGGATGGGATTTTCAACTCCCTGGGAAAACCCTCTAATTATCCTCTAATCATTAATGAGGGAAACAATCCACAACAGTCCACTACTTCCTGAGGCCCCACCCTTGGGGCTGCGGCTTGGGTACGTGAAGGTACATGCTTGCAGGCTTGGGTCAGGTACAAAACCTCCAGAGAGGGGAAGGATATCAGAAATACTCAGCTTGGCATTTCCCTTCTTCACAAGCACACCTCACTGTTAGGAGCTAGGATTCAAGTTCTCTCTGGAGGCCAGATAATGTGAGCTAAGCCTTGTTAAGTATCATTTGCAGGTAATCTTTATTGAACCTAAAGTCCCTGAGACTGATGAAAGCAAGAACTATGGTGTCTTGATATCTTAAGTAGTCATTAAACCTCAGAGGAGGGGGAAGATGATGGGTGCAGCAACACAGAAGTACAAAAGCATTGCATAGTCCTGACAAGGACTAAAGGCTCACAGAATGGGAAAACAACTCTTACTTTATTAGCTAGTTTAATGAAWTAAAACTTTTGAAGACACTATTTTTGCAGTCAGACTTAGGCTGAGGTTAGAAGGACGTAAGAACTGGAACCACAGAGTGCCATGTAATAGCTGCAGGTGAAATGAAGGAAAAAGGTTTTCTTCAGAAATAACTGCACTCTGGTTCTAAAAACACTTTAGACGATTGGCTGAAATTCCTACCACGATGCAAGAATGTCTCTAGGGGATCCCATTTTTCCTAAGACCACTGACACTGTAGCAAAAATGCTAGCATAGCAAACGKGAAGAAAACTCTCCCTAAACATGATGGATTGTTGTTTTCAGGCGATTTTTCAGAAGCTGTTTATCCTCTATCCAGATATTCATATGACATGGATATAAAACTTTGAAATATGATTTTAGTCTTTATTAACCTACATTAAATGTTCCCCAGAGGATATTTTAATGCTGTAGCATAATTTATTAGAGAAAGATAAACTAAAATAAAATCAAGTTTAATTTGTTCTTCTATTTACTACACTTGCTTTGGTTGGGATAATTTAATTATTTTTAATTGCACTTTAAATGGCCATAATGATATAATTTTCAATATTCAATACATGATTTAGACTATTTGAGATAGAATTTTGAACATTAACACCAGCCGATTAATCTATTTAACAATCACCAACTGCTGAGAATATTGCAGCATATAACAATTCATAAGATTTATGGTGCTCCTCATGAAGAACAAAACACACACACAATTTTCATTTTTGATTCAATGCTTATTTTTCTACTACACATAAAGGAAAAAAAAAAAACCAATATTTTTTGCTGTTAAAATATGTACAAAGAAAGCAACAAATTATAATGTTAAGAATTACAAGTAGGAACTAGGGATAAGGGAACCATTTGGGGGGAAAAACAAAATTAAAACGAAAATCCTCACCACAGTTCGTCTCATGTAAAGTTCAGAAAAAATGCTTTTATTCAAATAAGAATGGTGGCATTTTTCAGCTGTAAGCCACCCTGTCCAAAACAGACTTTGTATATTACCTTTGACTTCAATGCAGCATTCACACAGAGCTTGCAGATCCTCCGATCTCTGGGTCATTGGAGTTTCTTCAGGTCCAACTTTGGAGACTTGGACTCCTGACTCCAGGGAGACCAAGCAATGGTACTGAAGTGATAAATGCCTCAAAATGTCCCCGGCTCTTGGGGAGCATTTTCAGAGGTGTGAGAGTACTATTCATCTCACAGCCACCACAATTTAACAGCCTCTCCTATTAGCACATATTTTAAGTGGTAATTCTTAAGAAGGAATTCATAAATCAGTGACCTGAGGTGCCGGGGCACAGAACTGTCTCATTCATTCCTGCTACAGGGGCAGAAGCCTTTGATAGGAAGACAGAGTGGGCAGCTCTGGGCAATAGCAGCTACATGGGAGCAGCCAAGTCTGCTTGCAGCTCTAGGCAGAGCCCTTCATCACGCATGGCACATGACATTTTGGAACTGCAGGGTCCATCTGACTACCAGAAACATCTACCATAGATGATGTGAAGCATCATCAGCAATGGTAGGTAAGATCATAAGATCCCTGGGAAAAGAAGTGGTCTGGAATCCATACAAAAAGCAACCCCTCGTCCTTTCCCCACCCCCCCAAACAAAACAAAATGAAACAAAACAACACAACAAAACAACAGCAGGAAATCAGAGAATCAGCTACAGAGAGAAGAAAATTTACCAGTAATTAGGAGAATAATACATTATTTTCTCTTTAATCCTGACACCCAMCCTTTCTATCCCTGTTCTTCTACTGGTCCTTATTTTACAATTTCTGCTAATTTTTAGAACATTTTGCTACTAAAAAATTTGCTTTTTAAAATAAGCTATAGAGAGATTTTCTCTGAGCTTAATACATTTCTCCCAGCTTCCTAAGCAGATTCCCCTTGAACCATAGAAATTCTTAACCCAACTGTCTCCCAAGTTATGCCATAGCTGCTCATGCCACTTTGGCAGACCCACAGCCCTTATTTTTCAGGGCTGCTGCAGCTAAAAGCCTCAGGAACAATTTTCCTTATTTGGTGTCCCTCCTGTCCTATCTTTGTAGACCAGTGCTCAAAATTACACTATTTATGGAAAGACCTCTCTACTTTTCTAGGAAAATTTCATTATTTTCATATAATTGGGACTTCCTATGAAAAATACTAATATTTCATAAAGTAGGAGTGGTTTGGGTGATAGTCTTCTACATTTTAGAGGGGAGGAAAAGGGTTTAATAAATAAATATTTATAAACAAATATTTTGCAAGTGAAAATAGAGCACTGGAAAGAATAGTCTGACATTTTCATTTATTGCAGAGTCTTAAGAGCACAAATGAAAGGTACATTTTTCTTTCAGAATATTTTTGTCAATGGAAATTTGCTTGGTTCTGATGTAAGGAAGAGTGTGGTTGTAGTTTAGTTACAGCTGTTGGTCTCAAGCATCACCTAACCCAGGTTTATTATAATCCAGTCATTCTAACACCATTGGGTATCATCAATCCATCTGTGGTTCTTTTCAGAGATCAGTTAAACTAAATGTTTTGKCAACCATGTAGCAGAGAACTGGAAGAGCATTAATCTATTAACCTCTCTTATTCCAATCAGGAAATACTTGAATTCACAGATGCAATAAAACTTTGTATTGAAGTTGACTTTTTGTAATATCTCCTAAATGTTTATTTTTAGCTTATCTTGAACAGAACAATCCTGAGTAGCATGTATATTTAATCTCAACTGGTGCTGCATCAAGCATGTTAATTAGGACTCTTCCTTATCTTTCAGAAGAATATTACCTATTTTATGCAATATTATTCCTCCTCTGCACAGTTCCAAAAAATTGAGGGTGCCAACATGCCATTCATTTCAGCAAAACTTCACATAATAAAAAATGCACAGAAATATGGCAACAGAAAACCAGTACGCTGGAGTCCCAAGAATAATAAAATCTAAATGGTACCACTTCATTCTCATACTCCCAGAGCACCAAAGTAGTGACTATGGCTCTTAGAATAAAACCATAACCATTCTGTCTAACCACAATTCATGCCCCAAATAAGCATAATTGGATCATTGTTATGGAATCAAAGAAAAATTTTGCAGCAGGTATACGCTGCCCTATCAAGTATATTACAGGTCCAGTTATTATATAGCCTTCATTACTTTGTTTTATTAAATAACATTATTCATAATGTCAATAAAGTGACACTGTTTTGAAGTAAAGATCCACTTGAAAGTAAAATCTTTGCCAACTAATTTCCTTGCCGCTACTTTCAAATTAAAATGCAGTGACTTTTAACTTCCTGTCAACAATCTATGTGAATAAAATATATCCCAGACTAGAGGACACTGTAATTAAAGGTGGAGTCTTAAAGGTGCATCAGTGGATGCAGAGAGAAAAGAAAAACAATCCCATAGTTTTCAAAATAATCTTAAAATTGATTGCTTTGTAGCTCCACACCAGAATCTAAGTAGAGTCTGATGAATTTGAGTGCACAGTTTAAAAATTAAAATCAAACCCAAGCATTCCTAGGCAAAGAACTAGGTTTTCCCAGAACATTTTGTAACCGATAGAAACCACTAGAGGGCAAAATGTCCATTGCTAAAAGCATCAGTGAGCCAGGTACCTTTATATGAAGGAGAAAAATAACAGAGGGGAAAATCCCCCGAAGTAGCCTTTTTTTCTTCTTCTTCTCCGCCCCAAACCACACCCCCGAATTAAAGAGAAGCTTGTAAACAAAATATCAATTAATAATACAAACATTGTCCCTTAACCTCTATCTCTGAAAGGAGATCATTAGATGGCATTTCTCATGAGGTCAAATCTATGCTGTTGCTTCTTCTTGTTTCTACAAATAGCTACTTTCTGCAAACATTTAGGTATTCTCAGAACTAAAACTTTTGGTTTAGGATATCTGGAAATAACAGAAACTTGAACTTGCTTAGGCCTGCAAATTTACCAAAGTGGAGAAAAAAGATAACTGGAAAGACACAGGAGTGACACCTGTATTTAGCACTAACTTTCATTTGGCCAGCTGTAAGAGTAAATACGCACTACACTTTTTTAAAGATCCAGCTGTACAGCTAAGTTGCATTTATGACCTTTATTGCTTTAGTAATAGAGGTCTTCACAGTCATCAGTGTGCTTATGCACAAAATCCTTCAAGGAGCAAGCATCCCCAATAACTTCCAAGTGACACATTAACATATGAGACTAAAATCATACAGGGACAGAGCTATTAAAGCTATTGCAAAATTCAACTTTTAGGTGTCTTTCTCCCCAGTTGAATTACAGCCACAAGTTGGGATGCCAGACGTCACACAGAATACATGGGGAAAGTTTGATGATGAAAGGTAGAACAGTGCAGCAGCGCATGCTGGGGACTGCCTGGCTGCAAAGCAGCTTGGCAGGAAAGGACCTGGGGGTCCTGGTGGACACCAAGTTGAACATGAGTCAACGATGTGACCTTACTGCAAAGAAGGCAAATGGTATCCTAGGCTGCAGTAGGCAAAGTATTGCCAGCAGGTCGAGGGAGATGAATCTTCTCTCCTAATCAGCACTGGTGAGGCCACACCTGGAGTACTGTGTCCAGTTCTGGCCTCCCCAGTACAAGGGAGATGTGGTCTGACTGGATTAAGTCCAGCGAAGGGCCAGTAAGACAATTAAGGAAATCTCTCTCCTGTCAGGAAAGGCTGAGAGAACTGGGACTGTTCAGCCTGGAGAAGGGAAAGCTCAGGGGGATTTCATCAATGTGTCTAAACATCTGCAGAGAGGGTGCAAAGAAGATACAACCAGGCTCTTTTCAGTGGTGCCCAGTGACAGGACCAGAGGTACTGCACACAAACCGAAACACAGGAGGTTCCCTCTGAACATCAGGAAACGCTTTTTTACTGTGAGGATGACCGAGCGCTGGCACAGGTTGCCCAGAGAGGTTGTGGAGTCTCCATCCTTGGAGATACTCAAAAGCTGTCTGGACATGGTCCTGGGCAATCGGCTCTAGGTGGCCCTGCTTGAGCAGGGGGGTTGGACAAGATGACCTCCAGAGGTCCCTTCCAACCTCAACCATTCTAGGATTCTGTGAGCAACACTGAGAGGCACAGATGCATACAGCGACTGTGTTTTCAGCTGGCCAGCTATAAATGATCTTGGGTTGTGAAGATACATAACCTTGTTTTTAAGAGATCTAGAAGGCGGCATTATGAAGTGCAAATGATGGGGTGGACACTAAGTATAATGAATAGCTTCGTAAATAAATAGATAGTTTTCTTCAGTTTTTAATGGAGCATGACATTGAACTTGCAGATAACAGTAAGGCAAATAAAAGAAGTTGTGAGGGACTGAAAGAGTTAATGTGAAGTTGATGTCTCAAACATTGTGGCAAAGCAATTTCTGTATAGCAACAATTAACATAAGTGAGAGGTCGATTAACGCAGGACCCAGAGGGCGTGCCGGAGGATGAGCAATTCCAAGTTCTGCTAAGCAATGATGAATCACCATATCTGGCAAAAGGTCTTATGGAGTTTATCTGAGGAAGGGGCTCGCGACCACCGCTCCCCACAGTGGCGCCTGCACAGAAAACCAAAAGCTACGTGACTGACATAATCGGGGAGGGGGGAAACAAAACTATAAAAGGACACCAACCCAAGGAGCCAGCACACGCCCATCACCAGAGGATTGCCACATTCGTCATCGTCATCGCGGGATCCAAGGGTGGTGATATGTCTCTACCTCCTTTCTCTCTCTCTCCCTCCTTTTTCTTTTCCTCTCTTTCCTCTTCTTCTCCTAAATGTTTCAATAGAACCCACGCTGCCTACCGTTATGCTTTCCAAGTTCGGGTTGTTTATCGTTATGCTTTCCAAGTTCGGGTTGTTTATTGTTACGCTTTCCAAGTTCAGGTTGCTTCTACCTTAAGCAAAATGTTTAATCGATTGTTTGGTGTTGTTTCACCTTAATTTAGTCTGAGGGAATTTTGAAACCTCTACGACACCTCCCCCCCTCCCCGGTTTGCCYGGTCCAGGTCATAACAGAAGTGTATATAAAGAAACTAAAAATACTGTAACAGAAGTGAAAGCAGATCTCAAGGAACTAAACATTTCCAAATTATAAGCACCAGGTGAACTCCATCCCAAAATTCTGGAAGAACTGAAAAATGAAGTTGCAGGCCAGACAGCATGTATTTTAAGATAGCTTCCATAAGGGGAGAGAACAAGTCTGAAAACCAGCAAAATATATTAGTTGTATTCAAGAGAAAAGAATAGCCCAATAAATATAGACTTTTTCATATGACCCAAATAACATGCAAGGCTTTTGGACACATTTTTCCATCTATCTATAGACTCAATTTTGCTTGTTAAAAAAAGTAAAAATGTAACATGAGCTTTTAAAGAATGAAATTATTTCCCACAGTAGGGTAATGAAGTAAGAGCTCATCCATCTGGGCTCTAACACTCTGACACATTAAAATCTAGGAGTTTAGCTAAAGAAGATAAAGATTAATAAAGTCTAACCTGAGCAAGGAATTGGCCTAACAGGAGACAACACCAGACAGGATTAAATAGCAAACTCCTGGGCTGGGTGATTGATTGGGGAAGCAAAGATTGGCTTTGGGCCTGATCTCTTTACAAATTTCCATTGCTAGAAAAGGAGCTCTCATCACAAAGATAGGAGACACTGTTAACAAAACACGAGGGTGAATGACCTGAAGGACTGTGTTAGTGGATATTCAGCAATTCTAAATACATAGCTGTGCACTAATAACTAAAAATATTTAAATTAAAACTTATTTTTCATTTCAAATTTATTCTTATAACATGACAGCAGAAGGACCTGATTGTATTTGTTGATCATAGGTTAACTAATGTGATATTAATGTGATAAAACTATCTAAAAGGCAAATGTAATACTGGCACATCATCATTAAGAATACAGTGACTGTCAAGCTTAAGACATAATTTAAAAGGAAGAGAATTAGGGAAGAGCTATTAAGATGAAAAGGACAATGAAAAGCCAATGATATCCTAGGAGAGAGGACTAAAAGAGCTCTGCTTTTTTAATCTACCAAAATGAAGGCTGAGGTACAATTTAACTCTTTTTTCTAAAATACTTCAGGGAGATAAACACTAAGGAGGAAGAAGAGTGACTTCAACTAAGGAACGATGTCGGCACAAATACAGCTATGAATAAACTGTCAAAGGGAAGTTGGTAGAAGCCCTCAATCAGCTTTCCAATGGGAGCTGGGGCAGAAAGGGAGGGCAAGGGAAGTGCAAAAAAACTTGCTATTGAGATGGGCTTTGATATACTTATGAAAATAGAGTCCAGCTCTCTGCTATTGCAGGCACTATCCACAGAGATCCCCAAAGTCCCTTCTAGTCCTGGTCTTCTCTTGTGGGCATGGTCTGAGATGTCATAAACAGAAGAATAAACAAATTGTACTTAGAGAGGTCAGCTACCACCTAGGCATATATCCATGCTTTGAACAGTCTCAGTCTTGGTGAGCATTTGAATAGTTAGGCAATACCTGTACCAGTACACTGAGGAAATTGAGACATTTTATTAAGTTAGGTAGCAATGGAGAGATCTGAGGATCTCAAGTGATGCATAAATTTCAGTCATTGGCCCGTCAGGGGCTCTAGCCCACAGTGAACTATGCATATGCACAATAAACTACGTGGCACTATACAGCTCCATCATGATAAATCATTTAAATTGCTTTTCTGTTCCACTAGCCAAGCTAGCTAGGGCTCCCTATATTGAAATCTGCACTGTACACATACCAGAAATATCTTGCCTGTAATGAGAAAGAAATTCRCAGCAGTAGACAGCTATAGTAATTTTTGAATATTATTATAAAGTAGTAGACATGGGAAGTCACATCCCTCCTTTCTCAGAATGAACTTTCTAGAAAACTAGCTGCTTGATAAGGGACAAAAAAACAAAACAACACACCCACAACAAAAACAAACAAACAAACAAACAAAAAACCCAAAGCAAAAAACAAACAGGTTGAGGACATTGTGGGCTTAGAAATCTTTGAGATAATAGTAGGAAAAAAAGAAAGAAAAGTCAGTCAGGCATACCTACTGGACCAAGCAAATGACTATCCCTATCCTGTTCTCATACTATGCTCATCACTTTAGTACTCAGGCTTAGGGGACAGAAAAACTAMACCTTTAAGTAAAGGCATTAAAAAAGTGACTATAAATGAAAACAACTCTATGAACACAATCAAAATATTCCATGTTAACAAAAGAACTGAGTAACTTCTACTTAGGAATTTGGAATAGGAATTGAACGAGAATCAAGAAGAATGAAAAAGAAGCATTAAGTGATTGCGCGTGTGACAGATGTAGACAAGCCTTAGCAAGTGGAACAAAAAACCTAAAAGATTTAAGAAATTATCTTAAGTAAAATTCCTATATTCACATTACCAGCTCAATAGAACTGTAAAAGAAACAAAAGGAGGTGAACTGGGGAAAAAAAATCCAACAACCACACACGGAAAAACCACGCTGTAATAGTTCTTCATTACCAGGACATAGCAGCACATACTAAAAGATAATAGAAGGGTGAAGTGACACAGTAGCTGCAACAAGGAAAAGATTGAATTCAACGAATGAACTGAATCTATATTGAATTCAATGAATCTATTCAACGAATTCAATATAGATTAACAAAAAAGACAACAAAATATCTTGCATTTTGTGTAGTTTTTATGAAAGCTGAAACACATGTAACTTCATGCATCAGACTAATAGATAAAATTTAATATAGAAGCACTTAAATTTATCTAGTTAGTTAGATGTTACAAATAAGGTCTCTTCCAATGTATCTACATTTTGGAGCTATGTTTGTTTTATTTTATTGGTAGCACGAAGAAAGACATTTCATGACGAATGCTAAGTAAATAGTGTTTAATGAGTTGTTACTTTACATTGGACATGAAACTGAATACTGCCACAATGAAAAGAAAAAAAGGAAAGTGCTTTATAAGACCCGTGCCTGGCAAGTGAGGGGTAGCAAGAAAGAAACTTTGTCCTGTACAAAAGTTAGCAATGGGTTTAATCTGAAATACCAAATTTCTGGTTTGGGGAATACCTGGATCCAAAAGAGAGAATGGGATCTCTCTCTTCTGTGCTGGAAAAAGCTGGCTTTCACTTTCAGACCATAGAAACAGAAATTAAGCCTGATGACTGTTTCCCACCGCTTTCTTCTCCTCAGCCTAACCTTGGTGTCCCTGTAAAGGTTTCATTTTCTGGAAAGAAACAGGTGAACACTCTTCTGCACTCCCACATAAATCCTTCTTTTGAGAAGGTGAGGATGCTGAATTATGTCAAACTGCCATCCTTATAAAGCAAAACAAAATGATGATGGATAGTCATATGATTACAAATAGTTGTGTCACAGGGCTTAGCAGATAATGTCTCATTAGCAGAGCTGTTATAACAAATCTCCTGGTCTATTACAATGGAAAGTAAAATGTTTCAGCAAGTTACCATGAAAGTAGGCTAAGATAAAATTTATAGGAAGTATTTTTTAAATTGGATGTCCTTTTTACATACTCAATATTTTACAGAAATGAGAATTTTCATTTACTTTATATAATTTATCCAGGCACTCATGCTAGAGATTTTAGGAACATATTCTTCTGAAAATTGTTCTGGTGTTTTTTTTTTTTTTTGGGGGGGGGCTGGTTCTAAGAATGCCCTCACTGAGTCACTGCTCCTTTTTTTAGGGAGATATTTCACGTAGTAGAGCTGTCTCCAGGCCCACTGAAAACAAATTTGTAATTATCCTTGACACGGGTCTTATTGTTTCCAAGAGCCTTGATATAGAAAAGTCAAACTGTGAATGATTTTCACAAGATCTGGATAGCAGATTGGAAGTCATTCCTTTAAAATCAATAATCCTAGTAAAGTCAAATATTTTTGCAATGCCTTGGTACCAATATTAAATTTCATCACTGGCATAATTGCAACATAGTACTATGTCTCTCTGAGAAAAATATATATTCAGAAATCCTTTGAATCTCTATCGCTCCCCGCTTCTTAATTTCTGTTGTTTCTTACTAGTTTTAACTGCTTCAGATGCTTCCTTTTGCCCACACCTTGTCTATTTTCCCCACTCCCCCACCTCCACTACTAATAAATCATGCCTTTATGGAATTATTTTCCACCTCTCTCATTGATCTTATTTGCTTTATCTGAAGTTTCTAGGGTTTCATTGTTTGTCGAGGTTCCATTAGCCACTGGAATCATCTAGCTCGACATAATAAGCCAGGACAGGCAGGCTGCCTTTGCATTATAGTATTATAAAACTCTGAMAGAAGTAAGTGAAAAAATGAATTCATTTATTGCAGTTACATTTCAGAAGTTATAGAAAAAATTTGCACTATTTTTTCTTTGTTTTTTTTTAAAGTAAATTAAGTGGCTGTTAAATCAGCTAGAATTATTTTTTGTTACAATTGGACAACCGTATAAGGTTAAAACATGTATATTACTTTAAATCAAGGTGTTTTAACAATGTTGAAGTGACAGATTTAACAGTTAAGGTTATTATTATTATTACTATTGTTATTTAGAAACTAATTGGATAGTTTGTCCTTTCCTCTTTATTCTGTACAGCATTTCTCCTTTCCCATCTCTTTCTATSACCGAAAAGCTAGTGGAGATGGGTGGGTCCCGAAAAGCTGTGCTTGTGCCATGCCACTGTGCACATAAAAACAGTGCTTTGCTACAAGAAGCAGCAGAAGAGCCAAAGGTAGCTGGGAGGCAGCCTTTAAACCCTGAGCAGCTTTAAAACTTAATTTCATACAGTTTTAGTTGAAATTTCTATAGCAGGCCTGGGAGTAACTGAGACTCCTTGCTCTTGAATCTGAATGTTAAAATGGTGCAGTAAGAATCTATATGAGCTAAGCAGCTGAAATGGACCATCAGACCATAAAATAAAAGCTAGAAAGATGGGTCTGATTCTGTCAAGAGAATCCCTAAGGTCAGACGAATTACTCATGAAGGACAGTGGTAGTCCATTCAGTAAAYATAAGCTTTCACTGAATGATCAACTAGACCATATGCCTCTTTCTTAATCTGATGATCCAGCTTTGCATAAGAAAGCTTGCTAAAGTTTAAAGAAAAATCATTTTCCAAACCTGTTTTTCTTTTTAGGCTTCTCTCCATCTCACTCTCTTTGAATTCTAGCTGAAGGTGTACTTAAATATTTTGGACTGGGGGTGGGTCACCTAATGCACTGTTCCAGATGCTTCGGGATTCCACTGTGATCCATCACCACCTGTAAAGTGGAAACAAGAGCTTAATAGACTTCCATTTACCAGAAACCTGCATGAATTCATGCTGTGCTGCACTATTAGAGAAGTACAGGGAAAAAGAGACTGATGAATTCTGCAGGGACAGTAGATAGGAAATTAAAATTTTAYTTTCTTGCATAAACACTGGTTCAGATAAGCATCGCTAGTTTCAGTTTCCAGATCTGGATGTCTCCGTTTCTATCAGAACTGATCTGTAACCCTTCAGACCCACTCCAGACAGATGAGGGGAAAAAAAAAGAAAAGAAGTCTCCTGTCCTTCTTCAGCCATGCTGAGCTCATTTTGTTTAAATAATTTCCACTAACAACACAGAGCTGTGCACTGGGCAGGGGTTGGACCAAATGACCTTCAGAGGTCCTTTCCAACCTGAATTACTCCATGATTCTGTAATAGCCTTTTTTTTTCTTTTTCTTTTTTTTTGTGAAAATAGCAAAAAACTACTAAACTTGCAGATCACAACTTCATGCCTTGAGATGAAGTGTCTAATCATAATCTATAGTTCCTTGAAGACACATAAGCTTGAAATATCTTTGGTGTTGCGACACACTTCCAGGCCCCCTCAGGACAATAAAAATGGGTGGCAAGAGCAGAAAGAGAGGTTGCTGAAGTTCGCTTTAAAAGTGAAAATCAATTATAGATGAGCTCTTAGTCTGAGGGCATTTAATTTGACAATAAACAAGTAGCAATTTTTTTTACATCTACATGCCAAGCATCATATTTCCAGCAGTTCGAGGCACTTACATGCATTGTTTTCATTCCCCCTGCTTCCAGCTGGCAGTCCCACATGGATTTCTAGTGCAAAATTAACTATGACTGGCAAAAAGCATATGCCTGCAGGCAAGGAGATTGGAAGAGGCATACATATTTTGCCTTGGCTGAAGCTTGTATTGGTTGGTAACTTTAGTTACCTTCCAAGCCGGCCTTTTGCAGAATGTATTGGTTTATATTGGAAATCAGACCCTCGAGTTTTAAATAAATTAGTGTAACATTTTTTAATTATCCTCCTGCCTCTTTTGTCTAGCTGCATCAGATGCTGTGTATTTTGTCAGCATTATTCTTTGTAATCAAATTCATACTTCAGAGAATTATATATATTTTACAGTAGCTTTTACTGTTTGTATCGCTATAAACTAAATCAACTGTTTCATTTTACATATAGAGCAGAAAGTTTATGGTCTTATTAAAACTCCAATAACAGCCTGTTCAATTTATTGTTGTGCATAACAAAAGGCATAGCTTAAAGAGGGAAGAGTTTTATTATTCGGGGGATTTTCCCTCTGAATTTCAGCCCAATACTCTCCATCATCATGTCTACCAAAATAGTAATGGTAAAGACTGAAGAACATGAGGATAAATAACAATTGAACCAACTTTGAATGCTACCATAATTCTTCACTTGCTGAATTCCCATGTGGTACTAGGTATTTTATTATATTCCCTGTATGTAGACACATACAGCTATCTGCTCTCTCTAAGATATCAGACCTCCTGTAAAATAATCTGGTAATTCACTTCACACCCTATTTCTCCTTACTTTCTGTTTCCTTCTTCTTGAATCAATGCCCTCAGAAAGACACCTGCTCCATTGCAAGAGTACGTTCCCCACAACTGGAATTGGCACAGGTCCTCTCTCTGCTCTAGGCTTGTGGGACAACAAATTTCTGTGTCAGAAGAAAGGAAGCTGAATTATTGATTCCGATTCTTTGTGCTGGCTGTATTTGTCACTGCTTCTGCCCTTCTGTCATAGAGAGAAAGACACATTGACCATTGGCACTCCTTATTGCCCGAAACAGTCCATGAAACCAAAATACACATACACACAAAGAAGAAGAATTAAAAACACAGAGGACTGAAGATGATGAAATCTGTCATAGACTTTTTGGTATCAAGTAAATGTGAAAGGTGCTCCCTCCTCTTGAAAAATGAATATTGCTGTGACCCTCCAAGACAGAGGCTTTCTCTACAACCGTCCCTTGAAGCAGTGCAGCCTATGAGCAAGCTTGCAAACGTGTGGCGTGCTCCCTGGCCTGACTCTGCCTACCCAGACTCGGTCTGTCTCCACTGTTTGTGGAGACAAAGCCACAACCTTGTCCCCTGTGGTCAAACCATTGCAGTATCAGTCTGACCTTGCAACATATAATGCTGAGAACTGTACAGGAAGGACTCAGCTGACTGATCTGTTGTGGGACACATGATGGCAGACGTAGCTAACACAAGAAAGAACGTTGTTATTCCTATGTCCCAAACTTTCTCCCAAACTTGCACATAAACTTGCCTGTCTGCATCAAAGTATGGGCCTGCATTGAAATACCAACACTAGAAGAATCATTCGGGCTTAAGCGTGGTTTCAGGCTACCTATCCAGATCTTAAAATGTAAATGTAACTAATGATAATGAGGTGTGCACTTTATACAAAATTGTGTTACCTCTGCATTTGGTATGAATATACCGTCTGTAAAATAGCACGTCCTGTTGGTGACCCTGTTTTAAGAAACACGTTAGTCAGCTGAAAAGGGCTAAGGTAACCACAGCAAGGTGTAACTGCCTGAGAAGGATGCTCTATACAGTGTTTCAAAGCTCTCTATTCAGATTATGAATGATCATGCCTAGGAAATTTTGAATTTGTGTCTACTTAAGATGTTACCCTTTGATTATCATCTCACTAATGTTCTATTTCCTGCAGTCTGGCTATCTGTTAATGTGTAATCCTTGGTATATCAGTATCTTGTAACAAATATACAAATGTTATTAAGTTTTTCATAGCACGTGTGTTTTTACTACCTCTAAAAATATTAAAAGCTATTGGGGATAGAATCATTCCTAAATAATTCTGTCACATAAACTAAATGCAGAAAAGGATATAGACAAGTAATCTAAAGCAGTAATAGATAGCATGACTCTATGTATCAAATACAAGGTATAATTGTGTTTCTCCTTATTTACTACCAGTTCCTGCAAACAAGCCAAAAGGAACACTTAAAATAGCATTGCCTCACTTACTGTATTAAACTAAAAATGCATTCTTACACAAGACACCCTGACAGCTTCAATATTAACTAGTATCTCCATGTCCATTTTACCAACCAATGTAGATATGTTTGAAACGGTTTCCTTCAAGTAAGTTGAGAGATGTCTGCACTGAAAACAATAAACTGATGAATCATATGTCATCCAAATTAGTGCCCTTACCTACAATTAAAATTTTCCTTTCTCATATGCTCCGCCCTTTTTAAAGTTTAAAAAAAAAAAAAAAAGATCACAACTATTCTTTGGAGTGGATTCTCTAGCTCACAGGGGCATGCCAAAATTTTCTCCTATGCTGTAGAGAATGCAGAGCATTTTCTGAGGTGTAAACACTTTTGTCAACCCTGYTTGCCTCCACTCAATCCCAAAACAAAGAACCTTTCACTACAAGAACTGAATCTGACAGCCAAGCCAACAAATGACAAAAGTTTGGCACATTCACAAAAACAGAGAAATCCGTTTCAACAGGTTCTGGGGACTTCTCAGGTAAGGGCTCAATATCTCACAACATTGAGGACAAAACTATTGACATCCATTTGCCCCATAACTCCCCCTCTGTCTTCCTCCTGCTTATGTTTCCAGCCCAAACCCATCCAAGCTGCATGAATTGTTTTCACAGCTTCTGAACAGCCACATCTTTCTAAGATGTCCAGAGTTTCCACAGTGGCAGATCATTCAACCTGCACCGTTTGTTCCACACACCCCGCCCAGTGGCTGAGTCATAACATTCAAAAAATCGACATTTAGACTAAAACTGCTGACAGTCCCTTACCTACAACATTTGGCATGATTGTGCTGTAATACAATATAACAGATTAATGTTTCAAGTTTAGCGCTGTTGATGAGTCCATAAATTTCTGAATTAAGCCTGAAATTTCTTGGCCTACATTTTAAATTGAGTTGGTTCTGAATGTGCTCCTTAAAGGAGGAACAGGTAAGCTGCACTAGCACAGGCACACAAAATGTTATGCAAGACAAAGCTGTACTCTTACTGTMATTATATTCTTAGATCATCAGAGATACAGGGGAAACTGTAGTACCTTTTATTAAACCAGATGATATAGATACACTAAGATAGAGAGAGATAGCTAAACCAAAGATACCTAAAAAATATTATCATAAATAATTTTACTTGATGTGTAAATCAATTCTCTCTACTTAAATCAAGAAATTTTATTTTGGCACTGGAAAAAAATAACTGAAGAGGGTTGTTGTTTTCCCCCCCCCCCCCCATTAGTCTTGTTTGGGAAAAGCCACCAAGTTTCATGAATTCCATCATTCAAGCTCCAATATTGTATTTTACTTTTTTCGCTACTGAAGGTCAAAATGAGCATGGGATGTCAGGCACTTAGCACTGCACATCATTGCAAAGATGTGAGGTCTTTAGACAGAGTATTACAAGTTCTTATCAGCACCAACATATGCTATAAGATAGAATGCACATAAACATGTCAACACACATAATTCTCATTTTCCTATTAAAGAATACCTAACAGAGAAACCGCACATACTTGTTTCCTCCAGCATTATGATCCTGTTTAAGGGTATAGGAATGCAATTAATCTGCCAGAGAAAATAACAAACCAAACAGCCATGTATCTGAAGTAGGGAGGACTTGATTTGCCCATGAACTATTTCAAGTCAATTTTCTGTCTATAACGGCAGTGTCAGACTTGTGGAAATACTTCTATCCAAACATACATAAGTAGTTTCAGTAATAGGATATTAAAGAAATCTAAGACTCTAGTTTTGCAAATTTCCAGTGATTTTTTTTTGTATGTGATTATGGGAGTAAAACCTTTCTGGGTTTTCAGTAACAAGTTTATCATCAGTCCAACAAGGAATCTTCCAACAAAAAGAAATCCTGTTGTTTGCAGTGTGTGACAAAAAAGTACATTTCCCACATAGCATCTAGTTTGTGTCTGGGAAAAAAAGAAAAAAAAACAGTCTTTGTACACATCATTAAAAAAACATGAATTTTGTTTTCTTTCAGCTGGGTAGGCATATAAACTGTGAGTGGTAAACTCCACTGGTAAATATAATCAAAATTTTTCATAAGACAAAGTTGTTATTGTCATTGTAGCTTGATGGTCTGAGAATATTAGGAAAAGGTAATATCTTCTGTTATGTGTAAAAAGATGATCTTAAAGACGGTGGTGYAGAGTAACACTGGAGCCCCCAAGGCTATACGCAGCTCACCGGTCATCCGTCAAGGAAATGCAGACTTCGGAGGTGGGCAAAAACTGTTGTAGGAGTAACAAGAAAACCCCCAAAACCAAAACCAAGTATCTCACATATATAAAGCATACTATATATTGTAAATTGAGATGTAACATAGAGTTGCAGACCAGTGAAGAAAAAGCAAGATGTAAAGCATGTTAGAAAACATTAAAATAGCCCAAGAAGATGTTAGCATGACAACAGGAAAAAAAAAAGATACTCCTCCTAGCAAAGAGCAGGAAGAAATTTCATCACCAGCTTCACAGTYCTCCCTGTCAGGAATTCAGGATCCTGACAACTCACTGCAACCCCACTCCCACTCCTTTAGGACCAGAGGTGCAGCAAAATGATGACCATAACACCAGAAAAAAAAAGGGGTATATTAGGAAGTTTTGGTATAACAATTTTAATCATATTACTAATGAGATGTATTTGGTACTAATTTGGACTGTAACTCTTAGTATAATTTTAACTGGACTAATCATAATAACTTTGTTTTGTTTTAGTAAAGTCTGTTAGGATTTTAAGGCGGCTAATAAATTCTTTCTTTCACAGGTAAGGTACGTYCCCCTTTTTGTCCATAACAAGGTGTGCTGGTTTTGGCTGGGATAGAGTTAATTTTCTTCACAGTAGCTAGTATGGGGCTATGGTTTGGATTTGTGCTGAAAACAGGGTTGATAACACAGGGATGTTTTCATTACTGCTGAGCAGTGCTTACACAGAGCCAAGGCCTTTTCTGCTTCTCACACCACCCCACCAGCGAGGGGGCTGGGGGTGCACAAGAAGCTGGGAGGGGACACGGCTGGGAYAGCTGACCCCAACTGACCAAAGGGATATTCCATACCATGTGATGTCATGCTCAGCATATAAAGCTGGCTGAAGAAGAAGGAAGTGGGGGATGTTTGGAGTGRTGGTGTTTGTCTTCCCAAGGAACCGTTATGTGTGATGGAGCCCTGCTTTCCTGGAGATGGCTGAACACCTGCCTGCCGATGGGAAGTAGTGRATGAATKYCTTGTTTTGCTTTGCTTGTGTGCGTGGCTCTTGCTTTACCTATTAAACTGTCTTTGTCTCAACCCACGAGTTTTCTTGCTTTTACTTTTCCGATTCTCTCCCCCATCCCACCGGAGGGAAGGGAGTGAGCGAGCAGCTGTGTGGTGCTTAGTTGCTGGCTGGGGTTAAACCACAACACAAGGTTTTGAGTGTAACAAATAGGGCAGGTATGTTAAACACAGGAACTTAATTTTAAATGCTACATAGTGCTGCCACATGGAAAACAATATACAATTCAAAAAATAAAAGAGATACAAATGTCCAGGCATACGGACAGCACAGTGGTTTTCCAGTCATCATCAATTAGTCAATAGTCATGCAAAAACACTTTGTAGCTTCACTTCCTAAATTAGCTTGGACAGTTACAGTGGCAAGTTGCTAAATCCAATCTATGTTGATAAATACATATATTTATATTTTGCATACATGTCATGTGTATATTTTGCCTGGGGGAACATTTACACATTCAAGAGGAAACAGCTCCTTACCTGGTAGGTACACATTCCAGCAACAAGCAAAATCAGGCATGAGATTAATTAGGTGTTAGTGAAGCAACTAAAAAAAAGAAAAAAAAGGAATATATTAATTGAACAAGATTGCATACAGGCAGCATGACAAAGACTCTTTGAAGTGACAAGACACCTTTCAAAGAGATATTGTGTCTGACAATAAAATCTTCAATTATTATGCAAATAATGTTTGCATGCATGGTGCTTGCCAAAAGTTCATTTGACCTGTATTTCCCTTCCTCAGCCCTGGAATAAAAGTTAGTTACAGCACCTAAAGGCAAATTAACATATTCAAACTTTCTGCTACTGTTGTCCTTAAATTCACCTTTGGAACTCCCTGCATTGACATCTTTTCTGCCTTTAATAACTTTAAGCATACTTGACCTTTAAGGACTTGATTTATCTTTTGTAACCTACTAATAATAAAGATGGGAGCTGGTTACACGGGACGAATCAGCAACCTCCAGACCGGGATTTACAGGCAGATGTTGCTTATTGTCCCAGGAATTTAAGAAGTTAAACCTAAAGCCATTTGCACTACAGTCTAGGCTAAAAGAGCAACAAATGATGATGCCTGCAGCATGTTATCACTGGTGTAAGTGGTTTAATGGCAATCTGCCCGCACCATCTCAATACCAGATTTACTACAATAAGTTACTTTCAAGGTCGTCTTCTCTTAATTGCTCATTGATTACTCACCATTCTTTACAGTGGGAACCTCTGAGTTTAATTGGAATCAATGCTGACAAATGGTATAGGGTCCCAAACCCTTACTACTGACTTAATTGGAGAGAGATACACTTCCAGTTTTAATTGTAAGTATGAAATGTTACCTCATCTGTTTTGCTATCGTGCTTTACAGCAATGGTCAGTCCTTTATTGTTTTGTCTGATGTTTGGTATTTCAAAACACTCTGAACTGCATCACTTCACTTCTGTATTAAAGGGCAAATAAACAAAACATTTTGTTCTCATATCGTTCAGAACTCATTTGCACCTTCTACCTCAGAAGGTCCTTATCCCGTGTTTCACATGCACTTTTCAATTTTAATATCAAAGCAAACTAGCAGTTATTTTCAGTGTTCAGCAAAAGCAATGGGCCTCATCTAAACCAGTAGAAATAGGCTTCTGTCATGTATGTCCGTATTACTATCTAGCTTAGGAAAGGTTAATATGAAATGTACTGTAGTTTAAGCTGCAGGATATCCAATTACAAGGAAAGAGCAGATTATTAGACTAGATACATCCATGCACATCACTAAAGGCAAATACATTTTTAGACAGGTGTGCACTGAAGCAATTATATTCTAATTATATATCCTGCAACATTTTTTTCACACTTAATTTAACACATGATGTAATCTATTMCAGAGGAATACAGTTATTAGAATTTTAGTGCTGAGTTACTATTATGAAATAAGAAGTACTTCTGTTGTGGATCTATGCATGATTTTAAGGTTATTTTACACTCATCTAGGAAAAGTAGAAGATAACTCTTGGAAGGGTCAATTGGGTGAAGCAAAATAATACCAGTTATAATCACCAGGTTCCCAAAGGATGTCAGAACTTGAAAATCTAGCTTTTTTAATTATAATAAATGATACATTTATGAGTTAAAGCTATACCTGATGTGTGTCTCCTTGGAAAATAATGCCAAATGAAACAAACTTAATTGATACAAAACAGAGAGCTAACATACAGCAGTGCTTTAGCTTAATAAACACAATGACTTTGAAAGACCCTTCTCAGCTTAATAGTTCACTTATCGATTATGCCAAGATTTTCTTTTTAGCCACTTTAATTCAGATAGTAAATATAACATTTTGGCTGTTATACTTTACTGCTTTGAATTATTCAGGAAAGGGAGTACAAGGGCAGACAGATGGGATCTTTTTGTTCTTGCTATAAGTAACCAAGTACATTGTCTCCCCACCCCCGCTTTCTTTCTTCCTCTCCAGTTTTCATTTTGTTGCTTTTTAATTGATCATAGTCTGATTTCAATATTTAGTCCATTTTTCTGAAGTCCTATAAACCAAATACTTAGAGAAAGAAGAGTGATACAAGTGACAAAGAAATTCAGGACACATTAAGATGTCTTGGAATTTCTGATCTAGCTGTGGATACCTGCCTTAGTGAAAATGAGGGTTGGATCTTTACAATGTAGCATCTCACAGCTAAGAAAGCTGCAGGTTCGTAATATTGTTACATAGGGCAAAATATATCAGAAAAATACTACAGCTACTTCTAAAATGTCATTATCACTTACTTTTACAATACTGAAAGTTTACATTAGTAGGAAATTCTAGATTTGATTTAGGATGCCTAGCTTAGGCGTGGTATAAATGCAGACACTTGTCTTCTCTACTGACTATTATGCACTGGAAGAAACTTCCAAATTAATAATGCATATGCTTAAGCCCCTGAATTATCCTTTTAGGAGACTTTTTGGAATGTGTCTACATCATGGTACCGACAAAGGGCAGCCAGAGTCTATCTATACCAGTCAATTAAAAAGCAAAGGCTTGCTCATTACTTTATTTGTTCTGATAACGAAGTCAAAAGATCTACAAACACCCTAGAACAGAGTTCCCAAGTTGAGCCCAGCTTAGCACTGCACTAGGCTGAAGAGCTACTGCAGAAATAAGAAAGTTTACTTCCATATTTAAACTATCCATTTGATTGAATAAAGCTTATTCCCATTTCACCTTGTGAAAATGCCATCCTCTCTTCAGTGCATCTTCTCCTGGGACACCTGGGACAATTAGGGTCTGCAAAACTACTTAAGAAGAATGTTAGGGAATGTAAAGCCAGAATAAAATGCAGTCTATGTTCCCTCCATTTCACTTCAGCCACTTAATAGGAAGAATATGCTGGTTCTTACCACATGTCATCTTATTATATTCCCAGGTTGTGCCTCATTCTATGTTTTAACAAGCTATTCGACTGAGTGACCGTCTTTCATTATATACACACACATCGCCTGTGATGGAAGTTCAGAACTCCCAAACACTTTTATGTCATACTGCATTAACAAAAAAAGCTACTAAAGTATCAGATTCTCAGTGCAGGCAGTTAAAATTATCAGCTAATGTTTGTTAATTAAAATTTGTGATATAACTAAGTTAATTCTTTTCTGCAAGCATTTTTAGACACAGATTATTACCCTAATTACTGATGTCATTTCTAATGAGGGAATTTTCTCATTCTGAATAATTCTCAGTTTCAAATGACATTTAAACATTGCATCTTGCAGGTTGGTGTTTTGAGATCTACTGCATACATCAAGACATGTTAACATAGCTAGTCAATTGAGTATGGGGCTAAGAGTCTGGAAACTTGACTTCTAATCACCTTGTACTAGAAAAGCTATACAGTGTAACAGGGATTTATGGGAATTATATTTAAACCTTATGGAACTCAATAGTAAGTCACATACTTGCRGTAGTCTTTGGATGTTAAACTGTAGGGTGTCTTCATTATCTTGAAAGACATGTAGAAGCTTAAACAAGTCACTGGGTCCACAAAGAAAGATAGGGATTGAGATGGCCAGCCTTGTAGCACCTTTTTTTTTTCCCCCCCTAAGAGTCCCTGCTGCTGTGGCAGAAACACACAACACCAAATTAGACATCTTTCATCAAACTCAGATAGCCTAAATGCCACACAAGCTTTTATGCTTGCTGTTTCTTACAGGCTAGGCTTAAGTCACAGTACTTGCACACAGAAAACACTAAGCATGGGGAGCAGGTTGAGTTTGGTCCATCCAAACCTGGATTTCAGATCAATTTTTCTCCAGCATTCTTTAGACAGCCACTTCAGTGGTGATCCGTAGCAGCCTGCATGCTCAGGAGCATCCAGGCTGAGACAACGAGGGCCCACTTCAGTTTACTGGAGAGAATTGAAAGTACTTTCTCAGAACTCCTTTTCATTTCAGCATCCAGTTAGTACAATGAGGTCCTAATTCAAGAATGGAACAATAACTCAATATTCTTAATACTCAAAGCTTCTCATATTCAAGCAAAAAGTGATCAAAATACCTATATAATTTATTAATAACTTCACTAACATGGTGATAACACTTACAAACCTTTTCACAATGCACTGAGACTTAAAGGTAGCTGTTGTAATATAGCAGATAGATACATTTTTCCATGATAGTATAGAACTCTCATTCTCAAACCCAAAGTAATATTCAGCAATATTTAGTGATGTTTATATTTAAACATATCCAATGCTTAAACATTCCCTTCATCATCCAGCTAAAAAAAGAATATGCATCATAAATAAACATCAATACTGAATCATACTTTCCTACTGGAACAATGGCTGTCTTGCTGACAGAATCATTAATGGAATTGGAAACAAAAGTTTACAGACTATTTTTTTCTTTTAAAGACTTGTTAAAGAGAGAGAAAGCAGCTATGTGGCAGTGACATGTGAGAACTTGAAGGAAAAGGTATCTTGTCCTAGAAAATATTCTATGGATTTGGCCAAGCATTTACAGTACTACAAAAAATGTTAGATCCTGCCAGTTCTTAGGCAACACCAACAACATTCTCAGCCCTCTGCAAACAGGCTGATTGTACTCTGTGACAGGCTGGAATTTGGGCATGTCAGTCAGGTTTGACACCACCTCCACCCCCACTAAAAAGGAATGAATCTGTAAAAAATTGCTTTATAAACCTGTCATTCGTATGCGTCACTGTTTATATTATTAATGGCATTCATGCAAGAGACAAAAAAAAAAAAAAAAAAAAAAATCAAAAAATCAGTGAGGATATTGGTTTGCACCTATTTTGGACTTGAGAACTCCAGGCATGAACAAAGCATGTAAATTAAGCTAGAGCTCCAAGTCAGAATTGAGGCACCTATATTTTTCAGATAGCAACTGTGCAGAGATGGATAAGCCTGTAATTTTTTGACATAATTTTAGAAATTRGTTTAAAATTTATTATAGGCACTCAAGTGATTCTAGAGCTGGCCATAAACAAGCAAGACATCAACCCTACAAGTGCTATACAAATGTTTGTTTTCACMTTCCTGAATTCTGTCACATTCATAACTGTTTCCACGGTCTTGGTTTGCATTGCTGGCAAAGGTTAACACAACTGTCGTCAATCAACACCACATCTTCAGCATTACCTATCTGTTAACCTCATCTTCTTCTGCAAATGTCTCTTCCCAGGCTTTCCTAGGGTTCTTCTGTGGTAGCTTCTACTTTTATATCACAGACCTAAATTGATTTTCCACTTTGCCTTAATGGAGGGTTGAAGCTAATAAATTTGCTAACCCCAGTGTCTGTAACAGCCACAGGAGCAAGACACACTCATTTGAAGCCAGTGACATTATCCAACAACATATGCAGAACATCTCTCAAAATTCATTATATGTTATTTCGTTGAACAATTGAGATTTCTTTAATATGAATTATTTAAATACTCCATTCCTGGATCTTCTTCTGGAGATTATGTTTTCCGAAGTTGTCAACCAAAAACTGATTTAGTTAGCAACACTCCTGTTCTGAGATTTAAATACTGAGATTAACTTCACAAAAAATATTACACGGAGTTCAAACAGAACACTTGGAAGCCATAAGTAAAATGTGATATTTTGATGAATAACAGTAGTATTACTGAAACTTGATCATGAGTTTTGTAGATAGACCAGGCATGATAGCCCTTACGTAATATAAATCTTAATAGGGCAGCATGAACATGTCAGGAGGTACTGATGTGTTTAGACAACCTGGGGTCTAGCCTACCCAAGTTACTTACTGTACATAATACTCTCTTTTAACAGTCAGCAAAGAAACCTAGAATTTTCTATTTAACCGAATGTTTAGACTGCATAATAATCCCAGGATGACAGGATTGTTTTCTCTTATGCTATTTTGTAATTTACTCACTAAACATTGATAATAAGAAAACATACACTTTATCCTGCTGAATGCATTCATTTTAACCTATCCATCCATATGCTTCCTTGTTGGTAATGACAGCTCAGCAATTATGAGTATGTTTATTATTTTTGTTGCTTGAAAGGCAATGGTTTTTAAAGGTCCATTACCTCTAGYTTTAGACCTTTTTAAAAAATAATCAAGCTAACAGGTGCAAAAGAGTGGATACAGAGAGAGAAGAAACATATAGCTGGAAGAATGAAAAGGGTAACCAAGTGTAGCATGAAGAGGTTTAATAATTTCAGAAGGTGGGTTTTACTTCAAGGACTGCTTGGACTGTGAAAGATAGCATAGGAAAGTTAAATTAAGGAATTTTAGGCATCAGATATTCTTTCACAAAAGAACAGTTTCTTAAATGATAGGTTATCTAGATTGGTGACAATGAACAAAACTAAATCCCTACAGATTTTTTTCATGCAAATGAATGTTGTTCCTTATTCCTGAAGGTGGAAGTACGTATGCAAACTTGAACTCTAAAGTTGTTAAATATGAAGATAAGGAAACATGGGATGGAGAAAGAGGAGGAACAGGAAGCTTAACTTCTTGACAACASATATTGGGGACTGTTAAGTTGGGGCAGCCACAGAACTGGAGGGGGAAGGCAGGGTGTGTGAGAGGGAGTGGAGTCAAACCCCCATGGGGTAAATAAAGGGGACGTGCTAAAAGGATATAGTAAGAAAGAACCAGTGAGACAGGAGAGAAAACAAGAATGACAAAGCAAGTATCCTGGGATAACAAATCTGGACTACTTGTTTAACCTATGGTTCATTCTCTTATATTATATACGTTTATTGTAACAAAAGGACAGCTCTTCCAGCAAGGATAAAAGAAGAGCAGAATAGAACAGCTGAGCAATTCACAGTTAAATATGAATCCAATGACAGACTTGCTTTCTTATTGAATACAAGGTAATACTCCACAACCAAGGAAATCCTGAGCTTGTTTTGACTCAAGATATTTAATAGCTTCCCTATTTTGCTACAAGGTTCAAATATAGCAAGAAGCTGATGTCATGGCTTCCAGCCCAGATAACAAACATTCTTACTGTCACCCACCAAAATATTATTCAACAGTATCACCAATCTTAGGTGTTACAGCTTAAGCCAGGCAATTGTTGTGGTTTAATCCTAGCCAGCAACTAAACACCACACAGCTGCTCACTCACTCTCCCCGCTCTAGTGGGATGGTRGAGAGAATTGGGAGGGTAAAAGTGAGAAAACTCGTGGGTTGAGATAAAGACAGTTCAATAATTGAAATGAAATAAAGTAAAATACTAGTAGTAGTAGTARTAATAATAATAGAATATACAAAGCAAGTGATGCATGATGCAATTGMTCACCACCTGCTGACCGACACCCAGCCAGTCCCCAAGCAGTGATTGCTGGCCCCCAACCAACTCCCCCAGTTTATATATTGAGCATGACGTCATRTGGTATGGAATACCCTGTTGGCCAGTTGGGTCAGCTGTCCTGGCTATGCTCCCTCCCAGCTTCTTGTACACCTGACAGAGCATGGGAAGCTGAAAAGTCCTTGACTAGTGTAAACACTACTTAGCAACAACTAAAACATCAGTGTGTTATTATTCTCATACTAAATCCAAAACATAGCTACTAGGAAGAAAATTAACTCTGTCCCAGCCAAAACCAGGACAGTATCCACCCCTTATTCTATACCATCTACGTCATGCCCAGGTCTCACATTTTCAATACATTCCAATTAATCATCACCATTTTTCCTGCCTTTTGATATTGTCCTGGTTTTGACCCCAGCAACAGACACTGTGGCTACTCAAACCCCCGTGACAGGCACTGCGGCTACTTCAACCTCCACAACAAGCACTGTGGCTACTCAAACCCCCGCRACAGGYRTTGTAGCTACTCCAACCCCTGYVACAGGCACTGTGGCTACTCAAACCCCTGTGACAGGCACTGTGGGTACTCCAACCCCTGCGACAGGCACTACAGCTACTCAAACCYYGGCSACAGACACTGCAGCTATTCCAGCCCCAGCTACAGTCACTGCAGCTACTCAAACCCCGGTGACAGGCACTGTGGGTACTCCAAACCCCGTGACAGGCACTGCAGCTACCCAAACCCTGGCGACAGACACTGCAGCTATTCCAACCCCAGCTACAGTCACTGAGGCTGAACCAGAGAACCAACCTGTGCCCGTATCAGTCGCCCCTATACAGAAGAAGAAATACACAAGAAAATCAGCTAGTTTAGTAAGGGATGAAGAGGAACCAGGGCCATCACGACAACAGGAGGAGGAAGAGGAAGAAGCCATAAATGGGATGGTAACCACCCGATCCCTATCCCTGAGTGAGCTGGGAGATATGCGAAAAGATTTCAGTCGTCGTCCAGGCGAGCACATTATCACCTGGCTGCTCCGATGCTGGGATAATGGGGCCAGTGGCCTGGAACTAGAGGGTAGGGAAGCCAAGCAGCTGGGATCGCTTTCTAGGGAAGGGG
>JAYKAV010000289.1:2907-62542 GCA_035582835.1 Phoebastria nigripes
GTGCATTTTGTCCATCTCATCAAAAATGAAGACGGAGTGGGGACAGGCACTGACGTTGCCCCGAATCCAGTTCTGCAGTTGTTCCTGGAACAAGATTTCCCAGGGATAATACATGGAGGAATTGTGCTCCCTTGATCCGTGTATGCCAGTGGCCTTCAATAGGTGAGTTCTCCCCTCTCTGCATCTAAAGAGCTCCCTAGGGGAGTCTCACCCATCTTACAAAGAACTTTCTGCCTAACAGTGGTGTCACAGAGCTGGAGAAAACATATTTACTGACCACTGTGGAAGGGGCATCTCCAGTACTTTTGGAAGCCACCATAGATACTTGTCCATTTCCCAGTCACTTGAGGAATGGGAGCCTTTTCAGCCCTGGGACAGCTCACTTCTCTTTACAGTGTTGAATAGCTCAGATCTTCTGGCTGACACAATGGCTGGGCATGTTCATTGACAACATGCTGTAAAGACACAGCAAGGGACCTTGAGCTGCTCAGCCACACTGCAGTCAGCTACAAACATATCAGCAATTGTTACTCCCTTTGTCTCTGCAGATTCTGTGGGACTGTAATTCCCTTATCGCCTTTGGCTTTCCTTACTTCAGAAAGAGGAAGATCGCCTTGCTGTAATAAACACCATCAGTCTCTTCACGGTAGCCAAGGAATGGCATGATAGAGTCTATCAGGCCATGTGGCATCTGATCCATTTCAGAGAAGACAAAAAGGGACCTTGAACAGGCACTGATGTTGCCCCGAATCCAATTCTGCAGCTGCTCCTGTGAGAAGAGGCAAAATTAGCTGGGGTTTGCACTCACAATTGCAGATACATTGAGGAAAGTGAGATAAAGCTGGAAGTACCTTATAGAGATGGATATGTGAAAGGTGTGGGAAATGCAGTACTGTGCTGAAGCAGTGCACAAACCTCCTTCTTGGTATATTAAGCTGATAGAGGTTTTCTGCAATGATACTGCTGATAAATGATTTGCCTGTTCCAGTCCAGCCATGGAAGGACATCACCAGGGGCTTCCTGGGCCATTTGGAGTACGTATTTGTGCTCAGAGCTCTCAGAACTATCTGGATAGCAAGATGCTGGCCAAAGACTTTTCACTCCAAATCCATCTTCATAGCTGAAGGAATGAGCGGAGAGAAGAGTCAGAAAATGCCATATTATTCCTCCTTTTTTTTTTTTTTTGTTGCAGCTGAATGACCATCAGGGAGAACAAATGTTCACTGCGCTCCAGCCATGACAAGATTGTGAGTCAGCAGAGAATCCAACTGAGGAGCAGACTCATGCATCAGACTTTCGATGGCATTTATGGGAAACAAGCAGCTTGTATGAGATAGGCAGGAGTCCCAGTGGTATTGTGGCTACTGCCTTCTATAAAGTCCTGGGATGGGATCTAATGTATTTGCAGAGCCTTGTTCACTGGAAGTGCTAAATTCTCATTAACTGTTTTTGTGGCATCTAGCATACCTCACATTTATAGAAGAATGTGCTTCTGTTGCTATATCAAGTTCTCTTAAAACAGTACCACAASTGGTGTTTCAGTGGCTAAAGTACTAGAAAACAGCCTGTTTGTAAGCAGCCGAATCCAGAGCTGGTAGGAAGTGACATATTGAAGTACCTGGAGGCACACAGGTCTCCAACAGTTGAGGATTTATTTTGAAATCTACGTCCCAGCTCTGAAACGAAGCAATATTTGTAATCCCATGACAAAGGGAAGGGAGATTTCCAGGTGGCAGGATCAGGAGTTTATAGTTAAAAGGTTGCATAAGCTCTTTTTCAGACCATGCACTAGTTCCCCACAGACAGGATGAAACAATTCTTTCTTCCCTTTTCATTGAGTACTGACAGCCTGCTTGTCTCAGGGAAGTGAAGCAGTGTGTTTTGAATCTAGACCTACCACTAATTGCTGCTCATTTGACATGTATTACAGGCAACCACCGACTGGGGTGTGGGATACCACTGGGGTGTCCGTCTCAAGAAGATGTGGGATTATTTCGTTAGCTCTTAGCCTTGAATTCACCTCCAGAATTTTGCGTGCTTCTGCCAATATAAACCAAGACCCCAGCAAGGAAAATGCTCCAGTACTGCCATGAGAAGCAGGGTACACGACCACTTGCAGGATAAGCAATGTTAGGCTAGTACAGCCTTTGCCTTCTAGAGCCACTGTGGTCAGTAACTCTTATCTTTCCACAACCACCCCAAAGGAAGCTGGCATTAAAAAGGAAGCACTCACCGCCCTGGGAAGGACCATCAGCTGGTCCCACTGACAACTTGGTTCAAGGTGCCCTTGCCATTGCCTTACGTGATAAGTTCAGCGTGTCCTTCATATTGCAGCACTCCAGGAGACTGCACTTGAGCCAGGAGTGAGGGGAGAGGAGCTCCCAAGTGACAGCAGTAGTGCCCATGAAGATTGAAGTGCTGAGAGGGTCTAAAGCTAGCATCAAAGTGGGCACAAGAATAAAGAATATAGCAGCATTCAGAAGCTCCATAGTGGGAACTGAAAGCCAGCCTGGCTCAGCAGGAAAGGAAAGCAAAACAGAAATTACAGAATAACTTCCTGGAGCGTGGGGCCCGAGGCTGTTCAAGAGGATGGAAGCCAAGTCTCCTGTAAGCTGGAGGTGTTAATGAGTTAACAGACTTATCACACTGCTCCTTGAGAAATGAAAAGTGGTGTGATCAGGGCGTCGCCGCATGCGTAGAGTGAGAGTTTCATCAGAACAATCCCAGCTCTGAGGGGAGCAGGGCTGGAACCTCACTGCATCTTAACGAAGGTGCTAATTGGTCTGGTGATTAACCAGGAACATAGTGATGCTTGTTTTGGGCTTAGTTCAGAGTGGGTTTTGCACCTACCATCGCAGAGCCCAAAGATTTCTGTAGCAGTGGCTGGAGCTCTGCAACTCACAGGTCTGAACATGTCAGAAAGCTGCTTTATTAAAGCCAAGTTCTCAGCGCAGATATTTTGTCCTGACAACTTCATGACCCCCCGCCCCGCTACAAAAGAAGTGTGCTTGCAAAGGGGAAGGACAGACAGAAATGAAACAGCTTTCATTCTCGCAGCAAACTTTTTTTTTAAATGAAAAAAATGTGGAAAGCACTTTTAAGTAATTCTCATTTTATTTTTAAAATCTCATTGGAAAAACACTAAGCAGCATTATTTAGTATTCAAAATACATGCTTAAGATTTGACGTCTCTCTTGAAACAAGTGCCCTGTGCTGCCGACTGCTGAGCACCTGGGAAGCCCCATTGTTCCCTGTTTTGAGAGAGTCCTTGCTGTCAGCTGCCGTCGAGTCTTGAGGTGCGCACAGCTTAGACTCTTGGCTTGTTATTCCAAGGTAGTTTGCCCAGATGACTCACCTACAGAGGGGTGTCCTCAAGGCCCCAGGGTTGGCTGCCAAGGAGCTAACACCTGAGGAGCAGGGCTTGCTGGACTTTCTGGCTACAATCTCTCCGTTAGGACACCCAGAGGCTGCATAGAGGCCAAAGGAAGGAATTGGCAGTGGCATATGCAGGTTTCTATGTTGCCTGGACTCTGTCAGAGTTCTCTTGGAGACAACTCAAATGATAGTTTTACAMAGATGGTTTAATACTGCTGAAAAAATGCTGGGAATTTTCCAGTCAACTCTGTTTTCTTGATGCACCGGTGCCTCTGCATTTGTCTGTGCTGAACACTAGATGGGGTGTSAGACAAAGGTTTTAGTCCAGGATTTACAGAGTAGAACAACTTTTGCAGACAACTGAGTCATGCCTGAGAAAAGCAGGAGAGGAGTACACATGTGCAGAGCTGACCACTTGTGTTATGAAATGTGATTTCCTGGGATACCACAGAACCCGGCCCTCATGGCTGCTGAGGGTTCACGGAGAGCAAGAGCCTCATAGGCAATTTCAGCAGGGGACCGAGAACAGCCAAAGTCATCCTATAAAGGAAGATGGAGAGTCTGAGTAAAGAAATGAGGCTGTTTAGCTGGGATCTGCAGATTCTTTTGTCCATACATCTGAATTAAAGGTGCAAGCAGGTTGCGTTGCTCACCTCACAGGCTTCAGCAGATACTTCACCATTCCTCTGTAGAAACGGAGTGTGGTCCCATGAACACTGAAATGGACTGTCACCCCTGAATGTCTCTGGGATAAAGTGTAGTGCCCAGTTGTGTCCTGCAAAGGGGGAATCAGTTTCACAGTTTATGGTCCACCCTTTCAAACCTGGATGGCGTGGAGCCTCTTCTGACTGATGTGTGAAGGGGGCAATGAGGTGTCCCTAGTAAATTTTTCATTGTGGTCTTGTGTCCTTTCCCAAGGTCTCACCAGCCTGGAAGGGACTCCATCTCCCAAAACACAGATAGGAAATGCAAAGTGATATGCTATAGAAACAACACAGAGAAGGAGAATTACCTCATCTGTGCAAAAAGAAGGGGTAGCATGGGACATATCTATAGATCTTCTCCTTTCCATGTGGGAGGGAGGTGGCATATATTTCCTATACAACAATAGAATGTATGCTGCATAACAGGTACCAGATGGGTGTTTAAATAACCTTCAGCTGCAACATGTCATGCTGTTATCTCATTATCCCTTACAAGTTAAATGGGTTCAAGCTGGGCCCGGACATGGATGAGATATCTAATAGCAGTGGTGAGGCTGACATTGATGGCAATTTCCTTGAACAGCTGTCTGGAAGCTCCAAGTGGAGCACAGACCCTGCAACACACAGTCCACAGTGCAACGTCGTGTTGTCTGTTGTGTTGTGCTGATGAGCACGTTATTCTTCCATCTCAAGGCCCTCCTGGGCACAGAATTGGCATCCTGTCATGTATTCACGCTGCCCTCCTGACCAGCATAGGGGATGGTGGTGGTCAGCCAGCAGTGGGTCATCTTGAATCAGCTGCCACAATAAGGTACTGAAAATTTTTAGCAGAGAAGAACTTTCAAAAAGTGTTTGGTGTGCAGTAGTTGGCTTGGGGTATCTGTGATTTGCCGTGTTCATCAGCAATGGAAGTGGTGTGGTGGGAAGGTGAGGGTGTGGGAGAGGTAAGGACGTGGGGAGGATTATAGGAAGAGGGAAGGTAGGGATTTGGGGAGCAGTGGTATGAGCTGGAGGATATGGGGTGTTTGCAGTGAGTAATTTGGAGTGCTAAAGCTACTGTGATAGGGGAGGTAGTGGAGATGGGGTGGGTGTGTTGCAAAGGGAGAGATAAGGGATGCATAGATGGAGTACTTAAGGCCAAGGATGAGGAGAGAAGGAAGTCCCAAATGAGAGCTTTGCCTGGCCTTACTCTGCTTTCGGTGTGTTGAAATTTTCTGTCACCCACCCGCAGTTTGATTTGTATGTTGTTGGTTTAAAGTCAGCATTCTCAGGACTTTGGGCTCGCAGCTCCATGGCAGAGAGCCTAGAGAATTTGGATATGGCTGGTTAGCGTGGCTTTCTGATCACGAGGCAGCATACCTCGCAGTTGGCTGGTGAGCCAAGAAATATAATGTCTCCAGCCAGGGGACAGGGTGCTAGAAATTGGTGTTACAGCCCTGCCTTGAGTTCATGGAGTGCAAAAGGTTTCCAGGTAAGAATTGTAGGGTCAATGGATCAATGCTTTTCCCAGAAAAAGTCTGGGTTTTTGTTGGAGAATGTATAAGGTCCTCAATATTTCCAACTGCTTTATGAAAGAGGTTTGGTAACATGACTGCTGTTTTACACGAGGTGATGGGCTGGCAAGAGGTTCTCGCTGAAGGTTTCTAAGTGGAGAAGAAGAAGTGRGAGACTAATTTTTCCCTACATTCAGTTTAATTTCCACCTAAACACATATCTTCTCTCCCTGCCTTCTGACTCTGGCTAGATGCTCTCTAATGCTTGGAGTTTTTCTGAGAGGAGTTTGGTTTATTTTTACCCCTTCCCCCCCCCCCCCCCCGTATGTGTGGTTTGGGTTTGTTTTCTTTCCCTACTTCGATTTCAGCATCATCTTCCAAGTGCTCCGTATCCTAAACATAGAGATGAGGCAGTGACAGGAAAGGGCTGCCACTCTGACGTACATTGGGATCTTTTAAGGGTGGGATTGCGGTGGGCTTTATCCAAATACAGAGCCTGGCTAAGCTCTGAGGACTACGCAAATGCTGTGGAAAGGCTCTGACTCACTGGAATGTATTCATTGACCTTTCTATAATGTGACAGTAGCAATAACACAAGACACCAAAATCTACATTAATGTTGAGCAAACATCATCTAATCCTAGCAACACCCAGGGAGTCAAGAGACTGTCATCCTTCTCTTGCAGGTAGAAAATTGAGGTCTGCAGATGATGAACATTCTTAACGTGGTAGTTCATAGCAAAGGGTTTAGCAATTCTGTTCTGTCTTTGAAATCTTTACTCAAGAGCTTGAGACATGATTTGCCTTGGCAGGCTTAAAAATCCTTTGTCTAGGGTGCAAAATCACAGAGTCCCTTGGGTCAGCGTGTGCTGCTGTGCTGTGTGAAGAGGGACAGTCCAACAAGGAAGGGTATGGATGAGCTTGGGGTTTGGGTGAAGTGGAACGTCATATACCTGTCCAAATAAATCTGCCCGTGTGAAATAATTCCTTTGATCATGTCTGAACCCTTGTAAAATTCTGACGTACCAGTAGGGTTTTTTTGTTCTGGTTGCTGTCTCTAGAAAATGCAATTGAGATGTTCTTCCCTACAAGAGACAAGGATTTCCCCTCCGGATGCCCAACCTTAAAGCCCTTTTACCTGAGCCTGTATTGCAGTCAGAGACCAGAGTGTCACTGTGCTGTACAAGCAGAATGAATAACCAGCTCTAAGGACCTTACAGTGTTTGGATGCAATGGTGGTCCAGACCAGAGCTTTACCTGATCTACACTGGTACAGCACCTACCCAAGAGCAATGTACAGCAGCTGAGGATCAAGCAAGGTTATCAATGCTGCTGATGCCCTTTGGCCGTGGTGAATGCTGACAGTCTCTGCAGAGGGAGACAAATGTGATTTTTAATCTGATACCAAGTGGTTTTCAGCAGGTGGAGCTACACAGGTTGTGTTACCTGGTAGGGATAGGAGTGAAAGGTAGGGGAGAGGAGGTGTTTAAAGCCATGCTTGATCTACAGCATTGGTGTGGGTGAGGGAAGCTGTCGTCTCACATTTCTTGCCTCCCATGGGAACTTCCTTGAAAGGTAATGTTTTATAGATAAGCGCAAGGTGACAAGCTGGCAGGGCACTTCTCTGCTCTTTATAGGGTGAGACCTGGTGCTGAAACCCATTTGATCTTTCGGTCATACCAACTCCATCAAGCAATGATGGATGGAGAAGGTCTTTCTCAGAACAAGCACAGGGAGTTATTTAAGTGCCCGGCAGCCAAACTGGTTCTGCTCCTCCACAGACTGCTGCATGCTCCAGAGGGAGAAGGGATGGAGGGAGGAAGCCCTTTGGCTTTGGAAAAAATGAGAGGTTTCTGTTCATATGAACAGGAGACGCCAAGACTGCCATAGTGACAAGCTTCGAGGAGAACAGTTTTTTAATCTGTAGCTGGGTGATCTTAACAGGTGTCCATTTCTAAAATGGACTTTCATGGCATAGACATACTCCAAGCTCATGTAAGTTTTGGTGCCAGGAGTGAAGAGGTTAAGGTATAGCTTGGAGAAAATTGCTGTTAAGAGTTTAAATACCAGTGCTGCAAGGAGACTGGGGCTCAGGTGGGTGTTTTATGTGGTGGCTTGGGTGTCTGCTGTTGCAGGGTAAGAGGATACAGCAGCTCAGGGTCTAATGGTACCACCCAAAGCCAGGTGCAAATAAGCAGCAGCCACCTATGGACCATGCAAATCCACCTGGGCTGGCAGCTGAGAGGCACCCTCGGGGCAGGAACTGAGGAAAGCAAAGCAGGGTGTGGGATGGATGTTTTACCAGCCTCGCCTTTTCACCCCTTGCTGCTGCAGAGCTGGCTCTGCTCCTGCCTAATTGCCTCTGGGTTCTGATTTCAAGGCCTGTGTTGTGCAAGATCGAGATGAATAATGTATGAAGTGGTAGCGATAGACCCTTGCATGCTGGCAGTTAGACTCTGTTTTGACTTGTAAACTAAATGCTCCTGGTGCAGACATCCTCTGTGGTTTAGTGATTAGATCTGGGGACTGCATTTGGACTGCAGGGGTCAAGCCACGGTGCTGTCACCCAGCTCTGAACAACACTGGGTAAGTCACATCATCTGTTCTTCCTAATCCCCCGTGTGTCTCTGTGATATGAACAAGAGGCGAAGGAGATCCCATAAAATTATTATCATCTTAATTTAGATTGTGTTTCATTATGGAACTTATTGTCCCAGGAAGTAATTTAATTTTAACAGTTTGGACAGTGGACTTGACGCGTGTAATTATCAAGCATTACCGTCATTTATGACAACAAATTTGCAAGAAAGAGAATTAAACCTTGTGCTATAGGTTCCTCATTGGTAAGATGGGGATGCTGTGAGAGTTGGATTTCACCCACCTCAATCCTGCCTTTGGTTTTTTCCCTTCTTTTTAAAATTGAGCCCAGAATACGGAACTGGAGACTGTTCCTGTTTGGCTTTGACTGGCTCCAGTCTGGGTCTGGGACCTGCTTTCTGGTTTTGTTCTCCAGGCGGGCTTGGAGGCAGCTGGGGTGGAGTAGCTCTCGCGTGAGCCTGTCAGCTGTGTGTAGCAATAGCTCTCACTGAGAGAACAAGAAATAATAGGAAAACTTTAGCCCATATTCTATCTTAAAACTTGAATTCTGTTGCAAATAATAATTTAGGGCTAAAAACTGTGTGAAAGGGATGAAACTTGAACTTGATGAAATAAGAAAACACTATGCTTACATGGCAGGGGAGGATTGCTACAGGAAGAGGATTATAGGGCATGAGTAATGCTGTGCCCTCGCTCCAGTCATGGGCTCTGATGTGGCAAGTGGCTTGTATTTCATCCAAAGTATGTAAGGTGGTGGTGTTACTAAGCAGACATCCCCATCCAACGCTTTGGGACCCTTAGGTGAAAGAGGATTTAAAAGTGCTCAATAGGTTTTGGGTTGGACTAGAATCAGAGGCTGTGTTTGGCTTGGGGTTTGCAAAACTAAACACCCTGCTCTTTCACCCATCTCCTGTGGAAGAGCCATAAATACAGGTCACTAAAATTAGTCTTGCAAGCAGCTATTCTGACTAGCGCCTCTGTTATTCCTGCTCCTCTGTCTCCCAATTCATGCTTGAATAAAGACCTCTGCCTGGCTTTAATCAGCTTTAGCAGTTGGCATTGAGGAACAAGTAGGTTCACCTGGAGAAAGCAACTATTTGCTGCTGTAATAGTTTCCCTATTTGTTCAGACAGACCAGGTCTGGCTGCCCTTGGAGGGTTCTGGAGGTTATGGAGCTGGGCTCGGTACTTACCAGCTGGTTGCAAGGCAAGAGAAGAGCACCAGGTAGTTTGCCAGTGAAGGCTAAAGGGCAGCAGTGTATCGTCAGGCTCCTGATTTGTCAGAGAGCCTCAGAGGGGATCTGTAACCAGAGAACAACAGGCACCAGCAGCCAGCAAACCTTGGCACCCGCAGTGAGGTCTCCTGAGCAAGGAGGGATGTGGGGATTTCTCTGGAGACCGCAGTGAGGAGGCTTCCTGGAAATTGCACCAGGTTTGTCCATCTCTGTGGTTTGGACATCAGGCTGTTGTCGCGGGACAGCCAAGGCATCTCTCCTGTTTGGTGACTTGCCATCGGGAGCTTTCCAGTCCATCTCTGACCTGTGTGCTGCCTCTTCTGCCTCTGGTGCTGAGAACAACTGTGAAGAAATCACCCAGAGTAGCATCTCTTAGACCAGGACTCCAATGCAGAGTGAAACCCTGAGGTGACAAGCTATTGTGCAGCTGTTTCTGCTAAACAATAGCAGACTTAAGCAGCCAGCTGGAGAAAAATGGCTTTGTAGGGCCTGAGGTGGTCCTATTGCATGTGGCCTTTTGGAGTTGACAGTCTTGGGGCCATTTTCCAGGGAGGACTGTGTTCTCTACAGCCTGCCTGTGTTTGTCCTTTACACCCAGGGTAGAGCTCTGCCCTGCCTATGCTGGGCACTCCTGTACTGCGGGTGTAACTTCAACTCTGCACTAGCTTGATGCAAAATGAATTCATTCAACCACTCCATTCAGCTAATAGACAAAATGTCATCTTGGTTTTTTCTAGGTTCTTTCTGGATTGGTTGGTTTGTGTTACTGAAAGAGAAAAAATAAAATCCAGGAGCAAATTTTAAACTTATCTACATTTACTCAGAGTTTGGGGAGGATCTTGTAGCTTAGGAGCATGAACTTGAGTGACTGCAAACAGATGCTTACTGAAGTCCACTTACTCAACTGACTTGAGTGCTGCAGTGCGAGGGGAAAAGCATCACACCACGCAGGAGCTCCTTTTGGTGGTTCTGTAGGTTGGACATGAAAGAGCTCTTGGGCAGGTAAATCTCACAGAAAGGCTGTAGCCACCAGCTCTGCTCTCATCTCTTTGTGGTGAGCACCATCAAGCACCTTGGGTGGCTTTCCCAGTCCCCTCACTCCAGCTCCCAGGCTTGTCCGGCCACATACAGGTTGTTCCCTTGTTCCTCCTCCTGTGTGCTGGAGGAGGCATGTCTGTATTTGTTCCTGCGGAGGGACAAGTGACACACTTGCTGAAAACAGTTGTCACTAGGTCTCAGTGTTCAGAAATGTGTCCCTCTATTTAAGCAGGACCAGCTGAGAGGTATTTAATTCTTTTACTTCAGCAATGTCCAGCTGAAGTGCTCTACGGCGACCTGTTAATTTATGCCTCGCATCTTCCTCTGAATGACCTAGAAAGCATCATTCCCATACAGATTCATCAATGTTAAATAAGGATGGGGGGTCAGGAAGGAATCTGAAAATGTTAGGTTCTTTTTCCAGGAGATACGTTATCTAACAGGAAGAAAATGTACTCTGCTAAAATAAAAGATTACGTGCAGGACTTTAGTTTCCCGCTATTGTTAAAATGTGTGTTTGAGAGCTGGGAACCCTGTGGCCAACAGTGAGCTGGAATGAGTTGAAAACAGGAGAATGGACATGCTCTACAAAGAACAATGTTAAGTCTATGCTAATAGCATAGTGAGAGAGGAGACCGTACCGGGGTATACAGAAAGGCCCCGAAGGAACAGAGATGAGCAAGCCAGATCTATTGCCGGGTGGCTGCAAAGTGAGTGTCCCAGATCTGTCTTCCGTAAGAACATAGCTGGAATTCCTTCCATTTGGGAGTAACCCCTCCAGAATACTAAATAACTCTGTGTGGAGTCATCCTAGACCCCTCAGTGAGGACTTGTGGTGTTTAAAAGAAAAATGAGCTATCAGGAGGCTGAAGGAGAGTTGGAGTGCAAGGGGTGAAATGAGTTGGCAGTCATGTGCTGGTCATCTGCTTGCTTCAGCATTGGAGGGAAATAAGAAAGTATGACTGGGATAATCAAAAGCATGGAGGAATCTCCTTTGAAGAGAGATGAAAGCGAATGGGACTGTGGTAAAGCTGAGTAAGAGGTGATTTCACAGACATGTATCGAAGGAGGAGTATGCTAGACAAAGCTGAGCAAGAACTGCTGTTCTTCCTAATCCCCCCGTGTCTCTCTGTGACATGAACAAGAGGGGAAGGAGATCCCATAAAAAGCTTATTTCATCATCATCTTAATTTAAATTGTGTTTCATTGTGGAACTTATTGTCCCAGGAAGTAATTTAATTTTAACAGTTTGAACAGTGACTTGACACATGTAATTATCAAGCATTACCATCATGTATGGCAACAAATTTGCAAGAAAGGGAATTAAACCTTGTGATTCAGAGCTTAAGTTAACCTCTGACTTCTGAAGACTGGATGAACTAGGGTGTATGGGGCCAGAGAGCCTCAGTCCGTTGCTGGCTACCACAGGAGCTTGTCCTACCTTGAAACCACAGTGAGCCTCAGGGCTGGTACAACCCAGCAAGCTCCCCGCTCCTGTTGAAGAGCGGCAGCTCCCTTCCACCAGTGAATATGCACACAAACTTCCCTCGGCGTGGTGTGGTGCAGCACAGCTCCCTACCCCTTTCTGTTGCCTAACTCTCCTTGTGGGACAGCTCTAGCCCTGCTAATGTGGCCGTAGCATCCCGTAGCCTCCTGTCCCTACACCCTTTCCACAGCTGCCTTCCCATCTGGACCCAGCTTCTCTCCTGCTAATGGGGGAGCACTTCTTGTTCAGTTTTGGCTCAGTTGGTGGCACTGTCAACAGAAACGTGCTGTGCTAGACAGATGCATTCTGCTGCTTTGTAAATATTTGTAATGAGCATATATCTCCTCGTGGAGGGCTGTGTAGAGCACTCAGGGCTGGATATACACAGGGTAGAGCAGATTTCTGGGCACACATCATGGATGCGAGGACATAGCCTGCAAGTCAGGAGAGTAATCAAAGCATGAGACCCAGGCAGGTTCCTGGAGTCCTGCTAATGGATCGTTCAGGAGGGGAAGAAATCTTAGGACAGTTAGTCCGAGCATCACTGCCTGTGGAGTAGCATGGAGAGGTTTCTCTACTTCCTTGCGTCATTCAGGCCAAACTCTGGTCTTGATAAAGTCGGGGAATCACTCTGGTGATCCTACATCCCTTTCCTTTCCTCACTGTGGGTTTGGGAAATATGCACTGACTGTTTTTAACTTTGAAGTGCAGGGTATGTAATCCCTGCTCTGATGTCCAGGCAGGGGCCTGTGAGCTTCATTCCCTTCTCCTTATCTCCTGCTCTGCTGCTTCAGTATGTGACTCCACTCTGGGTCATGTTCTGTGAGTGCTCCCACCACTGTGAGCAAGAGGGCAGCTGAGACAACAATGCAATAAAAAGCTTCCAGGCAATGGGGGCTGTAAATAATGCAGCTAAATTAATCCCTGCTTTCCAGGCTGATTATGGGGAGAGTGTTTGTAGCATTGCATGTGGGGGGTGTTTATTAATAACGTCAGAGTTGAGACCTGGACCACCTTTCTCCTGGCTGCTGAAATGCTGAAGCAAGCCCGAAAGACATGTTGTGCGTCACCCAGTGCAGGGGAAAGAAAGGGAAAGTTTTAACATGCATCTGGAGCATAGCTACAGGCTGACAAGTGACTCAACTCAAAAAATCTCAGACTGCCGAGAAGCTCTGACTTCTGCCTGAGTCAGGTCTTGTGAGAAGGAAGCTCTGGTCTGCTGCTCTAGGAAGCCCAGCTACCCTCCTGCTGCCGAGGACCTTGCTCTGAGAAGTGAGAGCATTTAGGAGATCAGCATGTGTGATAAAGATTTAGAAAACATGACCTATAAGGAAGGAATTGCTGCTGTTTAGTCTAGGGGTGATGGAGGGGATGCAGAGAACTCAGGGGTTTAAAAATAAGCTCTGTGTTTTGGAAAGCTTTGTGGTGGGTGAAGCTCTACAGTAAGGCTGTGAAGGAAGGCTCTCCTTAGTCAGTCTCGCCAGGATGGTGTAGCCATTCTCAGCTGGGGTCAGGGACAGGCAATGAAGCGCGGACCTTTCCATTCCCTCTTGTCCTATGTTTCTGTGTCTCTGTGACAACTTGAAAATGCCTTTCTGTTGAAAACAGGACTTTAAAGGCTTTGAAATGGGCGAGCTCTGAAGCCTGCTGTTCTTCCTGGGTTTCAGGGCAGGGTTAACAGCCCAGGAGCTAAGAGGTACCCACCTACCAAAAAAGGTCCCTGTTCTTAAGCTGGGCACCCCATTGTGCTTCTGAGGGCRAGCAGAGCCCTGCGGATCAACACAGCAGGAGATCACAGTCCTTGGTCAGGCACTGAAGAAGAGAAAGGCTGTCTTGGTTTGTTTTCTACTTTTCTCCTTGAAGCTCCTCATCTGCTGTTGAACGTCAGGTCTCCATAAGGATGAAATCTGGAACCACATCTGCTTTCTCTCCCAGCCCTGTTAGTGAGCCAGTGCTCTTAAGGCTGTAAAACATGCCCTGATTCCCGTTTCTCCATAACACAGCATGTGGAGGCAGGACCACGCAGCATCCTTTACCTTTGCTCTTGCTCAAGAGCATCCACAGGGAATCTGTATTTACTTTGTAGTTTTGCAAATGCTTGAAGCCTAGGAAACATTTCCCAATTCTGAAATTTTTGGCAGCAGGATTTGTTTCTCTTCTCTCCCAGCCTGGCGGGGAAACTCCCTCTTTTTGGGCAATAACATAAGCATTTTTTGCCTGTTGTTTACAGCTGATGGGATCTGGTTCTTGGGAAAAGAAACACATCATGAGTTTCTGCGGTGTGGCTAAGTGAGAGAGATGCCGGCTTTCCGTACACCCCAAGCCCTGACCCCTGTCTCCCACCGTTGCCTGTGGCAGCAGTGGCAGGTGCAGCTCTGCCTAAAGCCAGCTTTTAAACCAGCTGGGTCAGAGGGAGAAAGCAGTGGAGAGGAGAAATAACTTCCCTCAGCCCTTCTCCCAGCTGGGTTGCATCCCTGAAAGCACAGAGCAGCGTAGCCAAGGAATTCTTTCCTCTAAGAGAAAGCCCAGGCGTGAATCCATGTGAGGCTCAGAATAAGAGAAAATAATCTGCCTCCCACATGCTCACAGCCTGATGGCCTCTCTTCCAGCGTCTCCTTGCTGTCGCAGCAGCAGGGGACATAGTGACTCCCCTGCAGCCAGGGTGGGTATGACAGTTTGGGGCAGGAGAGGGGTTGAGAGCAGGGCAGCAGTCCGGGAGCAGGCAGGCAGGGATGGTGGATGGAGCTGGAAGAAGGCAGGAGGATGTGCCACTGCCTCTCACTTGGCCCTGGGCCTGATCTCTCTCCCGGGCTGGCTGAGGAACAGCAGCTTCCTCTGCTTCTCTTTGCCTGAGACCTGGAGCCACCGCACCCCTGCCCCTTCCCTGGGCCTCTCCTGCTGGCTTTCTCCTGCCGCAGGCATCTGGTCTTCTGAGTGTGAAGGACTATTTGGGAGAGTCTGATCCTACATTCCTCATGCCTGAGGCCTCTCGGATCGCTCCAGCCAGTACAGTCACTTTAAAATGCAAAACAGACAAAATCTGCCTGAGTTTGCCAGACTGAAGCATCCCGTTTGTTTCAGGAGATGCTAATGCTGGTGGTTTTGCTGCTGAGTGACTTTGCAGTATCTTCTGCTGCCCTGCACGCTGCAAAGAGCCCAGGAGCTGGGGGATGGGGAGGTGCAGGTGAAGCAAAGGGATTTCATTCATCTGGGGGAGAAGGTGCGTCACGGTGATGTGACTTTTCATGCAGGCTAAGGAGGGAATGCAGGTGGAGTGCCTTTCTCTTTAATAAATAGCTAAACTGCTCATGCCTTTACTTGAAAACGTAGCTGTGTTTGATGAGCCAGCGCAACCTCCCATGGGCAGCCGGATTTCCCAGGGCTGGGTGCAGCCAAGGGCAAGTGATCACTGGGGCAGGGCATGTCAGCAGGCTCTGAGGGAGAAGCAGGAAGAAAGGGCAGAGAATGAGGGCACCGGCGCCCGCAGCAGCGTCGGAACAAGCTGGGAATGTGGCTTAGTGCTGCTTGGAGCCGTGGGCTGAGCTGCTGGGCCCTGGGCAGGCAGGATCCCAGCTGGGTTCTGCACCTTCTCCACCAGCACGTGGGAGCACGCTGGAGAAGTGCCACCCGCCTGCCTGTCTCCTCCAGGCTGGAGTGGTCCCCTCGGGCTCTTTGCCCAGCCAAGCTGTGGGATGTAATTGCTCATTTGAGAAAATTTTGGGGAATCTGAGCTGTAATTGCCCGAAGCATCTGCTGCCCTTTGAGATCAGGTTGGAGCCCAGGCCATGCCACCCTGGCATACGTGCCTGTGCTCCCTTGACAARGATTTGTTACACAACCAACCCTCTCATGTAGCTGCCACCAGGAAATTCCCCAGCATAGCAATAGTGGAAAAACATGTCGTTGTAATACTGTAGTGTAATTCAGCTGGTCAAGTAAATAACAACCCGTGTGGGAACTGAGGGTGATTTTTATTCCATAATCTTTCCAAAGCAGGATTGTTATTAGAGGCTTCTATTTTTAAGTACTTTTCTTAAGCATCTCCCATGAATTTTTCATTCCTTCTGCCTGCTGTTCAGTCCCTCCTCCAGCAAAACCCTCGGTCTTTTCCCCACAGCTCCTGGGGTCAGCCTAACCTGATGACTATATCTTTCAAAGCCTGACCCTGATTCTTATTAATCACTTCTCCAAAAAATACAGTGTTTTTTGCTAGCAGTGTTGGTTTTGGGTAGGTCTTGTCCTGGACTGAGACCTCTTGTGCTAAAGGCTTTAAGGCACAGCTTGTGGTTTAAAGACATACTGCCCTTAGGACCTGGTCCCGTTCAAGCAATGGCTCTGTCCTAGCAGGATGTGATCTGTGGAGGAGGATCAAACCGTTAATATTGACAGCCTGCTTCCGCCCAGATTAATGGGATGGTTGAACATACTCCTGGCAGCTGTGTTGCATTGGGTCAGGAAAGCCAGGAAGGTGCGACTGTGCAGTGGATGTGTCCTACATGACATGATACCCCTAAACCTGGGAGATSAAGTGGGAGCTGGGATTCCCAGAGCATTACACCTGCCTTCACAGGCAGCTTCTGCCCCTTGTCCTCATCCATGTAGGTGCTGTGCCGACAGACACTGGCCCTCCCCACTGCGTTTCAGCTCTGTGTAATGGTGAAAGGGTCTGAAATGTATAAACATGGAAAAAACAACTTTCTCTGCCCACATGGTTTTTATACACCATGGAGCCCACCCAGCACATACAACACCCACGCCTGGGTCTGCCCCAGGGGCTTACGCCTAAACAAACTGTGCTTCTTGATCACTCCATTCGATTTAATTTTGTGCCAGTTGCTGGTGCAAATTGTCCAGGGCTTCCTGCCAATGCTTGAATAATGCTGAGGAGGAGAAAGTCTGTCTGGCTAGCAGGAGAAGTCCTGGCTTGTCTGCAGGTGGTACCAACCTTGTGCGTATTCCTGCTGCTCAGTGAGGCATGCTGGCTGCCTCGGGAGGGGAAGAAGGTGCGTGAAGGAAAAAGGTCTCAGTGCCGAAGAGCCTGCGGGCTGGATCCTCAGCTGGTAAAAACTGGAGCCGCTCCATGAAGGGCGTAATGTGTTGTTGAAGGGTCTGGCTGCCTGCCCTAGCCCCACCAGTGAAGGGGCTGCTGGAGAAAGTCTCATCCCTGCTGCAGGGCTGGTCTGGCCCTTGCATCACCCCAGTCCTTGGGCACCAGGTCTTCTCCGCTATGGCTCTCCTATCAGCTATGGAGAGAGGAGATGAGAGGGAGCAGTGTTTGGGATGTGGCCATCAACTGCTTATGCTTGGCATTAGGGTGTTTATAATATTCTGCCGAGCTCCAGTGAGACATGAGTGAGGTTGGATGCAGTTTGGTGGCAGCACAGGGCTGGGGTCCAGGGTGAACACCCCAGCCCTTACCGCAGTGTTTGAATCCATATGGCTGCTGCGTGTCCTGGTGTCCTCATTCCCACCCCCGGGGAAGCAGCCCCTCGCAGGCATTCACTGCTGGGCTGCAGAGCTCTATGCCGGGCTGTGCCGGGACTTGTTCTGCAGCCGCCCTGACGCCAGGGTGGTGATGACCAGTTGCAAGTACCTCTCCCTTGAAACCAAGTGTTTGGGGTTTTCAAAGGCTCTCTGCACACTCGGATGTCATGGGGCTGAGCCAGTGCATCGCAGTGAGCGGTGTGGCATCTTTGGGTTTGCAGCTTCAGGGCAGAACAGCCATGGCAAGAGCAATGCAGAGGCAAACGCAAAGCATTTGCAGATCTCTGTGCCAGGAGGGAGATCGTGTGCTTGAAGGGTCTTTCTGGCTCTGAGTGGAGACGGAGAGGTGACTGTTTTCCTTCTTGGCTTGCTCCCTGAGCAGGAGCCAACCTTCTGGATCTGCCCATATAACCTGACTCATGCTCGCATCGACAGTACTTTTCTATCACCTGGGCCCAGGGCCGCTGTGCCCAGAGCACGAGGCAGCCTTAAACTCATACCAGCACCCCAGGAAAAAGGCTCCTGTAGCCCGTTCTCCCCAGGGAGTGGAGTGCACTCAGCATCCCATTGCTGGGAACAAACCTGTCCTTGTGCAACAGGGTCTGTAGTGACAGGACCGGAGCCTGGTCCTGAGCAGAGTGCAATGCTCTTCTTGGGTTACTCTGGACCCCCTTGGAAAGGACAGGATTAGTTTTGCTCAATGGCAGTTAAAAAGTTAAAAAGCCCTGAAGAACAAAACTGGTCCTAGAGGCACTAACGCTTTGATAGATGGTTTTGTAAATGACAAACCGTTGTACTCTGTTCATTGTTTTTTGAGGCTTTTTTGTGGCTTGAAACAAATTTTTTTATTCCAACATGTCAGTTAATTAAAAAACTGTTTGCATCTTCAAAGCATTCATTTTCCACTCAATCTCTGAAAGTTTCCATTTTCCTGAAATAAGTCTTTTTTTTTTTTTTTTTTTTTTTCTGTGTAAAGGAATCGAACCCCAAATCCAGCTCTTCAACACTAATAAACTTGGAGAGCTCCTATCAGCCCCCACACTGCCGGCTCACTGGGCCAGGGCTGGGGAAGAAGGAGTTAAAGTTTTGCACTGGAAGAGCAGCCCAGCTGCCTGCAGAGGCTTAGATCCCACTCTTTCTTCACCAGTGTTTGATGGCTGGGGAAAAGCCAGCTCCAAATTCAAATGCCACTTGCTAGACCGAGGACAAAATTACACCCAACTGCCCTGATTCACCCTCTCGGAGAAAACCAGGACAAGCTGTCTTTGGGGCTGGGCAGGCTGGTGTTTATTTCTATTTGCAGGTTTGGGGCTTTGCGGTCCGCGACTTGCCTGGTTGTGCTTCCAGGCTGGTCACTCCGGGAGCTCCTCTCTCAGCCGGGGGATACAGGGGAAGCCCAGGCCCCCAGGTGATGGGCGCTGGTGGGGCAAGGGATGGTTCTGTCCCCTGTGCCCCATCCCTCAGCAGGTGGCTGTGTAGGGGAGGGCTGGCTGCCTCTGCCACGGGAGCGCTCAGCCCGCACTGGGCGGGACTGGGGAGTACTGGGAGCGCTGCCACGGAAGGGTGGGCTGTGGGATTGGACACGGAGGGAGCGCAGGAGCACAGGGCTGGATGTGGCTGAGGTAGGTGTCTACCTTCTTCCTTACTCCTCCTTCTTCCCAGGGCTGATCAGCTCGTGTCCCTGGGTGAGCAGTGCCTGGCTGGGCGAGGGATGCTCTGTGCAGCTCCGTCCCTCTGGGCACAAACAGGAGGGGAGGTGGGGCAGGGGGGTCGTGGTGGGCTGTTTTAGGGAGGCAAGAGGTCGAGCTGTGGCCAGGCTGAGCCTTGCTGTGGCCCACACGGTTAGGGGGCTGTATCCCAGCTTGGGGCATCACATCCCCACGGAGCTGRTGGTGGCAGGGAGCGAGGAGCAGAAGCAGCCTGCGGCAGGGAGCGACGTGGGCAGCCTGCTCCGTGTCCCTGTCTGGGGTTCGCTCACTGGCAGCTCTGCTGCATCATTTACTCCTGTCCGGCCCGAAGGGGTCTATGGGGGCCGTGGGCTTTTGCTGAAGAAACAGTGGTGACTTCTGTTGTCTTTAAACGTGGCTGTTCCTGCCCCCTCTCCCACAGAGCCCTCTCGCAGCCCAAGCAAGATCTCCGCTGGCTGTGAGTGCTGCAGGCGACCAAGCGGCACCTTCCCCCAAAATGATGGAAAACACAGTGTTTATGTCATTTAYGTTCTACAGCACGATCTTGATTTTAAAAATGTATGTCGTTGCCATCATTACGGGACAAGTGAGACTCAGAAAGAAGGTAAGTGCCAGTTTCCTTTCCATTTTTCTCCCTTTCTGGCTTTTTCCTTGGGTTTCTGTGGTTTTTCTTTCTTTTTTTTATTCCTGTAAAGGCCGACAAAGTTTTCCTGAAGCAAGTTGAGTTTTCTTTGACTTAAGTTGAAAGCAAAACATGTTTCATAGCTGCGGCAGATAAATATCTCGCTTCTCTTTGGCTCTTTTTGTTTATTTCTACCATCTGTAGCTTGATGTTTATAATTTCTGAATCCTAATCTAAATAGTAATTTCAGATCTAAAATGCCATGCAGGTGAGCTGCTTCTGGAAAGAGACTGTTTACAGTTCATTTGCCGTGTCTGGAAGAAAAGGAGTGGGGAAAAAAAAATGTTTTAAGAACAAATTGTTGCAATGGTCTTTTTTCTTGCCATGTGGCAGAAAGCTTTCCTGCTTTCCGAGGCTGAATCGCTATGTGAATGCTCCAGGAGAGCAGAAAGTCATGGGGAATAAAAACAATAGCTGAAGGAAATGGTTCTTGGACACAGGGGGAAATACAGGGAGGACCAGGAGCTCTAGCTGCCATCAGGAGACGGGGTTAACTGGACCTTTTATCACCTGCAACCCAAATAGAACTCGTGGCAAAACTCAGCTGTCTGTAAAACCTATTTTAAAGTATTTGAGAAGTTTCCAGCTGCATCAATGGAGTGGGAGGGAGAGATTTCTGCTCTCAGATAAAATACAAAGATAGATACTCCTGTGCTGTAGCATCATTGTGATGATTTGGCTTCTCCCCTTGTGTTTCTGAATGGGAACAGTCTGGGCTTGTAACATGATTAAAGAAAGCGCCAGGGTCCTTTCCAGGCTGCAAAGTGAAGCTGTCGTGTGTAACCAGGTCCCTGAGGAACAGCTTCTGAGCATAGGTGGGGAGCTCATATAAATCATTTTTATTTGTAAGTTTATTAGTGTAGGATCCAATTTCCCCAGGGCTGGTTTCAGTCACACGGTATCACTGCTAAAAAGCCAGCCAGGGAATATTCTTTCTTGGTAGGGTGAACTAATCTGGCAGTCCTGGTTATCTTTTGGATGCTGCATTCAGTGTCTGCAAGCTCTGTGCCAGCAGTGATCTCATTTGGTGGTTGGCAAAGTCTCCTTTAAATGGGTTTCACTGGGAGAAGTGGACTGGGATCAGGCCGGAGCTCCCTTGAAGCCCCTGGTTTGGGACCTGCTCGGTGGGCAGAGTTGGGTTTTTCAGAGGATAACGAAAACCCATCAGGAGGTGCAGGGTTTAACCCCCAGGACTGTGCACGTGGAAGTGCAGTTACTCTTGTGTTTGTGAAGGGTGGTGAGAAACTGGGGCTGAAAGGTCCCCTTGGGCAGGAAAAAATCCCCACGGGTCTTAAGGATTGGGGGCAAAGCTTCTACCTGTAAAGTTCCTGAAAACATTATGAGCACATATATCATGGGGTCTCTCTCTTGTAGGCATTTGCAAACCCAGAGGATGCGTTGCGCAACGGGGGGCTGCAGTACTACCGCGAGGACCCTGACGTGGAGCGGTGCTGCAGGCGAGTACGCGGCGGTGCTGGCATTCCCCCTGTGCCGCAGGGTGATCCCTGGCAGCTGCTGGCAAAGAGGCAGTGGGAAGCTAAAGGGCTCATTAATTAATTACCTAGATGGGTTAAATGCCTGGAGCTCGGCTGCAGGACCTTGTACACTGGGGCAGCTTAATATTTGATGGCAGCATGGTGTGCACTGGAGCAAGGACACGTGGAAGGACCCAGGTTTGGGGTCTGACTCTGACACAATTAAACTCCTTCCTAGATGCTCAAAGTCCTGCAAGTCCCCGAGGCCTTGTCCTGTACCCACACCCACAGGCTCCTCATGCCCTGCTCTGAAAGGACCCCGAACCCTGCCAGATCCCTGCACAGCTTGGACAGTACAACCGGGCCATGGCTGGGAACTGCGTGACTGATCCCAGTGCTGTATGCTGCGCTGTTTGGGGATCTGGGAAGAGGCTGGACACGATGGCAATAACTTTTGTCTCCCTAATTGGGCAAACCCTGTATCAGGTATTCAGCCCCAGGCTTGCTTTGCCATCCCCCTTACCCAGGAGGTGCCCCAAGCGTTGGGCTGGATCGCTGCGTGGGCTGGTGACGTGCAGGAAGGGGGCTGGAGCCGTGCCCTGCTGTCACTGAGCCCTCGGCCACCAGCTCTGCGCCTCTTGCTGCCTGCAAGATTTGCTTTAAAAAATAGCCAGTGCCACCTAATCCCCAGGCTTCCAGAGGGAGGAGGAGGGGAAACAAGCTGTTCCCTTGCTAGGAAAAAGAAAATAATAGTAGTAATAATAATCATAATCCTCTTTTGATTAGTCAGAAAAGAAAAACTTCCATAAAAATAAATAAGTGGAGCTGCAGCAAAGACCTGGGGAAGCCTGGGATCTGACTTGTGCAGTTAAAGCACTCAGGGTCAGTCCTTGCTGATCTGTTCACAGCCCTGGGGAAGACCAATTAAACCCAAGGTGTTTCCCCTGAACAAGGGGGATGTCAGGTTTTCTTCTCAGGTGTTATCGGGATGGGAGCAGAGCCACGGCTGGGCTGCTGGGGTCTGTGCAGGGCAGGGGCACAGCAAGGGAGAGCAAGCGGCAGCAGGAGGTTTCCCCCTCGCCTCTTAGAAAGGCCCCTAGCTGCGTCTCGGCCATGGAACGACAATTTGCCTTTTCTTTCCTTTCTCCTCCCCATTCTTCCGTTTGTCCTTCCAGCCCTGCTGAACCTCCGAGTCCTCGGGGGCTTGTTCGGATGGGGCCGCCGTAGGGCAAGGTGGTGGGTGTCCGGCAGCTGTCATCTCCTGGCACGGCTGACACCAGAAGCAAACCATGCTCATCACCGTGGTCCTGGCTGGGCTGTGGGAGGGTTTTGTGGCAGTACTCGCGGAGGCAATGCTGGCTTGGGAAGGCAAGCGGGTCCCTGGGCTGGGAAGGGAAGGGAAGGGGCTGTGAGCGGGCAGAGAGCAGCCCATCCTCATGTGTGGGAAGGGGCTGGCTCTGCCCAGGGACCATCTGGCCAGGAGGAACAGAGGGCTTCCTGCAGCTCCCTGCCTCCCTCCTGGGTTTGGCAGAGGATATGTCTCCTCTGTGTCTGGGTTCTGATCAGCTCATCCCCACTGAGTCCTCCTAGCATCACTGCTACAACAGCAGGACTCGTTTTAGTGTCTTYTCCAGGCTGATTCCTCCATGCTGTCCCAAAACCACACCCAGAGAGCAGCTGAGATAGGGTTGCCAGCAGGCTCCTTGCCGTGTTCATCCCCCCCTTTGCTTGGGGACATGGCCCTTAAGCTAGGGACTGCTCCCCATGGAGGTGAAAGAGCAGGTAGGAGAAAGCCCCTTGCCCTGGTGCCTGTTATGGGGATAACGGGGTGCTGAAAGCCCTCGGGGTAGCTCTTTTCTGGGTACAACAGGCTGTGCATCCCCCTCATGCTCCAGCAAAGCCGGGGCTGGAAACGGCTCAGGTGCAATATTTACCTGCAGGTGCCCTGGCTCTGCTGAGCTGGTGCCTGGCCGGGGCTCTGGCATGGGGAGGGGGCAGCGAGGGACACTGGCGGGGGCTGGCGTTCAGCACACAGGTCATTGCCTGTGATGTGGCGATGGGAACCAGCTGCTGGACCCAGAGCCTCTGCTCACATCCCCGTCCGCAGGCATCACAGTGAGGGGGAGGAGGCTGGGGCAAGCTGGGTGACTGCAGCCCTTCCCCACAGCTCCCACTCCATCTCCCTGCTCAGAGACGGATCCTGCCTGGGAGCAGTCACCCTCCAAAAAACCTGGGCACTTGGTGTTGAAAATTTCTGATGGAGAAGCTTTTGGCAAACGTTGGCCTGAAGAAATTGATGTGTTTGGTGGGGCCGTTGTCAAGGCAGACACAGGGGCATCTCCTGCTTCATAGACCTGGAGAGGGGGCTTAAAACACAGCCCTCGTTCTTTTCCAAAGTCAGTTTTCAGCCAGGTCTATCCCAGCCTGTCTGCACTAATGAGCTGTGACTGAGCATCCTAAAACTTCGCGGCCACTTCTCAGCTTGTGCAGAAGAGCAGCACAGGCATCTTGGCCTTTGTTTCAGGGAAGAAATTGCTTAAAATTTTCTCTTGGCTTTGTGAACGTTCAAACATCCCAGGGCACAGGAATGGGGAAGCAAGGGCAGCTCTTATCAAGGCTCCATCTCTGCCTCTCAGACCTTCAGACACATGGGGAAAAGGCAACTGAGCCTTGTGCCTGGGTCGCTCTCCAGCCCAGATCTGTCCCCACCGACCAGGGCATGACCTGAGAGTCCCCCCATTGAAGCACGGGGACGGGGCTCTGTGCTGCAGAAAGCAGCTTTTGCATTGCAAGGGAACAAAAGAAGGAGAGGCGGAAGTGGTGGGAGGGCGAGGACAGCCTCGCTGCTTTGGGGACCGGTTTCCCTCCTTCGAAGGATGGTACCTGGGGGAGGAGGGACACAGCCTACGCTCACGGCACGATCCACTCCTGTTTTGGTAGCGGTGTGGTGCGGGTGGTGGCAGGTGATGTTGTGACAGCCAGGCAGGCCTATGTTCAGATGGAGCACAGGGTTTGGCCCCATCAGTGTCAATGTGTCATGGCCACAGTGGTCCCTCCAGCCTGACTACAGTGCAATTAAGTAGGTGCTGCTGGCACAGCGCGGGGGTGCAGGGGGTGCTCGGGGTGCTACTCCCTGGTCCCCTTTGGATGCACTTATGGAGAAGGGTGAAGACACTGAACCCTCCTGTCCTGGGAGTTTCTCCTCTGGAGAAACCGCAGTCTGGAAACCACCTCGTTATTGTGTAACGTGGCCGCATCTGGGGCTGTGCTGTGCTGGAGCCACACCAGCTTTGAGCTTTTTGCAGCTTTGCAGGATCTTTGTTTTGCTTTGTTTATTTAAAAGCTGTAACCCTGGAGCTGTCCTCCATAGCGGCAAAGGCATCCCAGCCGTGGAGGGCAAGCTTCAGGAGCACAGCATCCCAAGGGAGAGACACCAGGTGTGAAATCCTGCTGCCTGCATGTGTAGGGGGGATCCGACTCCTTTGGGGGCTGTGTCTGCCCTGTCTGACAGAGCTGCACCCTGGGCTGGGTGCTCTGGCTAGAAGGGATGGGAGGCGGCAGGGATAGGAGACAGCAGGGAAGCCTGGTGGGAAGGAGCAACCTTATCTCCCTTTTTAGGGCCCACCGCAATGACATGGAGAACATCTTTCCCTTCCTCTTCCTTGGAGCCATCTACTCCCTGCTGGATCCCAGTCCCACAGTGGCCAGGATCCACTTCTTCATATTCTGCGTGGGGCGCATTGTCCACACCGTCGCCTACCTTCTGCGGCTGAAGGCGCCCACACGCTCCATAGCCTATGGTGTGGCACAGCTGCCCTGCTTCTCCATGGCTCTGCAGATCCTCCTCGCCACCACCCCGTACTGGTAACGCCCAGCGAGACCGACCATCCAAACCCCCTTGTCCTGCGCTCTGGTAGTTTCCCCGGCTAGACCGGGTGGTGCGTGTGCAAGTGTGAGTGTGCAGGTGTGTGTGTGTGCACGTGGTACGTTGCCAGGGAGGCTGCCTGCACCCCAGGGATGTGCAACGCAGCCTTGATAAAGTCCCCATGCTATTGAAATTGGGCAGGGAAGTCACCAGAGAGAAGGGGCACGTCTCCCCTTGGAGCAGGAAGGGGATGCAGAGGCAGGTTTCTCTCGCTCCTGCTAAGGGTAGGAGGGGGAAAGCACCCGGGCTACCCCTCAAGGAAGGGGTTCACTGAAGGAAAGAAGGTTTTCTGGCCCAGCCACATTCGGGACTGGGAAGGGGAAGATGTGCCCTTTCCCCTTGGTCACGAATACCCCGTGAATCAGGAAGGGAAAGCCACAAGGGTCCCATGAAATCTCTTGGTCGGCAGAGGTGGGTGGTAGCAGAGGGGGGTTATAAAACAGCCGCCCTCCTCCTGCCTGGCCCTGTGGGTCTGCAGGGAGGGGGGGTCCCTTAGTTTCCCTTTCCCGCAAGGAGGAGGACAGGAGGCAGGTGCCTGCCAGGCAGTGTAATGTGGAAGTTGAAATCTCAGGGGTGACGCTGTGAACCCACCGAAGCATTCAGTGCTCCCAGCACCACCTCATCTCATGCCACGGGACGCAGCTCCCTGCTGGGGAGCCTTGCTGCAGGCAGAAGCCTGCCTGTCCCAGCAAGGACGCTCCGCGGCCGGCATTCGGCAGCTCCCGGCCAGCAGCAGCCGTGGCTTTTCCATCTCAGTCTCGCCGTGGCAAGATGCAGCAGGGACATGCCTGGAGCAGCTGGCAGGAATCGCTAACCCTGTAGAGAGCCAGACCCTCACTCAAAGCTCTGGAACTTTTGGAAAGACTGAGACGCTCACACAAAACGGGGGGTTTGCAGTTTGCAGACAGCTCTCTCCGAAGGGCAGTATCTGCATTCCCATGCCACTGATGCCTGAAAACGCTCCCAGGGCAGCAGACCGAATTTCACCCGCTTTGTTTGCAGCCTTTCTCTGGCCACAGAATGGCCGTTGCTATTTGGGGAATGTGCCGTGACGGCTTTGGGGGTGTTTTCTTTCAGCTGTTTCCTGCTGTCCACTGCTGCCGAGCTGTGTGCAGCCTGGATTAGCTGGTGTTTGCAGAAAGCTCTGGAAATGAGCAGAGCGGCTCTGAACTGCCTGGCAGGAGGAGAATACCACTGCTCTACGGTGTCGCCTGAAAGCCATCGTGCTGGAGAGGAGAGGCTGGGACCAGGGTATCGCAGGATGACAAACCATCGTGAGCTCCTCTGCCATGCAGCTGTCCCAAAGTGCCGAGGGCTGGTCCAGGCAACAGCAGCAMGTGATAGAGCACCCCTATGGAGGACAAGGCAGGAGGAAGGCTCTGCTCTTCAGTGCCTCCTCCATCCTCTGAGGGCAACACAGAGTTTTACTAAGATCACAGGGGTAAACCAGAATGAGCAGAAAATAAATTCCCCTTCCACCTGTCCTAAGCACTAAAGCTGTTCTCTTAACCCCRCAGTCCTCAGAGATGCTCTTACTGAGACCTTGCTGAGCGCCTGCATGCACAAAGCACGGGGTGAAACACCAGCTCAGACTGATGCTCTGAGTCCTTGCCCGGCTTGGGTAGCAGGCTCTGTACCAGCAACTCCTGACCCCAGTGCAGATGTGGCTTTAGGCTAAGCTGTTTGGTGAGGTTTGGAGCAGAGTGCTCGGCTTTCCCGTGGGGGACGCAGGGCCCACCACGTGTGGAAGGTGGGCAGGACTGCAGGTTCAGCAGTTTGCTCTTGGCCACTTCTCATTTACACAGCCTCAACAGATGTCTGGGTAATACATACCCCTCTTAACAAGCCTTTTCTGCCTCACATGGTGCACAAGGTCTCAAACCCCTGTATGTTTCTCTGCTGCTGCACATGCATCCTGGTGGCAGGAAGCAAATATTCCCAATAAAAACAAATCATTGTGCTCTGATACATCCTTCCTTTGGGAGCAGCAGATGCAGCTGGGTAGCAGCTGGGTCCAGCCTCAACAGGATGGCTCCCCAGCTGCAAAGCGCRTTGCTAAACCCTGCTGCAGAGCCTGGAGTGCCCTGGGACTCCTAAAGAGATGTCCCTTTCCTCTGGACTCACCTGCCCTGCAGAGGAAGCTCTTTTCCAGGTGTGCTTTATTTGTGCTGATCCTTTAAACTCAGCAGAGCTGGGATGTGCAAAGCAGTCCTGCTCAGTTTTCTTTTCCAGAGTAGCAGGTTGCTACAAAAGTTAGTGTTCACTCAAACCTCCTCCATCCCAGCTTCCCCAAAGCAGGCTAGCAGTATGAGATGCTTTGTCCCAGCAAGCTTTCTCCACACCCTACCTGTGCTCAGCTGGGTGCTTCTTGCCTGCRGAGCCAAGCTGGTGCTTAAATCCTGGAGGGCTGGAGAAGTTCAGGTAAGATGTGGTTGCTCTCATTTCTGTGCTTATGACTTGCAAAGGAGCTGCCTGTATTTTTCAAGCTCAGCAGCCCCCTCTTTTTGCTGGTAGGTTGCTGGGCAGCAAACGCCTCATTTCCCTGGTTTTCCCCTATTTTCTTAAACTGTTGGTGTTTGGGAGGTGCTGCCCCATTGATGTCTGCGTTAGCTGGTTGAGATGGACAAAATGGCTCCACTTGGTAGTTTTTTCTTTCCCTCATGCTTTTTGCTTTCAAATAAGAAAGGCAGCAGCTTTATAAAATGGACTCTCTCCAATACATGTTGCTGTGGTTAGAGATGTAGCTGGGACTGAGATTTTGGCATGGARAGGAAGAAATGAGGCCGCAGAACCTCCCCAGCCCCCAGAGCTGCCAGCTCCTTCAGCCTCTTCTAAACTGCCTGTTCGGTGCCTGGGGCTGATGCCCTGCTCAGGGAAGCTGAGGTTACATGCAGAGCTCCGCTTTCTTCTTTTTTATTAAAAAAAAAAAAAAAACCTCTGCTGTACTGGCTGCAGGGAAAAGCTTGGGAACGTGAACTCTCCTGGCTCCAAAAAAACAAACAGAAAAAGCCCACAAGGCAAACTTCAGAGAGGCCCAACCATTGCGCTTATTTTGAAATGCTATGGAGGTTTGTGGGAGGCAGGACAGATCCTGGCTCTCAGCTGCCTGGTCAGCCCAAGCCCCATCAGGGTTCTCCCAGGACTGAGCTGGTCGGAGCCCCTGGCTCTCCCCTGGGCATAGCTGGTGGTGTTCGCTGCGTGCAGGGCAAGTGATGAGCTAAAGCATCCCCTGCCTTCTCCCAAATAATATATTAACACCCAGAGCTCCCAGATTCCTGCTCTGGCATCAGTGGGGGGAAAGGATGTGTCCAGGATCTCCCGCAGCTCCAGGAGAGCGGGGACGATGGTTGCATCTACCAGTCTCTGGGTTTTGGTGCGTGTTGTATGTGCCAACAATTTGGTTTTCACACCTGGCTCAAACTTGAAACGGTAACGCTGCGAAACCCGCCTGGGACTGCAGAACAACAGAGTTTGGTGCTTAAATATTTGAATATGATTCACACTGCCATTATGTGTCTTCCCTCCGCCCTGCTGAGCCCAAGTTGTCTGGAGGTGGGCGAAAAGCAAGCGGAGACCCAGCACAAGCCACTTCCCCTCCCACATGCTTCCAGCCAGTTCAGCCCCAGGATCCCTCCTACCCTGAGCTTTGGGCTTACCCCTTCCTTACCTGCCTGCGCTGCTTCCCGGGTCTCTCCTGTTCATCCAGGCCTTCCCCCTGGTGGGGTCTGGGACCAAGATCCCCTCTTGGGCACCTCTCCTGTGACACAGGTCACTGCCTTCTCTGCCCTCCCAAAATCCCCCATTTCCTCTAGCAGACGTGGGGCTCTTCCATCTCGTGCTGTGGGGTTTTGCCATGCAAAAAAATCCCACTCCTCCTCTTGAGGAATCGGGATTCCCTTGGCTCGAAAGGAGAGCGAGAAGAGGCAGCTCTGCAGGTATGGACATCCCAGAGGTTAGTCCCCTGAAGAAGTTAACGGTGTTTCCCTGCTCCTTTCTGGCATACACGAAGGTGAAGTTGGCACAAGGAAAACTTTATCCACCGATTTTTTTTCCTACCCGGCTCCGGAGCTGAACTGTCCCGTTTGCGACGTGGATGCCATGCAGGTGCCAGCCCCAGCTCCAGGCAGGGACGAGGGAGCCGGAGGCGGGGTCCCTGGCCCCGTGCGGGGAGGGGTGTGGAGCAGAGCAGCACGATGGGGGGCTTCGCTCCGCACCCCCGACCCCGCTGGGCTACGGCGGGCTGCGCTGCGCTGCGCTGCGCTGCGCTCCCCTGCGCGGGGCTGCAGCACCCTCGTGTGGCTGCGAGCACCCGCTGCGGGGGGACCCTGCTCCCCCCGCCCCCAGAGCCGCCCTCTGCCCTGGTGCCACGGAGACCCTCGCCCACGGAGACCCCAGCCCGGGTGCTGGCTGGCCAGGGAGCTGTGGGCAGGCCCCCGGGTGAGCGGGGTTTGAGGTGTTTGGGATGGATGCTGGGTGCCATTCCTTGGGGAGTGGGTTGAGGAGGGGGTTCGTGTCTGCTCCTGTGCCCATCAGCCTCTCCGGAGCAGGCAGACGCGATGCTCTGCCTCGCTCCTGGCCACGCTGTGTGTCTGCATGCAATAATTCTTCCTTGCATGCAATAACTCTTCCTTGGCTTTGTAACACCCACTACAAAGGGAACCTTTGCTTCCTCCCTCCTTCCCAAGTTGTTACAGAGCGTTACACCCCCAGCGGATAGCTACCATCCAGCTTCTCGAAAGCTTCTCTGCTGCCTTAGGTTGCTTCCTTTTGGGGTTTGGAAAGAAGCAGCAGTGAGCAAAATATCAGCTGCAGGGAGGAGATGCTCCTTCCAAACGGAGCACAGAATTTGGGGTGACCATTGCATCCCCCAGGAGAGGAGGGGCTCAGCTGCTGGGAGATGACATGTTGCTGTCATATGTGCATGTTTCTGCAGCTCGTAGGTGGTCAGCAGGACTTGGAGGATCTCCGGACCTTCCTGTTGCCACCAGAGGGAGAAGGGCTCGGTGCAAGGGCAGTGGGAGAGGAGGGTGCTGTAACCGCTAGATGTCTGTACAATTCATTCTGGATGGGGATAACCAGGCTGGCATCCCTGCGAGCTGGAAAATGTGAGCTCTGTTTTGTCTCGCTGCCGTGGCAGCCGATGCTGATGACAATACAAAATTGTTCTCATTAAAACATTGCAGGGGCAAACTTCAACTTTTCATCAGTCGGAAAGCCATGCACAAGTGTTGGGCTGTGGGGTCAGAAACAAGGAAAGGCGGGGGTACAGGGAGGTCCTCCCATCAGCTGAGACTTGCCCTTTGGGAGTCAGCTGGTTGAAAACCAACTGCTTCGAGGAAGGAAACACAATTTGCAATAATGTTCTTGCAACCTTCCCCCACCTACCTGAAGTTGTGGTGTGTGGAGGGAGACGAGTTCTCCTGCAGAAATCGGTTCTGGTGATGGATGTGTCCGTGACAGACTGCTTCCTAGGAGGAAAAATCCCCCTGTGCTGGAAGAGGAGGAGAGGTAGCACAATGCCTTTGAGCTCCTCTTCATTGGCAGCCTTCCCCCCGGCACATTCCCTCCCCTGTGGAGTGCAGACCCTGCCAGGTGAGCTGCAGCTCTCCATGCTTGCCTGTCTCCTGGTTTGCAGACCCCTCAGAAGTAGTCCATCAGCTCCTGGGAGCCGGCAGACCATGGGTTGAGACCTTGTGCTCTACCGGGAGCTGAACTGAAGTTGGGACAGTTCAGGCAGGAAATAAGCGACATATTTCCAGCAGTTAACAGTAATGAGTCACTGGAAGAATCTGCCCTGGGATCTGCAAGCTCTTTGCTTCCAAGGGTCTTTTGATTTGGGGCTGGATGCCCTCCAAAGGGATGCTCTGCATTGGCCACATGCTGAGGACATGAGGATGCTGCTTGGGTGATATTCTCTGCCTGAGGTTGCACAAATGACCTTAATGATCTACCAGTCACTTAATGAATAAATAAATAAGTGATTACAAAGCAGTAGCAGAGCAGTATGATAGGGATGGTTAAGCTGCTGGTGTGTGGGACTGTGGCTGCTGGCGTGGGCTGGTATGGCTTTGTGGGCTGCACATCCCACAGATCAGATCTGCAAATCGTGTGTAGGGTGCCCTGAGTCCCAGCAGCCAGTTGTGGTTCTGGGCACCAGCATGGCTCCAGGCGCTGAGATGATATCTCTGTGTCTGTCCATGGAGTTGCCCACTGCCCCCGGGATGGCACAAGGAGCTCTGTGGCTGCATTGTGGAGGATTCATGCTCCTTTCAAGCCTTTCATTGTGTGGCCACCCCCTGGTTTTCCTCTCCTAGAACTGAAAACAGAGTGGGAAGACACAAAAGCTCAGGCAGTTAGTGGGCTGGGGGTGATGTCCAACACAGGGACTTGCTCCCCTTCTACTGGGTGCTGCACTGAAGTGCTGGGATGAAACGGGATGAGCCTTGTTCCCCTCTGGGGAAAGCTGTGATGTGTTGCTGTAGGGGTCCTTCCTCAACCTTGCAGTCCCATGGGGTCCATGTGTCACAAAGGCCACTGGTGATGGGGGACACAGGGGTTGCTGCTGGGCGGGAGCTGAGCCTGTGGGCTCTCATGGAGCTGAGCTCCTCTGGGTGCGTGGGAGAGAGCTGCAGTCCCCGTGGCTGTATAGGGGGGATTGGGGATGGCTTGGGGAGGAGGAGGTGGCACAGGCATCCTGTAAGCAATACCGTGGGAGCTGGCTTGAGAGGAGTCTGCTGCAATTCAGCAGATTAAAGCAGGTAAAAGAAACAAGGCAAACCCAGGGTGTCCCTTCTCCACCCAGCCCTCCCTGCTCCTGGAAGTCCGCAGGGCAGCAGTTTTCTGCACAGGCAGTTGAATCTCTGCCATGTTGCACCGACACAGACTCACCCACTATTAACTTTCTAACCTTCTCTGAATACGCTTTATACCTTTGATCTCCGCAATATCTTGGGGTGATGGATTTCAGGCTTTAGTTGTGCTGTGGGTTTCTACGGCAGCCGTGATGGTGCTTTCTGCCTTCTTTTCTAATCCTTTCCTAGCAATTCCTGCCACTTGACTTGCTGCTTTTCAGTCTGAGTGTGCGCTGGGTGGTTTTCCCTGGGCACATCTTCACACCTCTTGGCACTGCATTACCTCTGCTGCTTTATAGTTCAGCACCGTGAGCTCCTGGAGCTCTTTTTGGCTTTGGCTGCCCCAGATCATTTGGTATTGCCTTTGCCTGACCACCGCTTCCCCCTGCTTTTGGGTGCTCTGTGCCTACTCTGCACCTGTGGGCTTTTGCTCCCTGGGAAGCACTCTGCAATCTAAGAGCTGATGGTTTATTCCTACCCTTTTGTTTCTTATCTTTTAGCTAGTTGTCCGTGCAGAATCTGACTCTTCTCCTTGCTGCCTCTTAGCTCAATTTCTATAGACCTGGAGGAGAAAACCCCCCAGGAGGCACGTGCCGCTCTGGTCCCTGTGTGTGTCCTCCCCGGCTCCCCTGCTGCGGGCTGGTTGGGGGCTCTCCCCAGGAGCCATCCTGCTCACAGCATCGCTTACTGATCCCGGCTCCTAGCAAATCCACTCGACTGAGGCTCTGCTGAGCCCCCCGCGAGGCCGGGCTGTCCTTCAGGTCCCACATCTTCTCACCCCCTCAGCCTGGCGCTCTGTCTGTGCCCCTGTCAGTGCTCAGCCTGCAGCTCACCAGGTTAATGCCCTCCTTGGTGCACAGGATGGAGCCTGGAAGAGCTGAATTTGGTGCTGATTTGGGCTCCCAGTGCTTGTGCTGCCCAGCCCTTACCGAGCCTGTGCACGTGACAGAGCAGCATCTGTTTGAGTGCCTGGATGTGCCTGCAGTGATGGTGTAGGAGACAATCTCCTTATTTCTCCAGTGCCTCCAATTCTCCGAGCAGGTCCAGACCTCCACATTGCCTGTTTCCAGCTCCCAGGGCTGTGCGATAACTTTCTGGTGGTCTCTGCTGGGACCATGGATGAGCGCTCGTCCCAGGAGGACAGGACGTCTGTAACAGATGCTCATCCCTCATGTCTGTGGAGCATCAATTAGTATTTACAGGTTTCCACCCCCATTTTCGATGCTGGATTTGACCTGATAACCTAGCAGCAAGGGACTCTGCTGCCTGCTCCTGGCCCCATCCCATCTCAGCCCGTTCCCCTGCTGCTGGGGGGAAATGTGGGTGCTGCTCCCCAGGCCGTGGGTGTGAACTGGGGCCAGCGTTAACGTGAGCTGCTGCTTTGTGGGGAATTTGCAAGTTGACTGGGGCAAACCCTATAAGCTCTGCCACTCCCAGTGGGATTTTGAAGGGGAAAAGCAAACTGAGCCCTCTTCCCTGACACCCCTTCCTCAATAGCCCACACTTATTATCCCCAAATGAAATAAGATGGATCTGGCAAGGCCCTGCAGTTAGCTGTTACACAGGGACCTTCGTTAGGCTGTTTTCTGTGCCCCTTGAGTTTCCACCATCTCCAGGCATCAGCTCGAGGGTCCCCAAGCCAGCRGGAAGCCCAGCAGCTCTGCTGCGGGAGAGTGGTCCCTCTGCCCCGTCCCAGCTCCGCGGGGCCTCGACACGCTCCCCCCTTGCTCCTGCCTCTCTCCTGGGGCATGTGGACCACTTGCTGTTTGGGAACCTGGGATGAAATCCAGGTCTCGGGGAGAAGCTGTGAGATGCCACCATCACGCAAGGTGAAGGTGGCTGGATCATGGCTCTCATCCCGTTGCCCAAGGCAGTCGGTCCCCTGCCTGTGCTGCTTGTCCAGGGCAGGTGGGGAAACCGCAGTGGCCAGTGAGGAAAGAGCCACATCCCCATTGCRTGCGCAGACACATCTCTACTCAGTAAAATATTTATTCCTCCATTATTTCACAAGAGTTGTTTTTACAAAAACCTTACAAAAATTTCCAAAACACAGACATGCAGAAGAAAAAAAAAAAAATCCACAGTGGATCTTGTTACAAGTAATTGAAATGTACAAATAGAAAGGGTGAGAGGGAGCTTAGATTACAATAATCCCTCCATCCTGCTACCCCTCTGTGGGTGCAATTTGTATCTCGTCTTGGTGAGGCTTCAGCATTGACTGACAAGCTGCGATAAGCTGCCAAGAGCACGGGAAAGGAGGGGCCCTAAGATTAGGAGCGAATGTTTTCAAATATATATATACATATAGATATTTAGTGAAGAAATATTTATTCCCTGCTTTTTTTAGGTTTACAGAAACAGCATCTGCAAACTATTAAATGGGTTTATTTTCATTAATGCTCTCAAAGAGGCAGCGACATTTATATCCCTGTGGTTTCATCTTGTATAACCGAAAAAAGAGCCCTGTGCTTTCCATGGGAATAGGACCCCCCCCGGCCCCCTCCTCCTGCCCCAAGCGGTGTTTCTCATAGTGGATGATTTGATCCGCAGTGGATCCGCTTCCCCCCGGCCTGGCATGTCTCAGCTTTTGTCAGGTCTCTGTGCAGCGTCTCGCTGCAGTCTGGGGACCTGTGTGCTCCCCTTCTGGCATGGCAAATGGGGGGGATGCCAGCCCTGGAAATAGGGGTGGGGGGCACACGGTGGGTATTTAGGGTGACTTTGCTCCCTGGATGAGGTGGGCAGTGTTGGTCAGGCTGTGCCCCCTCCCTGCCTGCTGTGCTGGAGGAGGAGGAGGAGGAGGAGGAGGAGGCAGCTGTTCCCAACTGGGGGGCTGCATTGGGTGGAGCAGAGAAAGCCGGGGCAGGATGGAGGGGCCAGTTCACCCCCAACCAGAGATGTGCTCCTCTCCTGGTTCTCCCATCAGGTCTCCAGCTCTGGGTGCTGGGTGAGTCCCCCCCTGGCAGGCGCTGCCTGGGGTGAAGCTGAGGGTCCTGGTGTCGCAGCCGCTGGGTACCACATGCGGCTGCAGTGAGAGCCCCAGTGGGAAAGGGAGAGGATGCTCCTGGGAGCAGTGGGGACTCGGGTGGGCACATGTGTAGTTGGGACGCTTTCAGCCTTGGTGTCGCACACCGGAGGATGTTTATCTGGAGGAAGCACCTTAGCAATTGCTGTATTCGTCCTCAGATCTACTGCTACAGTCCCCAGCGGGGCTAAGCTCTTCTAGGCAAGTAGGGCTGCTGCTTTCTCCGTCCAGGCCACCCGTCTGAGCTGGTGGTGTCCGCACACTTGGCTGGTGGCTCTTTGCAGTGGGTAAGGAAAGGGTGGTCTGGTTTCCAGAGGGCTTTGTCCACAGGGTAAAACCTTCATCACTCCAGCTCGTCCCCCACTGCTGCGGTATTGGCAGGGGAAGGTGGAGGGTGCATCTCTCTGTGGCTCAGTCCCACAGGCGAAGGACTGGAGTGGCGTAAGCCTGGGGCAAGGTTGCCCACCCTGTGTCCGTCCCCCTGCACATCCCACCTTGCAACTTCATTAGGCTGCACGGCAGCGTGGGACGAGGGGGAAACCATTTCCTTTCTGCAAAACCAAAAAAGCCCACCCCCATGGAGTTGCCAGCCCCAGACCCCTGTACACATCTGCGGAGCTGCCGACGGGGAGGCTGTGCCTCCGGAAGGCGAAGCCTGCTTTGCCGTTGGCACGAAGCGCTGGGAGCCGCCTACTCAGCTGAAACCCAACAGCTTTTTCCAATTTTCTCTTTCCCTGGGACGGTTCAATGACCTGGGGCTCTGCAGAATCGCTGGCAAACCCACCGAGGGAGGGCAGCGGTGCCTGCCTGGGGACCGGCGCTCCCCGCAGCTTGCAGGAGAGCTCACAGGCTCCGAGTGAGTCTGTTGAGATGCTCCAGCCCTCCTTGCCCCTCTGGGAAGGGGCAAAGCCTGATGCCGTCGACATAGGCAGCTCCTAAATGCAGGCAGCGTGGTGCAAAGGGCTGGCCGGGACCAGCCGCGGCAGGGGTGAGCCGTTGGCTTCCCAAAGTCTCTCCCAAGCACCACGGCTGGGGATGCACAAAGAGGCAAACGCGTGGGTCAGCTTCGGCACGCGCGGTTGAGCGCCGCGAGTCGCAGCCTGGCAGAAAGGGGGGCTTGCGATCCTCCCACCGCTGCATGCTGTCCCTGCGGGAGGAGAAGACCCAATAACTCTTTGGCTCTCTGGGCGAGATATACCCAAATTGGTCAAATCCAATAGTCCAAGATCCTTCCATGTTTGGAAGCAAATTCTTGTTCCCTTGGCAAGTCTGTTTGTCCTCGAAGAGCGTGTGGGGGGTATGTGTGTGTATATATAGCCTTTATTATAAGGGTGTGCGGAAAAGCAAGTTTCTAACCAAGTTTGCTCCATATGTGGCTATAATTATGTGCCACTTCAGCCTGGGACTGACTCTACCTTCAAAAGGGAAGAGGAGAAGAGAGGTGCTGAGACGTTGGATGAGTGGCATGTGGGTCGGGCAGGCGGCAGATTCGTCCTGGACCGGCACAGGAGCTCCACGCTGTATCCTGGATGAGGCCACGGGGTGGGCTTTGCCCTGGTCAGTTCACGGTTGGCACCTGGTTCTGATGGAGGCTGAACTCTTTGGCTTTGAGGCGCAGGCTGGCGATGCTGTTGGCCATGTTCACCCCTTGGGTGGGCGTCGCGGTCCCGCTGGAGCTGTAGGAGGGCACAGTGCTGCGGGGAGGGAGCAGGGGAGGAATGAGGCATGGCCCACGCAGGAGTCCCCATGCCCCGCACGGTCCTGCTGGCTTCCCAGGCCAGACTGGCCGTTCCCTCTTAGACATCTCCCACAAGGGCAGTCAAGGCTTCAACATTTTTATGTGGCTGGATGCATGTGGGAAGCCCTCAAACTATGCACCAAGAGGCCCTGCCTTGAGCTTTTGGACGAGATGKCTGGACGCGGAGAGCTGGGAACCAGAAGGGACCCATGCCACCTCCTGTGCCGAGATGTGRGAAGGGTCAGCACGAGGCCAAGCGAATCCCTTGCGAGGACCAGGGCCCCCGCTCCGGTCCCGAAATGCATGGAGGTAGGGAAGCCTGCTCAGTGGCGGGCAGGGGATGCTCAGACGGGGCTGAAACGGGTTCCCAAAGCAAAGCCGGACGAGCTCCTTTCAGCCCCTTAAAACTTCTCACGTCCTCAGCAGCGGCACAGGGCTGCGCTCCCATGGCGGTGGGGCGGTCCCTAGGCAGCCTGTCCCATGGCCATCTCTTCCCCAGCTCCTCCAGCGCCTGCACCTACCTGTACGGGGAGGTGCTGGTCCAGGAGAGATACTCCGGGGTCAGTGTGGTGGGCCGCGGTGCCATGGGCTGCTCAATGGCTGCTTCTTGGCTGTAGGATTTGAGGAGCGATGCCGATCTGTTGGCCAGCATCGCCCTCTCGTTACGGCGAAACTTGGCCCTCCGGTTCTGAAACCAGACCTGCGTGGGGAGGGAAGGTGGTCAGTGGGGACCCAGTGTGAGCAGGGATGTCCCAAGCATCCGTCCTACCGATCATGGTCATGTGCAGGATGAAACGAGAGAGGGGACAGTCCCTGCTCCCGCCTGGGGACAAGGCAGAGGGTATTGTTTTCTCCCACACAAACCTTTGCTCACCTGGACTCTCGCCTCGCTGAGGTTGACCCTTCTCGCCAGCTCCTCCCGCACGAAGGCATCGGGGTAGTGCGTTCTCTCGAAGACCCTCTCCAGAGCCTGCAGCTGGCTGCTGTTGAAGGTGGTGCGGTTCCTCCTCTGCTTCTTCTTCCTCTTGGCTGCCCCGCGGCCTGGGCTCAGGCTCTCACCTGTGGGGAAAGCATAGAAGAGGCCACATGAGAGCCAGACCCCTGCAAGACCCTACAGACCCAACATGGGGACCTGGGCGGGCTCGAGCCCTCCTGGGGGTCTGCACTGCCCTGCTCCGTACCAGCCATGCTCCCTGTGGGCACCTGGGACTCTGCAGGGAGCAGCCTACGTGCAACCCTCTGGTATCCATGAGAATCAAAACCTATTTCAGGACCTGCTGGAGCTTAGGGTTAAACCCGACATTTGCAAAGACTTGTGGTGGTTTCACATCTGGCTAAAACCACCCGGACCTGATTTTGAATACCAGCCTCAGTGGATTCTGGGGTAGCAGTTGACCCAAACTGCTGGGACTGCATCTCACAGCCCCCCGCCAAATGGGGACACGTCCACAGGGTGTCTTGGGTTTGGCTCTTGCTAAGGTTTTAGGTCAAGCTTTCATGGACGGCAATGGAAATTCAGCACCAAAACATCTCTGAGATGTGGGTGTCAGCTCCCACCTCCAGCACCCCCCTGAAGCCCCAGCTGTGCCATGTCCCCAAGGTGACAAGAATTGCAGCCCAGCATCTGCTCATCCAACCCTGGTCTTCAGAGCTAGGAACGAACGCCACCGCGTCTCGCAGAGCTCAGCCTCCTCAGTGTTTATTTCTGGCTTTGCTGGCTCATGGAAACATGAAGCTGAGGGTGTAGTTTGGTTTCTCAGTATTGATCTTGGGCTTTCAGCCAGGCTGAGATTAATCTCCTCTTTGTCACTAATATCATCAGGTTTAGGCAAGTTTATGAAGTCTTTTTCTGAGATACCCAGTCAGCTGCCTGCAAAGGCTTCATGGGGAACACATCTCGCTGTCGTTCTTCCTTATGGAGGTACTGGTTAATTATTCTTTCTGTTAATAAAGCATCTGGATCCAATCTGTACCTACTGGTGGGAAAGTATTTTGGAATTATTTGAAATGTTAATAGTTTTATTACATTCTGATTCATAGCAGGGTTATATTGGGGTTTTCTGCTCTATATCATTGCAGAGGCCATGATGGCAGGAATTACCGCTCCCTGAATATGCTCAAGAAATAAATACTTGCTAATAAGCTATCTTGATACTTATTAAATAGATTGCAGCGTTTTCAGATGATACTTGAGCAAGTACAAAATCTACTGGGAGGGATATTAACTCTCCTGCTTCAAGACACCACCAAGCTGTTGAGCAGGAGGAAACTACGGGTTCCAAGATCTTTAAGGCCAGAAAAACCTTCTTGGACCTTAATTCTGAATAATTCAAGCCATGAAACCTCCACCAACAAGTTCTCCATCAAGTCCCTAAGGTCCCTTTGTGCCTGAGTATACCACTCTCAAGGGTTGCCCCATCCTGAGATGAGCCATGAGGACCAGAGAAACCCCAATATCTGATGGCAGGTTGTCCCTGGGACTAATCACCTTCTGCCCAAAGCAGGGTCCAAACTTAGAGCTACTGCAGAGTTTCCTTGCACCCTTCTCTGAAAACCATGCTGCTGGCTGATGCCACCAACAGCGTTCCAGTGCCAAACGCGAGCCAGACCAGGGGATGCGGCAGAGGAGGAAGGGTTAAATTTATTTCCATTGCTGGCAGTGGCCTCCTGGAAAGAGCAGATGGCTTCTCTGGCACTTTGCTATAGCGAGGACCAGTGCCAGGGCCTGGGAGCGCTGGGTGCCTCCAACACCCTGACCCGTTAAGGGATGGGCTGGGAGGAGATGCAAGGATGTGGAGGTGGGACCTGGGCACCACCACCGGCCCCATTCCCCGTCTCCCTGGCAYGTGCAGGGATGCTGCATCATTTTGACCATGATGGGGCCAAACCCCAGGGACCGTGGGGAGAGGAGAGCACCCCTGGATGGGAAGGGGAGGAAAAGGAGCTCCGTCCACCTCCCAGGGCCTCGCTGCAGCCTCCGGCATTTCTCTGGGTCTTTTATTGTGTTCTAGGTGCATTTGGACCTTGGTTGACCATCCCTTGGGCTGGAAACAGCCTGTGCTCTTGTATCTGGGACACAGCCTTCTTGGTTGGGTAAAGACATGATGGACGGTGYCGTGCCTGAAATACATGTGGGTTTGAGGCCTCTTCCCTGGCCAGGAAACTGCAGGCTGCCCTTCACTGCTGTTCGTGTTTAAAGGCTCACAAATAAAATTCTCTAGATTCCCTCCAGCCCTTGTTCCTGCAGCTTCAAATGTTCTGCCAGTCTCTGCTTTCCAGTTGCCCCTTTTAGTTAAACTCCTTTTTTGGTCCTGTTTTCCTTCAGCGAGCTAACGAGCCGCTGGATTAAAATACATGAAGTCCAGCCATGGTTGTCCCTAAGTTTTCTGGGAGCCTGGGACCGAAACGGGAACCATCAGGCTGGGAAGGAGCTACAGGATGTAACAGGGTGAGAGACGTTTCCTTGCAGGTTTATGGCCAACCCGTAGGGCTTCTGGGGAAATTATAGACCGAGGCTTGGTTCAAAAAGTGCCATCACCAAGGGCACCCACTGCCCCCCACCAAACTGGCAATGATTTCAACAGAACCCTAGTAAATGTATAAATAAAATTTATAAACCCCCTTCAGTTTCGTCCCCGATTTAAAATCTGGCTATAGGATTTTTCCGTAAGTGATGGCTTCTCTCACCCACTCTAATTTGGCTGAAAGCGAGGAGGAGGAGGAAAGGTTTCTTAAATTAACTCTCAAACCAGCTCCGTAGGATCTGGCCCTATTTCTGGCTGGTTTCTATCTCCCCAAATCCACRGAGGCAAGAGCTAAATGGCTGCGGGAGCTGGGCGGTGCTGAGCGATTCCCGTACGGGGCTGGCAGACGTGCTGGGATGGAGATTTAAGACTGGAGTTGGGTCAGGATGTGTCCAGGTGCTGGCGGTTCCTGGGCGGTTGGAGAGCTGCAAGCCCTGGGCCGTGCCTGGGTTGGGGCATTTTGTTCAGCCCCTATTGCCGGTTTTAATGGAGGGACCTTCTCCTGCACCACAAAACCCCGTGGGATGTGCCAAGGAGCTTCTTGGAGGATGCTGGTGGCCAAAACCCCTTCCCCACCTACTCACACCTCCCCTAAAACACACTGCACCCTGGTATAACTCAGAGCTCCCTATTGCCCACAGAAACCTTTGCTTTCCAGCTAAATTCTCTGCTATGTTCATTTCCCCCCCCATTTTCCACCCCATCTCCGTACTGCAGGGAGGCAGCTCCACGCCCCGGGCGCCTGCCTGGGTCCTTGCTCTGCTCAAGGATGAGCCTTGGTAACGGACCAACAGCTTTTCCCCATTAGCTCAGGCATCGCAGGCTTGTGGGACCAGATAAATGCCACCCTAATTGCTGGCGGCGTGCATCTGACAGGTTTACAGCGTGCAAAGTCGGGCTGGATCGCTTCTACCAAAGATGCTTTAATAACCCCAAATCAGCTTTCCAAAAATGAGCATCGCTAAGCGCTCTGCGGCATTGGAGAAGGAACGGGGAAGGGTATGGGTTGGGTCCCCTGAAGACCCCCTGCTATCTCGCTGCCACCCATCCACCGGAATTGGATTTAACCAGATTCACTGACACCGTGATGGAGGAATCAGAAACCGGTTCCCTGCCCCGGTGGGCTTCCAGGAATAAGAGTTTGTAACTGCACAAAGTTAAAAGCCAGCTCACTGCTGTCTTTCTTTTGCCCCAGAGCAGTGCTCGGGGAGGTTACGGAGAAAGCCAAACCCTTGCCTTTGTCAGTTATAATTTGGGGGTTCATTTGGGGCACGGCTGGAGGCATTGGCTTGATTGTCCAACCCCGAGGTCAGAGGGGACTCCTGAGCCGTCCCCCCAGCCACCTTCGCCTTCGGTGTATTTATCTTCCGCTGATTACAATTTCCACTAAAGGGAAAAAAATGCAGGGGAAGGGGGAAAACGGGGGGATAATGTTACCAAATAATGAAAGATGACATGGTGGGGAGGATGGGGAGAGGGAGGCACAGGGSCTTTGTGCAGAGCAGGATGGGCCCGGTGTGCTTCACAAAAAAAGCCTTAAATTGCCCCAGTGTGTTAGAAAAGACACGAGTCTTTTCGCCCATGATGTGAATGAGTTTTGAGGTGCTGGATGCGGCCTGGGTAACTTCCAGCCTCCTCTCCACGATGCCCAACCTCAGGCAATGCTGCCTGCCCGAGAGCTGCGGGCAGCCCAGGGGACAGCGCTCTACCCTACGGATGCCATGGGGTGCTGGGAGTCACCCCAAAACCCATCTCCATGCGGAAGCACCGACGCTGGCAAGCCTGGACCGTGCCATGCCGGCGAGCCGCCCTGCCGCTGGGAACTGGGGAGTGACTGGTCCAGCCCCATTTGCGAAGGCAACGGCCCCAGCGCCGCCGGGTCAGAGCCGTGCTGGTTCAGCTGAGCGCCAACTGAGCCCATTTTTCCAGCTCTTGCCTTTTCCCTCTGTGCTTCCATTAGTTTTCTATAAGAAGGAAACTTACGCCGAAGCCGGGGCGCTGGGCTTGCCAAGGGGGGGCCCCACGCTGGCAGGGCCCCCAGCCTCCCGCGCAGCAGCCGCCGAGTGCTGTAAAGAGGTAATTTTCACTAGATTTCCACCGAGGCTTTGGCTTTGACTTACGACCTCCATTAGTGAGCGATAAACGACCTCCGTGCAGCTGTGGTCCAGACCTAACCAGCATTTAAAATCCCAGCCGCTTGCACGCCTGAGCCCCAGGGACCACGACGTCCCCGGGCAGGGATGCTCCGGCAGGGCAGCTCATCCCTCGGGATGGCTTTCGGTGATGGGCTCCATCGCCAACTGTGCTCAGTCTCCCACTGCGGGGCAGCTCCCCTCTGGACACCCAGTTTGGGGGGTTTCTTTGCAAAATTCTCATCCCAGMGCACAGTGTTCACCCAGCACCGTCCCTGAAACCCGGGATGGTCACCTCGGCCAACTGCAAGCCTGTCTCTCCCCGGACAATGCTGCAAAACCCCCCACGTGCACTGCCTGGACAGGGCGTCCTGGGACAGGTTTTGCTGGCTCCAGCTCTGCCACTTGGCTTTGGGGTGCAAATACCTCCCTTTTTCGGGGGCTGTGCCAGGAGGGAGCGAGTTCAACCCTCTCCTGCAAAAAACCCAGGCTACATCTCCTCCAACGTGTTTCATTTTCCATTGCGCCGCAGACCCCCGAGCCCCGAACAGTTTTCTGCCGTTAAATTATTTCACGCGTTCCATTTATTTGCGAGCAGTTTGCCAAAGACCTTTTAAGCTTTAAATTTTTCACCCCCCACCCCAGCCAAATGATCAAATCTGCCGTACCATTTACTTCCCTTCTCTGCCTGGAACAGCATTTTTTTTCCCTTTCTTCTTCTCGGGTATAATTTAAGGGTTGAAATAGCCTGGAGGGAATTAGCTGTAAATTCTTCCTAAGACAAATAAATTCAGCCCTCTAAGTTTCTACGTTTTTCAAACTGTTGAGAGACGTTTTGGGTTTGTTTTACTTGAAATAATGATCGTGGCATATCTGACCCTCAGGCTGCGGCCGGCTTTAACCAAATAAATAGCTTTTATTAATTAAGGTTTATCCTTAACAAATAAAACCTCAATTTGATCTCGGCCGGCTGAATTAGCAAAAATAAACAACGGGTTCTCCGGGCACTTGATGTGGATTTAACAAATTAACGCTGGGCCTTCATCAGGGAAGCCGCAGGGTGGTGGAGGCCTTTTACAGCCAAGAAATCCTTTGGAAAAACAATGTCTTTCGTTTCTCCCATGGTCTCTCTCGGTAAACATGTGGACTCCCTTCATCCCTTTATATACTCCAGGGAAGCGAGGAGAGCTCCGGCGATGACGTCCGCCAAAGTTTCATGTGCAATTGTTTAACTTTTTCCTCTAAATCATGCGATGGGGAGGAAGCGTTTCCCTTCGGATCGCGGCGAGCAGCACCGGAGCAAAGCTCTTGGGTTTGGGAATTGCCCCTCCGCGGTGTCCGCCCGCTCCRGCTCCTTTTTATCCCATAACCTTCAGCTGAGACACCCAAAGCCGGGGGGGTGATTCGGGGGTGCATTGGCAGCCGAGCGCAGCTGAACCCCCTTTCCAGTAGCTACTGCCAGCACTGCCCTGTCTCGGGACGTGGTTTTGGGGACAGCCTGGGAGCCCCCGGGGGGGTTTTACCTGCCCACACTGGGGCTTTGCGGCGAGGAGGGGTTGCAGGAGGGATGCTCTGCAGGTCAAAGGGGAGCTGGGGGCTTGTTCTCGCTCACGGGCGCAGGCGGCACAGGGTTTGTTGCAGAAGTGATGGTAGGAGCTGCCTACGCTGCTACAGGTCTTTAATCTCCCCAAATCACCTCGGGAAGCTGGAGGGGCTGAGAAGCAGCTGGGGAGCTGCCCCTCCACGTGTGCTGGGTCGCCAAACTGCGGTGCCTCTCCTGCACCCACCAGCGAGCCCAGCCTGGGTGCATGGGACCAACACGGCGTCGCAGCTCTGGGACAAAACCATACCGGCGTAACTCCATTTTCTGGGTGGGTCCATTTTTGGAGAAGCCCCTTGGGGCCACCAACCCCTGCCCACAGGGTGCCAGTCCCGGCTTTGCTCAGCACAATGCTGCGAGGTCCAAACCCATCCCAGGAACAACCCGTGGGCACAGGGGACGGGGTATCCCTGGGGAACGGGGGCTGCCAGCCCCTCCCCGGGCTCCCCCGCTGCCGGGAGCGGGCTCCGACCTCCTCGTCCTGACCCACCGCCGCTCCCTGCTCCCCCTCCAGCCCAGCCCCAGCCTCGCGAAGACCCCGGGAATGCCGGAGGCTCCTGGGGGGGATTGAAGCCGGGGGGGTCCAAATGTGCTGAGTCCGAAGGAAACTTTCTCGGCTCAAGTGGCGTACATGAAAAATTTAAGAGAGGGGCAAGCCTCAGCTACTGGAGAAACATTACAGCGAAATGTTTCCGAGGATGTTTCACCTCATTAATTGTGAAAAAACTGAAACGCTGACACGTTTTTACAGGCTGCCAGTTTTGCTGGGGGAAAAGTGTCTCCGTTAAAAAGGAGCAGCAAAAGCCTGGACCAAGAAAGAGGCCAAGGCTGTCCCGGGAGGGCCTTAGCCTGTGCTCACTGACAGGCAGCAGCAGACTGTTTTATGGTTATAGAGCTGCCGCTGCACCAGCCAGAAACCACCCAGCACCGCGGTTTGCTGCCCCCGGCCGCACCGACACCCGGTTTTCGGGAGGATCCTGCCCGGCGGTGCTGCGACCCCGGGGATGCTCTGTGCACAGCCTGCACCCCCCGAGCCCAGGCGGCTTTTCCCCTTGCACCCCCAGAAGCTGCAATTGCTGCTCGGCGGTGATGCTGGGGATGGTGTGCGGTGTCCAAGCACCCATCTTGGCATGTCCGACCGAAAGCCTGAGCAAGCTGGGAAGGTCCTGGAGAGCCGGCCGAGCCGGCAGCATCCCTGCATCCCAGCAGGGATGTGTCCAACCTGTGCTCACAACCCGACTGCAGCACCACAGCCTTTTTTCAGCTCATCCTCATCTTTAGCACAGCAAAGGCAGTGGGAACATGATGCTTAGCTTGGTTTCGGGACCAGAAGGAACCTGGAAAGGAGGAGCCCTGTGTTGCGGGATGCTGCCTCTCTTAGGGATGATCCCAGCCCAGCAGCAGCCACCAAATTCATGGGTGAGAGCCTTGAGCAGATTCAAAGACAGCTCTCCAGCAAGGGTGGCAGTGATTTATCTGCTGCAAAACCCAAGCGCACAAGAGGGACAAGATTGGGAGGTGTTACAGCAAGGAGGGGAGGGAGAGAGGGGATGAAGGGATGAAGGAAGAAGGGGATGAAGAGAGGGGAACCAGATGCTGGAGAAGCCAGGCAAGGAGCTGGCCGGCTGAGTCGTGCTCTGTGATTTAGAGAGGATGCCCTGAAAGCTGAAAGCTGATGAAATCCATGGGGATTTTGTCTGCCGCAGGTAAAGTCCCGAGGCTTTGATGTGCCCAGCCCTCCACGAACACTTGACAGCCCTTCCAACAACAGCAAAGGCTCCTGCCCCGGCCGGAGGCTCGTGCGCAGCCCAGCACGGTGCTCGCTCAGCTGGGGCCAGGCCCCGGGAACGGTGTTTTGGCATGGCCAGCTCCTGCGTCAATGGAAGTGTTTAATTAATTAATTGCAGCCACCTTCCCCGAAGGAGGAGGCAGGGTCAGTGGGATGCTGTCAAGCCTCAGGAAGGGGCTGAGGAACATCTTTGGCCATGAAGGTCTGGTGGGAGAGGGCTGAGCAGCGCGAGAAATTCCCCTCCTGCTCTCCTGGGCRGCTGGGGGAGATGGTGCCGTCACCAGCCTTTTAACGGGGTGGGAACTGCCTGCCCGTGGACAGACCTTTGGAGAAGGGGACGTGGACAGACCCTGCTGCCGGGCTCACCGGCTCCAGCACGGACCCCAGCATCCTGGCCCCGGCCCCAACACTGCAGCAGGATCCAGACCACGGACCATGGCCCTATCAGCATCCCCTGAAACAACTGCTCCAGAAACAGCCTTTAAAGCCAGGCAACGGCCTTGGCGCATGGCACAGGGCTTGGCGAAGCCTCTCACTGCGCTTTCCCAGCTGCTTGGCTCCTACACGTCCTGGGAGTCGGGGCCAGGGCCATTGTGTAGGGCCGCAGGGCTCAGACTGCCTGGCTGCGCCCATCGATGGGTGGCACCGGCCCAGGGCATCCAGCCGGGACCCCGGGCGCCGAGCACATCCCTTGGGCTTGGTGATCTGCAAGCAAAAAATTCCCTCCCAGGGCCGTGCCCGCGCGGGACAGTGGGTCACCCCAGCCTGGCAAAGGGCTTTCAGGAGCTGCCAAGAGCATCCCGTGCGCTTGGAGGAGGCTGCAACCGCAGCCCGACACAATGGGCTGTCCCGGCTCCAGCGCCGCCATCACCTCCATTGTGTCAGGTCCCCGTGGGGATGGAGCCGCAGAGGATCTGAGCGGGGGATGAACCGGGGTGCTGCTCCCCCCTGGATACCCTGGGTTTCACCCCGAGGGATGGCAGGGCGAGGAGAAAAGTCTCCCGGGAAAGGTCCGTCATCAGCACGAGTTTGCCGGAGATGGTGGCACTGTGGCTGTCACCACCGGGTGCGCCRGTCAGCTTTGCGTGGTCGGGGTCTGGCCAGGGTCTGGCGTCTTCCCCGCTCGCGGTGGGGGAACACGCAGCTCAAGGGGGTTCACTCCCCTCTGGGATCCCCCTTTGCCTAGATGGGGCTGGGGCCGCACAGAGCCTCCAAAAACTCATCCACGATGGTGCCGGTCTGGGATGTCCCCTGCAAATGCCAAAGAGGGAGAAGGGGAGACAGGAGAGATATAGGGATGTGGTGCGTGTTGTGCCGTGGCTCCGGCTTTGCCCAGGGATGCTCCGGGAGGCTGTGTCAGACCCAAGGGCTCCTCGGGCAGATGCTCGTGGCCGCGGGGCTGGGGGTGGCAGGAGCTGCTCGGCCGGGTGAGCCGAAGCCCTCACGGCACAGCCAAACGCCTCGGGAAAAGGCACCGCGGTGGGTTTGAAGTGCCGAGCCAGGCCAAGTACAGAGCAGCACCAACCGACGGGGGATCAGGAATTTTAATTTTGTTCTCCCGCGAAACTGCCAGCCCCCGCGGTGGAGGCCTGGGGACCAACAAAAGGCGCTGGCTCTTCCCCAGCCGCCGGCGGCTGGGAGCCTCCCCGGCGAGGAGGCATTCACCGGGGGGGTTTGCTTTCATCTCCCGGCCAGGAGACCTTCTCGTGGTGGGACGAGACCAGTGCTCCGGCTGTCCTGCGCCTCACATCGCAGTAGCACCCCAGGATGCCCCTGGGGATGAAGTCCCCGGGCACCCACCCGGGACACAGCCTCCCCGCTTTGCCAGCATCATTTATGCCGTGCATTAAAATAGCTGAGCACAGAGAGTGGCAGCGCCGGTGATGGTTAACAGATGTGTGAACGGGCTTCTGCGGCGCAGGGAAACGGCCGGCCCGGGCCTCCCTGACAAAATGCTGGGGTTTGGGTCAGCCCCGGGCACCGCAGCGAGGGGGTCCGGGCAGAGAGGATGGCCACGGTGGCTGCCCACAGCCATCGGCAAGGGGGATGCCGGGATGGACGATGCCAGGACGGATGATGCCGGGATGGACGGACTCCACCGTCCTGCGTTGGGGCTGAGCGTGGCAGATGCTGCTTCTCTCCCCACCCCGCAAATGTTTTAGGCTCCGTTTGATGCATCCATGATGCAGCCGCAGAGGTGCCAACATCGCTTACACGCGGCCGCCTGACATAACAGGTTACACGGTTTCCCAGCAGGGCATGGGACATGTGTAATTAATTAACGCTAATGAGACTTGTGCAAGCGCCGGCCCCGAGAGCAGCACCCGCCTACGCTTGCAAAGCTCCACCAAAAGCTCAGCTTTAACTGCAGAGTGGTTTTCCCCAGGGGGCTGGGAAGGGGATGGGATGGCCGGTGCCTCGGACCATCACAGTGTCAAGACCTCGCTGGGACTTTTGCGTGGTGTTTAAAAAAATAAAACTAATCAGCCAGGGCTGCATAGCAGGAACGCTGTGTAGAGGGCTGGCTCCCAGCCAGGGACCCCTGGCATGGTGATCCCAGCCTTCCTCTCCCCTCCCCGCCCCCCCCCCCCAAAAAAGTGGTTTCTTGAAATTTAATAAGCAAAAGCCCATAGCAAGCCAGCCCCAATGGCATCTGGCACTGAAACCCAACACCAGCCCACCAGGTTAAAGCACAGACCCCATTGCATCAGGGTCATTGCCAAGAGGGAGGGAAGAGGACGGGCAGGGACTGGGGGGAATGGTGGGAACCCCCACGGTGTCCCCTCCTGCCGCCTTCCACCGACCCGATTCCCCTCTCTTTTTTGAGGCCAATTGGGCGTTTTTCACACCCAGGCCAAGATGCCACCGAGCACCCATCTTATCAGCGAGCGCCGGCACCTGCCGAGAGCCCGTCCTGCGACCGCCGGCTGGTGTCCCTGGCCGGGGGACACTGGCACATTTGGCCAGGGTGCGGGATGGGTGCAAGCCCCTGGCCAGGACCCCATCCCACCACCGCTCCGAGGAGGACCCTCGTGGGCGCATGCACGCACAGACGTCCCGGAAACCCTCGCCAGCAAGCAGCATCGCTGTCCTCCGGTCTGGTTTTCATTTGAGGTCGGTGGCCTCTCGCCAAATTTATTGTAAAACATTCATTTTAATAAGTGGCTCATATCTTTTTTTTTTTTTTTTTTAAAAAACCCAGCCCGGTTAACTGTTTCCAGGTTAAAGCAGAGCCGTGTGCAGGGACGGCAGGGATGGCGGGGACGGCGGGGACGGCAGGGATGGTGGGGACGGCGGGGACGGCAGGGACGGCGGGGACGGCAGGCAGGTTGCTGGAGGCAGGTGCCGGCCGTGGGGAGGACACCAGGGGACACCTTGGAGATGCCAGGGTGGGGGCAGCTGCATCGAGGTCCTGCTTCTGCAAAGTCCGGCGGCGCTGAGACCCTCACCCTCGTCACCCCAAGCCTTCATCCCCTCCAGGTCCCTGGGGAGCCCAAGCACCATTTTCCCATGCTGGGGACCCCAACCCCAGCACCAGACTGGCTGAGGCCCCAAAACCCAGCCAGGAGTGAAGTGGGGGACACACTGGCACCTGTGTTTGGGGTCCCGGGGTGTGGGTCGGGGACCTCTGGGCACTCTCATACAAATCTCATTAAAACTTAACCCCCGATGGGTAACCGGGTCACGCTGAACATGCGAAGGGCTTTGTGAAGTGGACAGTGCCTGGTAGTTTCGTTTCGACATTTGTTTTAAGTTTTATAAACGTCTAATACTAATAGAAATGCTTCAGTGTCTTTTAATTTAAATGAAAACAGTTATTTTTTTAATTTAAAAATTCCCCTGAGGTACTTACAACCCCCAAATTACAGCCATGTGGCCGGCCCAGCCAAGAAAGTGAAATTGGTGAGGAAGGAGCGTGGCGGCTGCCCTGGCCCGAGCCGAGCGCAGCAGCACCGCGCCAGTGGCCATCCCCGTGTCACCCGTGTCCCCTCCACAGCACCCCACGGATGCTTTGCACCTTTGCTGGGGACATGGGATCCCAGCCCACGGGGCAACCAGCCCCCCAGAGCTGCTAGCCACGGCTCTCCCTGGCRGGATGGCATCCTTGAGGACAGCCCCTGCAATGCCCTGCATGGCTCAGGGTGCAATGCAACCCCCCCCACACACACACTGCAGTGCACTGTCGAGCTTGGGGTGCGATGCAAGCCTCCCCCATCACTGCCCCGTGTGAGTTGGGATGCGATGTGATCCACCCCCCGTTAATTCCCTGCACAAAGGGGCTGCAATGCAATATCCCTGCCCTTGCTGCAGTGCTCTGCACAGCTCGGGTGCAATGCAATCCCGCTGCCCCCCAGGCAATGCCCTGCATGACCTGGGATACAACGCAATTCCCCTGCATGACTCAGGGTACAATGCAACACTCCCTCCCCCTGCAATGCCCTGTACAGCTTGGGGTGCAATGCAACCCCCCCACACACAGTGCAATGCCCTGTACAGCTTGAGGTGCAAGGTATTCCCCACCCAACCAATGCGCTGCATGAACAGGGGTACAATGCAACCCCCCCCTGCACAACTCAGGGTGTAATGCAATCCCCCCATACACACATCGCATTGCCCTGTACAACTTGGGGTGCAATGCAATCCCCACCCCACCCAAGCAATGTGCTGCATGACCTGTGGTACAACGCAGCTCTCCTGCACGACTCGGGGTGCAATGCAACCCACCCCCACACACCACAATGCCCTGTACAGCTCGGGGTGCAACGCAACCCCCCCCATACACGCACACACTGCAATGCCCTGCGCAGCTCGGGGTGCTACGCAAACCCCCCCACCAATGCCCTGCACGACTCGGGGTGCAGCCCACAGCCCGGGGCGGCATGACCTGCTGCACCACCACCTCTGCTCCAGCTCTGTACCTGGGCTGCTCCCCCCCCAGCCCCCCCCCAAGCTCGGCACCCGGGCTCGGCCCCCTCCCCAGCACCCAGCTCGCGCCAGCGCTGCCATGTGCTCCCCGGCGCTCCCCCGGCTCCCCTGCCATGTGCACTCCAGTTTCCTTGCGTGTGAAGCCTGCAGCCTCTCAGATTCAGTGGCTGGAAAGGATGGCGCCTCTCCACATCTGGTTCAATGCGCGAGCCTGGCGCCTGGCTTAGCCACAGTCTCCATTCAGAGACACACAGACTTTAATAGACTCATACAATTCTTCCTGATCTATCACTGCAGCCGCAGCTGAAAAGCTACTTTATTATATGCACTCCAAAGGGGGATGAGGAGGGAAGGGGAGGGGGCTGGCGGCTGGCGCTGCCGCTCTCTGAAGGCTCCCAGCCCGCCCGGCATCCCCCCAGGACCTGAGCTGCCCCCCCTCGGCCCTGCCCCGGCTCCCGGGGGCCATTTGTCCCCCAGCCCCGGGGTGAAGCAGCAGCGCCGCGGCCTCGTTACGCCTCCTGCTCAATTAACGCCTGCGGCCTCCCGAGCTGCCGTTTGCGCCCCGGCAGCGTGCACGGATGGGGCAGTCCCCAGCAGAGCTGCAGGGGAAGGGGGTGGCAAGGGGGACTCTGTCTGTCCCCCTAATGTCCCCAGAGGGGTGTCACTCCCCCCCAGGCTGGGACAATTTCCCCCAACCCCTCCAACATCAGCGTCCCATTTACCCCCCAACTCCCTGCTAGGGGATCCGCAGCCGGAGCTGCCGGCACAAGCGGCTGCCCCGCGGGCAGGCACCAGACCCCCTCTGCACCCCCAGCAATGCCCCAGCAGGTCCCAGTGCTGGGGCTGGTTTTCCCAGGAGAAGCACAGGGCAGGGAAGCATCCGGCGAGGGATGCTGAGCACGGACGGGGCATTTTGTTACGCCGTGGGAAGGCTGGGAAACATCGCCCACAGCCATGTGTCCCTCGGGCGAACGCGAATGTTGGGAATGCCTCAAGGGTGAGGGTGGGATTTTTTTCTTTAATTCTTGGAAATTTGGGGGTGTCTAGTGAAAAACAACCCGGTTCTGCAGTGCTGTGGCAGTGCCGGCCAACAGGCATCGGAAAATCACCTTGAAACCCCAAATCAGTCCTTCCTCACCACGAGGGTTTGTTTTCCCCATCCTCCCTGACCCAGCTGGGCATTGCTGGCCCCACACAGGCACCGGGACCAGGCAGGGGACGGCTGCCTCTGCCCACTGTGCTTTCACCCTCTTCCYGGTTGCTTTTTCCAGCCAGGAAAAAAACTGATCTGCATTAACCCTGGTCTAAATCCTTGCCCGGTCCCAGCTCAGCCCGGCCACAACCCTCTGCCCCGGCATTATAAAGGATGCTCTGAGCCTGCCTGGTGGCTCAGGATCCCATCCCGGGAGGATAACTCCTTCCAGCTGCTGCTCGTGCCACAGGGAGGGGACAGGGTGCCAGCCTGGGGACACCAAGCCTCTGCCAGCCCCAAAGCACCGAGGTCCCATCTGCTTCAAACCTCATCCCTTCGGCTCAATGATTTTACAGCTCTGGGGAGATAATTCCCTGTGGCCGGAGGAGATCAGCCCTGGGAGAAGGGGTGATCGGCCCCGCTCCCTGGGAGAGAAGAAGGATTTCTAACGAGGCAGCCTCAAAGCCCCAAATCATTTCATCAGCCTCCCAGCTACAGACACACGCCCAGGCTCTCTTAAAATGCTGATTCGTTGAAATTCACCCATCTTGGCTGCGCGGAGTCGAAATTTCATATTTTTCCTGTGAATCAGCCCCGTTCCCTGAAATAACAGCCCAAAAGGAGAGGGGAAATAGTCTTGCACTGAGCTGTTCCTGGTTGAGCTAGACATAACAGCCCGGGGGGGGACGGGCAAGGTGTCCCCGCGCCCCGGCACCCTCCGGGGCTGGGCATGGCTGTGCCACAGGGCGTTTGGAGCTGCTGCTGGGGCTCCCAAGGGAGTGAGGCAAAGCCCCGTGTCCCCACTGCATGTGGGACCCCCCCGCTGTCCCCTCCGGACCCTGTCGAGCAGTGGCTTTTGCAGCTCTGCCCCACGCTTCTGCGTCCTTTCCCCACTAGAAAGGGGGGTGGGAACGAGCATCCCCCACGGCGGTACCCTCTGAAAACCTTGCTTGCTGGGAGTGCCGAGGGGAGAAAAATCCCAGCAATGAGAATTGGGGGGTAAAAAGTGATTTTCCTGCCCTCCTGGCCCAGCCAAGGCTGCTCCGGCTCTCGGGCTCCCCCAGCAAGGGGGGACCCATCTCCCCAGGCCCTGGGTTTGGGGTTTTTTCTCTTTTCCCTCTGGCACCGGCTCCCCCGGCACAGATGTGAGTGTGTGCAGGGACCTCATAGAGCCCTGCAAACGCTGCAGAAAGCGTGCTGGTATGTAATTCCCTGCGCCCCTGGGGAGGGCTCCGAGCGAGCAGGGCTGCTTCCCGGGGCTGCAAAAGCCCCTGCTCCAACCCAGAGCCCCCCGAGCTGGGGCGGGGGGAGCCTGGAGCCCAGRTGGGGGGGTTCAGCCCATCTGGGGGCAAATTTTCTGCAAATTGGAGCCCAGGTGCCACCAGTCAGTAAGAGCCTGACTGCACCCCGGGGCGCAGGGCATCCTCCCAGCGCACGGGGAGGAGCGGGATGGTGAGCGGGTGTCACCCCTCGGGGCTGGAGGGGACAGGGAAGCACAAAGCAGTGGTACCAGGGTGGGCTCCATGCCAGAAGCCCCATTAGACCTGGGGTCTCCCAGCTCTGACCCCCACCCCAGGGTCCCTCCCTGTCTGCGCCTGGCAGCGGTTTGTGCTGCTCTGGCTGGTTTTGGCAGGGCTTGTGACCTAACTCAGCCTCTCGTCCTGCCCACGCCATGGGAAAAGCATCGCTCCCACCCACCCCGTGGTTTTTGGATGGGTGAGACCTGGGGAACCAGAACCTGACCCCCAGGCAGCCCACGTGCAGGACAGCAGGTCCCGAGGCAGTGACGCAGGGTGAGAGCCGGGGGGGGGGGCGGGTTCCCCAGTTAGGGATGGGAAGCCTGGCTGGAGGGGTCACGCCGCAGGTTGGGGCTGTCCCCTGTCCCCTGCAGCAGCCCGGGGGGGTGCAGGGTGGGTCCCTCCCCGTAGCCCTTTTTTTCCTGACTGGGATACACTGGGCTCCCTGCGAGCGGCTGGAAACCGTCTGGGCGAGCCAGGACACGTCAGGCTCCCCATCCATCCCTCGCCTGTCGCCAGCCTCGCACTAAGCGCAAACAAATGTGGAGGGCTGGGAGGCGGGCCGGGGCGGGGAGCTCCCGCCCGGATTAATTGGCGCTTACTCAATACGCGCTGATGGATGCTGCACCGGGGACCTGCCAGCATCGGGCACTAGACAAGCGCTGGTCTTGGGCACAAGGCCCGGCTGTGCTGTCCCCTCCCCTGGGGACCGTCCCACTCCAGCAGCCCCGTGGGCACCATCCCTGCATGGAGAAAAACCCCTTGTCTTGGGGTCTGCAGCCCTCAAAGCCCTCCAGGGAGGGAGATGTTCCCAAGCAGGCGCTGGGGACAGTGAAGGTGACGTCTGGTCTCCGAGAGTCATGGCCGTGCAAGGATGGCTCCTGTCCCGGTGCCACCCAGCCTGGCTGCACTGGCCTTACAAGGATCGAGACGGCTCGCCTCATGCCCGGCTGTGGATGCCACTGTTCCCGGCTCCGCTGCGCTGGGACCGTCCCCACCAAGGGCCCTGCAGGAGGTTTGCCAGCTCGGGAAGATGCCATGGACAGGGGATCCTCTGCCCAGGCACCCTCAGCTGATGCTGTTCTGGGGAGCAGTAAGGGACAACGGGTGCTGTAAACCCCGCGCCCCAGCCTTGCTGCCCGCCGGCGGGTCACATCCCACCCCAGTGCACCCCAACCTCATTCCCCAGGCTGGGGCAAGCAGGTTGTGGTGCCACCCCGAGCGGCCACAACCCCTGCTGTCCCCTCCTTCAGGGGACAAAAGCACGAGAGCCTCTCCTTAGAGAGCTGCAGCCATGTCCATCAGACACTTCTCAAAGCCTCTTCCCCCTGAGGGGGCTGAGTCGGGGTCCCGACACCCCCATCCCTCCCTGAGTGGTCATCCAGAAACCGCAGAAAGCCTCCCAGCAGAGGTGCTCGGGGGATTTCCAGCACTTTTGGGGCCGTGGAAAGCAGATGGGTGCTGGAGAGAGGGGTCTGACGGGTCTGGGGTTATGGGGCAGGGGGTCCTCGGCTGCTCCCCATGCCCATGGCCCTATCCTGCTGGCCCCAGGGGTCTGTATTGCCCTGAGCCAGGCACAGGGGGTCGGCCACGAGTTAATGACATTGGGTTTAATTGCAGCTGAGCCACGTACGTGCATGGATGTCCCAGGGAAGGCAGATCCCCGTGGGCACATCCCAGCCCTTTTCCAGCAGCATTATGTTACAGGGCTGCCTCCTGTCCACGCAGCCCGAGGGGCCGAGGTGTCCCCAAGCTGTGCCCTCCGTCCGGCAGGGACAAGTGGCATTTGGGAAGGCAGAGAAGCGCAGCCAAAATGTGTCCTGTGAGCCAGGACCAGCACTGCCCCTGGGCTGGGCCACCATGGGGACATTGGCCAGGGTGGCTCTGCCTCGGGGAAGGTGCCCGAGCCCTGGGGGCAGCTCAGGGCTGCCTGGGGCAATCAGCCAACACTCGACCCCAAAAGCAAGCCCCTTCCCCTTTTCCACTCTGTTACCAGGTCCCTGCCCCTCCCTGCCTCACTTCTCCCTTTTCAACTGCCCTTGTTTATGTAATTAAAACCAATTTGCTGTAACATCATCTTAATCCCCTCCGCCCCCTTGGGTGCAGCCTCTCCTTTCCTCTCATTTCATCACTGCTCTGCTCAGCATCCGCACAGCCCCAGCGCGGGTCGGAGGGTTCYGGCTGCCCCGGGGGTAAGGAAGGGGCCCCAGGAGCTGCTCTGCAAAGGGGGTGCCCAGGGGCCACCACATCTCCCCATCCCATCACCCAGTCCCACCGGCTGCAGCTGAACGGGCAATGCGTGCCTGCCCCGTGCTGGAGGATCCCTTCAGAGGGGCCGCAGCCCTTCCTCTGAGCCCGGCCGCGACAAAAGTGGCTCTTTCTGAGTTTTCAGCCCCGAAGCGGCCGCCAGAGCCAGCGCCCGACTCTCTCTCCCATCCCCAGGCGGCACCAAAAGTAAGTTCATTGTTTGAAAAGCCATCAGTCAAGGCCTGCTGGCTAAAATTACCCTCCTGCTTTATCATCTTGAGAACATTAAGGGCTGTTGTTAACAGATGTTTCGCGTTACACATTATTTGTTAGTCTAATGAAAGGAGGTGAACAAGCTTTCAAGACCTCAGAAGTTGTGCGGAAGGTTTTCGATGGGAGGCTGCCGCACCGCTCCGGGGGAGGATGAAGATGAAGATGAAGATGAAGATGAAGATGAGGATGGGGATGAGCCCTCACCATCCTGTTGGTGTTTCCTTGCTCTTGCCTGGCTTGTGGGATTTCTACCTCTTAATTTTTGGGTGCCGTGAGAGCAATGTGTTGCACAGATATTTGTATTCGTCCTCCCAAGAGGATGCGCTACGTGCCCTCAGGGCCACTTTGGGGCTGGGGCCAAGGCAGGGGCTGAGCAGCTCCCTTGGCTGGAGAGGGAGGTGGGGATGGCTCTGGTCCTCCGTGCCAGCGGGAAGCGATGCGCCAGCCCTGCAAGGGACTAATGGAGGGGCTGCTCCTGGAGCAGGGATGTGCCCAGCGCCCCGGACACGGGGCTGCCCCCAGCCACCCTCCTCGGCTGGGAGGGCTGTGGGACCAGGGGTGGTAGGTGAGGGCAGGGAGGAGTTGAATCCCTCTCTGCAAAGAATAAAGCCCTGCCCTGAGCTTCTCCGGCTCTGCCAGGCTCGGGAACAGAAGCCTCTTCCTGCTGTGGCCGCCTGGGGAAGGGGAGAGGGTTTCGTTGAGGTCGCAGTGTGCTGAGCACAGCCTGGGGCTGCTTAAAGCATCCCTGCGCCTGCTCCACCAGCACAGCCCCCCCGACCACGGTGAGCCCTGCCCGGCGGAGGGGCTGCTCTTCCTCCAACCTGGCAGCGCGATGACCCTGATAATGGCTTCCTGGCCGGAGCACAGAGCCGCATCCTGCAGAGAGACACTCGGGTACTGGGGTCTGTTTGCATTGATAATAAACCCGCTGCCACCGACCTGCAGGGCTCCAAACTTGCATCTGCTGGAAAAAACCCACGATGGTGAAGAGGAAGACGAGAGAAAACACTGAGAGGCTGTTTTACTTTAGGATGCCAATAAAAGATAACGTTACCAGTAAAAGTTCCTCTGCTGTCATCACGCTGATGCCGAAAGCATCGCAGATGTGTAGCGAAAGGCTGATGCTCGCAAAGGCAGGGCATTTGCTTGGTATTTAGTCTCCCCATCTCGATTTAGGAAATTGCATCCCAGTTTAGGCAGTGGCAGTGGGTAACAGGTCTCACAGGTTGATGTTTGCGTGCACACAGGTTTTCTTCTCTGTTTCCTTGTTCTCTTCTTGCTCGCTGCTCTCAGCTCCCATCGCTCAGGTATTTCTCCCTCCAGGTGGGATCAGGGGGAGAAATGCTTCCACTCCTGGGTGGGTTGTTGGAGCATCCCAGATGCTGGCAGCGTCTTCATCCCTGCAACCTCGCCAAAACAGGTGCTAATGGGAAATATCCCCCATGGTCCAGCGGTGCTGGGATCAGCGGGTCAAACCCCACAGGGCCTCTGCCCCAGGAGGAATGGATTTTTAGGGTGAAAAAATGGACTTGTGGGGATCAGCCAGCCCCCTTGCCTCTCTCTCTGGTATTTGCATCACCCCCGGTCCCCACTGAGCCTCTTTGGGGTGTGTTAGGAGCTCAGCGGGGTGGTAGTTTCTCTGCTGTTTTGCAAATAGCCCTGTGAGACAAGCCGGCTGCTGCAGGCTGGGCTGGGTTTCCAAACACTGTGCTAATCCCACACAGCATACTGTCCCCCTGTATGGTCCCATCAGCGGGCGAAAACCTCCCCGCAGTCCCAAAGGCAATGCAAGAAGTACAAACAAAACCCAAGGGAAGGGGAGGGAGGATGGAAAATAACGCCGAAAATACCAGATACCATCCCAGAAAGCAGCGCCCAGCCTCACCCAGCCCTCTGCATCCCAAGCAGAGGCAGGTTTGAGGGTTCAGGGGGGTTTCTCCATGGAGGAAGGAGGTTGTGCAGGGAGTGAGATGTGGGTGGGAGAAAGATGCTTCAGACCTGCACGCAATGCGGGAGCTGCGGGAGGGGCCAGAGGCAACACCCTGCGTGGGGGGGATTCCCACTGGAAGCCCCTCACCGCAGGTCTGGGGAGCCTCCGGGGTGGGCTGAGCCCCCTTCACCAGCACAGTTTCCAGGGTGGGCTGCGCACCCCTGGCCAGGCGTGGGTCAGGYCCTTGGTAGGGCCGTCAGCACCCCAGGGCTGCACTCCAGGGGCCGCAGAAAACAAGCCCGGGGTACCAAAACCCAGCCAGGGGGCAGGTTTGGGGGATGTCACCCCCAGCGTCCCCTCGGGGTGGGCACCACAGCCCGGGCCGTGAGGCGGTGGCGGGGCTGCACCTCCACCCCATGCTCTGCCTCCCCTCTCCTTCTCCATCCCCATCCCCATCCCCCCTCCGCCACCTCTGCGCYCCGAGGGGACCCCCGGCTCCGGGGGGGCTCTGGGGGTTGTCGGGTACCCCTGGACCGGGGCTTTGCCGCAGGGACGGGGCGAATCCTCCTCGCCCCCGCCCCGGGTACCGGAGCCGGGATGCGCCGGGGCCGGCGGAGCGGCGCGGAGGCATGCGCGCTGCCCGGCGCGGGCGGCAGCCCCGGAGCCCCCGGGCAGGCGGGGTTCTCCCGTTAAAAACGCGCCTCCTGCCAGGACCGAGCGCTACGAAGCCGGGTCCCGGGTCGGTCCCCGTCCCCTCTCCCAGCCCCGGCTCTGACCCCGCCGGCCCGTCGCTGTCGGTGCTACCGGCCCGGAGACGCGCTGCGGCGGGCGCCGGGAGAGGACCCGCTGGGTCCCGGTCCCCGTGGCCCCGCCGGGCCGCCTCCGCTCCCCGGGCCCGGATACCGAGGTGGGGAGCCCCGGGGGAAGGGGGGACCCCGCAGGCCGCGCAGCCCCGGGACGCACCGGCTGCCCGGGACCGTCCCGTACCCGGCACCTCCGGTGGCGGCGGGGAGACAGCCGGTGCGGGGTCCGTCCCCTCGGTGCGGGGTCCCTGTGCCCCCTGTCCCCGGTGCGGGGTCCCTCCCCTCGGTGCGGGGTCCCTGTGCCCCCCGTCCCCGGCGCGGTGTCCCTCTCCCCCGGTGCGATGTCCCTGTCCCCCCGTACGATGTCCCTCTGCCCCAGCCGTCGGGGTGTCGGCAGCCCCGCAGCTCGCCCCAACGGGGGTCACCCCTCGCCCCCACCCACCCCCCCGGTCCCCCCCACCCCGTCGCGGGGGGACACCGACCCCCTTTGTCCGCGGCGCCCGGCGCTGCGCACGGGCCGCCGGCTCCGCAGCCCGGCCCGGGGCGGGGGGGGGGGAAGGGGGGGACGGCGGGGACACCCCATCCCCAAGGCTGCCCCACACCGGGGGGGGCCATCCCGGGGCGGCGGGACTCACCGTCCTGGGGCGCTGCCTCGCTGCCGCTGCTGCCTCCCGACGGCTCCGGCATGGCCTTGCCGCCACCGGCGGGCGGGGGGCCGGCCGGGGGGGTCCCGTTCATACCGGCCGCTACCTCCTCCAGGTCGAGGAGGTGGCTCACGCTGAAGTTTTTCCGGCTTTGAGGGTTTTCGGGCGGCTCCGGGCCGCGCACGGCGCTGGGGGCGAACGGCTTGTCCATGGCGAAGGCTGGCGCCGAATCCATGGCTCCCACCCCCAGCCCGCAGCCCACCCC
>JAYKAV010000289.1:70409-82365 GCA_035582835.1 Phoebastria nigripes
TCCTGTGGGTCACAGGGGGTTACAGGGCCCCCAGCCTTGTGGGGGCTGCTCCAGCCCTGCTCTCCCCGCAAAAAGCAGGCAGGGGTTCGCTGTTGCAGGCACCCCAGAGCACTCAGAGCCCCTCTCCGCTCTGGCCGCCCTCCCCCTGGCACCCCTCGCATGTGGGGGCTTGTGGCAGAGCCTCTGCAAACGCGGTTTGCCCTGAGCCTGGGCTCTGCCTGGCTTGTTTTCTTCCTGCGCCCAGATAACTCCAATTTGCAGCTCTGCATGCAGGAGATAATTTGGATACACCTCTGTGGCATGTGGGAGGAGATCCCTGCACTGGTCTTTGTTGCCTTTTAGAAACACATAAGGAGGGAGGAAGGTAGGCTGTGTTTTTTTTCTAAATGCAAAACTGCTAGAAAGGCTCATTTCTTTTAAAAGGAGGGAAAAGTCCTTTGGAAACCAGGCAGCGCTGGGGTCTGCCTGCCAGAGACCTGCGTGGGGGAAGACACCACTGCCATGCTGGAGGCCCCTGGACGGTCTGTGCACATAGCAGAGCACAATGCCTTTCCTGCATGGCTTCCGCAGGATCATCTTCGAGTATCAGCCCCTGGTAGACGAGATCTTGGGGTTGCTGGTGATACAGGATGCGGAAAGGCAGAGCGCTCTTGAGAGGTAACTAGATGGGGCTAAACACTCACTTGGTGTTTTACGGGGTGATAGCTGGAGCTCAGTGACGCGGCTGAGGTCAGACCCAGCACTGGCTGGGAACAAATCCCAGTCCTGGTGAGCAGCTCATCCCGTGGATCCTCCTCTTGCTGCTGGAACATGGGGGTGGAGCAGAGCAAACACAGGGACTACTTCTGCTCCTCAGGAACAGYCCTTTCTACCTGACCCATGGCAATAAAACCTAAACTGGGGTTCAGCTGTGATCCTGATGCAGCTGCATAACCCCACAGCCAACAGGTTGGAGACCTGGTGGTTACAAGAGGGGAGACCAGGGATTTTTCTTCTTCCTTGGTGCTACTTTGACCCTTGCACACCCCTGAGATGTGTGCCCTTCAGCTCAGTAACTAGTTGKTTTTGTGTATCTTAAGCCCTGCCTGTCTGGGCAGTGACAGGAGCCAGCTCTCAGCTGTGAGACGAGTCTTGGAAAGGGAGACGCATTCCCCGTTTTATCAGGAAGGCGTGAGCTATGCCCTGCTGAAGGTTGCCGAGCTGGGGCTCGTCCCCGCCGCCGAAATCCTCCTGGAGTTCGGAGCTGACCTCAGCTTTGAAGGTAAGGCTGGTGAGGAGGGGCCTGGGCCTGTTCCTCGGGCTGGCCGGGAGGAACCAGCTGGTGAGAAGCTGCCCTGGCAGGCGGTGATAGCTGGGGCAGAAAGAGGGGGTGCTGCCAGCTCAGACCCCCACTCTGCTGGGATAGTGTGGATGTGCTTTGTGGCAGCCCTTGTCCAGACCCAGCTGCAGGGATGGCCTGGGGGATGGCTGGGGGCTTTGGGGGCCAGTTTGAACCTCTGAGGACTTTTGCCAGAGATGGAGTCATTGCAAAAGCAGGACCTGGGGTGTCTGTGACAGCCCTGTTTTCACAGGCATTGCTGTGTTCTCAGGGCCCTCCTGAGCTGCCCCCTTCCACTTTTGGCTGTTCTGGGGAAGCCCTTAGTTCTCTCTGACTCTTGTGTTTTTGTCCTCAGATCCAGTCACCTACTACACGCCCCTGCACATTGCAGTGCTTCGCAACCAGCCAGATACGGTGGAGCTCCTGGTGCGCCACGGGGCTGACATCAACCGCAGAGACCGGGTACGGGCTTAGCTGCCTGGACACGGCCAAGCTGAGCCCCCTTGAGACTTAGCTGCAAGGGACTGGCATGTGAGGACAGCCCTCCCTGCTCCCCACCTCCCAGGCTTCGCTGCATGCCACTTCCCCTTGGCCACCTCCTGTGCCCTTTGTCCATAGTGCTCCGACGCTGTGGCAGAAGTTCAGGTTGCCTTTGGCCGAGCAAACCTGCCTCTGCCATGGAGCAATGGGTGGGAGGAGGCTGGGGTAGACAAACTGTGGACACACTGCGGAAGGTTCACTTTGATTTTTGGGGATGGGTTGAAATATGCTCTTATGTTGGCCACAGCCCCAGCAGCGACTTTCTGGAGGCACTCACAAATAGTCTTCAATACTTACTAGTGTTTTTTTTTCCCTCTTGCTCCGTGCAGATCCATGAGAGCAGTCCCCTCGATCTGGCCAGTGAGGAGCCTGAGCGGTTGCCGTGCCTCCAGCGGCTGCTTCAGCTGGGGGCCGATGTCAACGCAGCTGACAAAAACGGTCCGTGTGCCCCGTCCGGCTCCCCCAGCCYGGGTGCTCCCAGCAGTCAGCCCTCATGGGTGGGCTATAGCAGGACACAGGGTCCGGGTCATTCTGTCTTGCTGCTGCAAATGCTCTCTGGTTGTAAACTAACTGGTTTAGAAGTTGGGTGCAGGCTGCAGAACCTCCCTGGTGCTCTGTGCTTTCTCCTTGTACGTTGGCTATGTCAGGTGCAGAAGGGGGCTGAAACCAGCTCTGTGCAGTCTGTGGGAGATGGGATGGGGCTGTGCCTCCATAGCCCTGTGGTGCCCAYGCACTCTAAACCCCACTCTGCCATGGCACATGTGCCCTCTGGGGCCACCACCACCACCCCTGCACATGTGGCCTGTGACCCTGTCCCCACAGCTGTGCACCATCACGGGGACAGCAGGAGCCTGCCAGAAGGGGAAGGGCTGTTTCTCCCCACGTTTGGCTATCTGGTTGGTGGGGTGGATTGTTTTTCTTCCTGCCTTTTGGGGTGTCACCCTATTTTCATCTGACTGACCGATTGCTCCATTGCAGGAAAGACAGCGCTGTTGCACGCCCTGGCCAGCAGTGACGGTGTCCAGATCCACAACACCGAGAGCATCCGTCTCCTGTTGGAAGGAGGTGAAGGCAACCTTCTCCCCTCTCCATGCACAATTCCTCCAGGCCTAGTGCTGGCTGGTGCTTTGTACAGCACCAGGCACTGCCCTCTCAACTCTTCTATGTTCCCACTTGAGCAAGAGTGAAGTCTAGCAGTGCCAGAGTTAGTGCTGTCCTGGCCTCGTTGTCTGCAATGCCAGTTATGTTCTCTGTCCCTTCCTCCAGGTGCAGACGTCGGAGCCACCACCAAAGATGGTGACACTGTCTTCACCTATGTCATCTTCCTGCTGGGAGAGATGGTGTGCAGCAACACTGAGGAGGCACAGGTGATCAATCGCTTCTGCTTTCGTGTCACGCAGCTGCTGCTGACCCACGGYGCCAACCCCAGCGAGTGCCCAGCCCCTGAGTCCCTCACCCACCTCTGCTTCAAAAGCTTCAAACGCCACTTCCCGCTGCTGCGTTTCTTGCTGGAGTCGGGTGCTGCCTACAACTGCTCCCTCCATGGTCCCTCCTGCTGGTCAGGCTTCCACATCATCTTTGAGTGCCTCTGCTCGCACCTCAGTGTCTCCGAAGACGACAGCTTCTCTACAGACCTCATCCAGAAGGGTCAGACTCTGCTGGAGCTCATGATGGCCAGTTCACAAGCCATCCAGCTGCCCAGCAACTTTGAGGTCAACACCAGCAGCTGTAGGTACCATGGGGAGAAGATCAGGACTCTCTTCTGCTCTCTGAAGCAGCTGGAGCGCTCCCCACAGGCATTGAAACATCTCTGCAGGGTGTTTATCCGGCAGCGCCTTAAACCGTGGCCAGTAGATGTCAAAATCAAGGCTCTCCCTCTTCCAGACAGGCTGAAGTGGTACCTCCTCATTGACCACACTGCTGCCGGGCATGAGGACCTCTGAGCCTGACTAATGCCTCTCCGTCCCCCCGCCTCCACGGTTGTGGTGTGCCTACAGCCACCAAATCTCTGCTCTGGGCCAGTTCTCTCCGCAAGAGGTGGACTGTCCACGTGCTGTCCACACGCCCACAGCTTGGCCAGTGCTGCCCACGGTGTCCATCTCTGCTGCGTTTTTGGGGGGCATGTTTTTTTGAGCATGACACTGCACGCACATCTGTGGAGGCCTTGTTGCTCTGGGGCACATTGTGGGGAGGCGGACAGAGCCCTGTGGCTCCCTGGGGATGAAGAGAGCCCCTGGGCATCGGGGAGCCGGATACTGGGGCAGAGGGCTGGTTTGTATGGATTTTAAGAAAAGGCCTGGCGGGCAGGACCAGTGGGGCGGTTGGGGTGGTGTAACTGGACAGGCAGCCTGTCCCCTCTCCTTCCAGCCCTACCAGGTCCAGGGTGGGTGAAGCAGTGCCTTAGGCGAGCGGCGGAATCATGAGATGCCTCGGAGTGCTGGGAGGTGTTCCCTGTGCCAGGAGAGTGCTGGCATCTGTGTCCTGGTTTCCTGCCTTCGGTTCTATTGGTGGGAGCAGCCGTGGTGGAGGCATGTCCGGCATCTCCGCGTGGATGTGGATGCCTTCCTCGCTCGCGCAGGCTTCTGAAACCAGGAACGTGATGGGGGTGAGGGGAAGCAAGGCTGGCAACGGTGGCCAGCTGCTTGGTACCCTCTGAGTTTCTGCTGGGAGCACCCCATTCTTCCGGCACAGAGGACCATCCACCGAGGACATCTCGGAGGTGCTGGGCTCCAAAACAGACAAATGGATGTTTCTTGGCTTCGTGGTGTGTTCCCTGTGCAAGGACAAGGAACGGGCAACTAACTGCTGAGTGCCTTGTGCCTCCTTCCCCGTTCCTTGGCTCTTTCCCTTGCTGACTGCTCCCAGGACCTTGGTCTCCAGTGCCTCCTTCCCAGGAACAAGAAATTGCAGCAGGACTCGGGGTCTTCTTTCCAACCTGCTACTGGARCCTGTGAACTCTGGGGCTGCACACGGAGGTCCCGCGTCCCAGCCTTGCCATGGCTGTCTGGCTCCCCCTTCTAGGCATCTGCTTCCTCCTGATGTGCCAAAGACTGGCCGCAGATCTGAGGCCCCCGGATTTCTGTTGTTTGTTTTTCGTTTGTCATGGGGTACAGATGCAGAAGAGGATGAAAATAGAAAAATCTATTCTGAGCAGGTACAATTTATAGCAGGTGGATCTGAGATCCACGAGCAGTTTGGCTGCAGAAGGGTTGTCTCCTTCCATTGCCGTCCTGGCAGCACCTGTGTTTTACCTTCTCCCACCCCGCAGAACTGGAGCTGTGCATCTTGATGAATTGATGTTTAACAAAAAAATAATAATGTGATCAAATACTCCCCTGGTGTCTGTAATGGGAAATGAGCAATTAAACGAGGCCTTTTGTAATAATGACAAGGGGATTGTTTCTTCTGCAGGAGAGATGGGGCAGAGGAGAGGACTCTGCAGGGATGGGGGGAATCGTGTGTGAGCCCAGCTGGAGGGACGGGCTGCAACTGGGGTCTTCTCACCCACCTGGCAAGCTGTCGTGCCAGCGTTGGCTGTGTTGTGCTGCATTAGGTTGGCACAAGCATGTGACCAGACTTGGGCAAAATGAAATGGAGACGGGAGTGTTCAAAGCTGGGTGATGGTGTGGGGTGTTGGGGGAGCAGCTGTGGTGTTGCAGCGTTCAAGCAGGAGGTGCTGGGCATCACCGTGAGCCTGCGGTAATGGGCTGGGGGGTCTGGAGGCAGCTCAGAGCGGGTTCCCCATTAACGCCCAGAGCACACCAGCTCTCTCCCAGGGTTGCAGGGCTTTGTCTGGGTTACCCCTATCCCTGGAGGAGGATGTGGGGGACCCAGGATTACATCCACCTCCATTTTTGCTGCACATGTGGGAGACCTGCTCATGGGTTTAAAGGAGAGGCCCCTACAAAGCCCCAGAACCTGGTGTTGCCTCCCCAACCCACCGCAGGGAAACGGCAGAGATTTCTCCTATTTACCTTACCCTGCTTGTTGCTGTGAGCAGCAGCAAGTTCAAGAGTGGGAAAGGGTCAAACACCCAAGCAAGGAAGGGAGCCCAGACCCTCACAGAGGGGCTCTGAGCTCCTGTTCACTAACGGGAGCCCCTCTTGCTCCCGTATGGAGCTGCTGAAGGTGGCATCAAGCCAATGCTGTGTCTGACAAAGCCCACGTGGAGAAGTGCAACAGCAGGAAAATGTATTTGGCAAACACCTCTTTTCACAAACAGCAGCAACTTGGAAGACAAAGCCCCATCCTCGTCACCAGCCCCGGAGAGAGGGAGTCACGACACCTTCGCCGCCGTCCGCCACCCCACGGTGAAGGCATGGTCCTCACCCCTCCCGGCCCCAGCAGGAACCACTGTGCTGGCCCATGCTCCGAGCTGGCCCCAGAGAGACCTTCTCCCGCTGCCGGCCACCYTCATCTCATGGCAAAGGTGTAGACGTGGTAGATCTCATCGGGGAAGTTCTCCTGGCGCTCCTCGGCCAGGAGGTGCAGCCCAGCTCGGCGGATGATCTTACGGACTACGTCCAGGTCCCGGCAGACGCTGCTGTCCACATCGTCCATGATCACGCCCTCCTGAGCCATGTTGTCCTTGATGACCACGATGCCGTTGGGCCGCAGGCCGGCACGGCACCGCTTCAGGAAGTCAGAGAGGTGGTTGTCAGTGAGGTGTCCTGGAGGGGCAGAGCGGGTGTTAGAGGGCACGGGGTGACTGCAGCAGGACCCCCAGGCAGTATGTGATAAAAGGGGAAGAGACCAGGAGACTGTGGTTGGGATCCCTCCTGATCCAGGCAGCCAAATACTTGAGCCATTTGCAGGTGAAAGCTTTAGCTTGGGGGTGTCCAACTTGAATCCCACGGGCTCTATCCAACTCCATCCAACCCACACCTCTGCCCTGGCCTCCGAGGGCTTGGGGGAAGAGACCTCACACTAGTGCCCACGGAGGGCAGGTCCCCAACCCAGCCTCCCACCCGTGCTGTGATGCTCATCCTTAACACAGACCTCAAGCTCTCCTGCCCAAAGCTCTCCCCAGTGCGTGAGGCACCTGCCCCTCGGGGGAAGCTGGACGGAGAACAGGCTGGTGAGACCCAYGCGAGCCGAGTGACCCTCACCGATGACCCACTGGATCCAGATGACATCGTAGGAGTTTGGCTCGGGGCTGAAGTCCTGGAGGCCGCAGCAGAAGTAGTTGCGCACCCGCCTGCTCTCCTCTCCCAGGTAGCTCTTGGCCTTGGTGAGGAAGTTCTCCGTCACGTCCACCATGTCCACCGTCTTGAAGAGGGGTAGCAGCAGCCACTTGGTRATCCGGCCAATGCCCGCCCCACAGTCCAGAGCACGGGATGTCCCCGTCCGGTTGGGGCCATCCTGGAACAACAACCATGAGGAGCTGAATCCCACCGCGAGGTACCCACAGACGAGAAATGGGGCAACCACACGGGAYGGGGCTGGGGTATGGGGGACCCATTGCAGGGCAAAGCTCTCCCAGCAYGCACACAACGGAGAATCCCACAGAGCAACTCAGAGGGAAGAGCCCAGCTCCATGCTGGGAGAAGGATAGTGCTTTGGGAGCATGACAGACTGTGCCACCTACCCGCAGAAACCTCTGCAGGAACTTCCTGGAGCTGTTGATGTCGATGCTGGAGATGTGGCCGTAGCCCCCCAGCATGCCGTCCACTGTGGCAGGCACATCCTTCCAGTACTTCTCTGCCTTGGAGTAAAACTCAAACTCGTTCTCCACCACCTCGCTCGTCATGCTGGCTGAGGGGCACGCGCCCACGCGGGACTCACTGCTCCTCCGAGACAGGGGAGAAACCACYGGTCAGGTCCGAAGGAGCCCCAGGCACAAAGCCTCCCCGAACCAGGGAGGCAGGCGTCAGCTCTGTGAGTACCCCAATTTCTACTTATCACCCCTTCCCCCTCCCCAGGGCTAAAAACCTTCAGCTGCCCCCTCTCAGCTGAGAGCAAGAAGGAACAAAGATCTAAATCCTCGTATTTTCTGGAGACCAACAAGCCCAAAACCCCTTCCTGGGCAGGGATGCCTCAGCCAGACCAGGCATCCCGGAGCCTTGCTCAGCAATACACCCAATTATATTATTTTTTTAAGGCTGACCCACCCTTTTCACCTATTCTGCCTCTTCTTTCCCTGTCTTAACGTTTTACAGATTACACGTTTATCTGTGGCGACAGCCCCATCAGTCACCTCCAATTACATCTGGAGTTGCTGAAAGTTATCCTAAGCACCTACCTGAGGACTGTAAATCTCAGCCGTGACCATAAGTTAGATATTTGCAATATAATAAAGTCAAGGCATAATCAGCAATACAAGCTATAAATCCCCCCCCCAGACATCTCATAATTCAAACCACTGTGGATTTGATTAACTGCGCTGCGGATTAGAAACTAGATTTAAGGTGGCCAAAGGGTAAATTCAAGGACTTCAAACACCTTTACAAATAAAGAAATATATAGTGTTCGTGGCTTGAATTTGCTGGCAAATATCCCATTAGACACAAAACCTTTTCTATGGCAGCTTAGGCAGTTTCGGTGGCCCTGCGTGGTCTTGAACAGCTCAGGGCTGGAGCAGGGGGACACAGCATCTCACCTTACAGATCACCGGTTGAAATCCAGTTTGGCTCGGTGGGGCCGGGAGCTGGTCTGCGCTGTGATCTAGGGGAAGAAAAGATGTGATTTTAGTGCCAAATCACCCCTTTAGTCCCGCAAGCCTGAGTGAGGCCGACCGCAGCCCCAGGGAGCCGGAGGTAAGAGCCGCCCCAAACCCCATGGGCACCCTCCTGGGTCAGCTGGGGGGCAGGAGCTGGAGCTCCCCAYAGCTCAGAGGCATCAGGAGGCTGAGCCACGGGGGCAGCTGGCACGTGGAGGGTTTTGGCCCCACTTCAAGCAGTGCTGCTGTCTGATCTCATGGGTCGGGACCCCGGTTCGCCCTCCCGGCAGYGTCACCCCTTCCTTGGCCCTGGGTTGAAATTGGTGACTCCCTGGTGATGCTTTTCAGGGTGTCACAGGCCACGAGCACCCAGTGGGATGACCCAGCGAGACAACTCTACTCACCAGCCTGGACCCAGGTGCTGGCATCTCCCCTTCCCACTGCGTGCCTGGTGTCTCCCCTTCCCACAGAGCCCCCAAAATGTGGCAGCTCCCCAGMTGACGGGGGGCAGGTGAAGGCAGATACTCGCCCCACAGACCCCCGCTGCTGTGGGGAGGTCATACCGGCCCTCTCTGCTTTCGGGGTGGGGGGGTCCACCCCAGTGTGGGGCCCCTTCACCAACCCCTGGGGCCTTTTGCAGGCTGGGGGGCGGCAGGGAAAGGGGGTGCGTGGGCGGAGGGGTCCCCAGGACGAGCGGGGGGGGTGCACCCGCCACGGGGGGCACTGGGGTCCCATCCCCGGGGGCTGGGGGGGGGGTTACACCAGCCCTGCCCGTGGGGGTGCGAGGGGGCGGTTCCTGGTTCAAGGCCTAAACCAGCCATTTCCCCGGTACCCCCAGCTCGGGGTTGGGGACCCCCCGCGCCCCAGGGCTGCGGCGTGGGCCCCGCCGGGGAGCCCCGCAGGCCGCCGGGCTGCAGCCCTGCCCACCGGGGGGGGGGGCCGGATCCGGCCCCGGCAGCTCTCCCGGTCCCCCCCCGCCGCTGCGGGCACGGGGCAGCGGAGCGGCCCCGGGGGCGGCGGGCGCCCGGTCCCGCCCGCTCCCTCAGGCCGGGCGGCCGCGACCCCCGGCTCCCCACGGTTACCTCAGGCGGCGGCCGCGCTCTGTCCCCCCCGCCCCCGCCGTGACGGGCGGCGGCGAGCACCAACCAGACGGCGGCGCTCGCGGTGACGTCAGGGTGAGGTCTCCTCGGGGGGCGGGCCCTCACCCGCTCTCCTACCGGCCGTCCGCGGGGGGGCGCCCCGGGAGGGGGGTTCCGCCGTGGGGCGGACTGGGGCGGACTGGGACGGACTGGGGCGGACTGGGACGACCCGCGGCGGGGCCCAGGGCAGCGGCGGGTGGCGGCTGAGGGCGGGGGGCCCCATCCCGCCTCGGTGCGGGGCCCGTTGCCCCCGACGTCCGCCCGCACCGGCTCACGAGCGGCCCCGGGGCTGCCCGCGGGCTCCAGCGGGGCTTCGTGCCGCCGCCCCGCCCGGGCCCCGCTGCCACGGCCCTCAGCCGGGCGCCGTGCGGCTGTCTGGGGGGCGAATGGGCGCAGGAGCCCATCGGCGGTGGCACGGCGGGGTGGCACCGGGATGGCAGGGCCCGGGGCTGCCGGTGAGGGCGGCGGGGCCCGGGGCAAGGCGGCGGGGTCGGGGTGACCAGGACAAGGACCACCCGGGTTCGGCAACCGAGAGGGTGTCGGGGTCGGGTTGCCCCCGGCCCGGCCCTGCTGCTGCCCCGGCCCTGTCCCGCCGCTGTCCTTGTCCCGTCCCGGTCCCGTCCCGGTCCCGCCGTGTCCCGCCGCGGCCGCGCGGGGGCGCTGTTGTCCCGCCGCTGCGCCGCCGCCGCCGCGGGAAACTTCGCTGCGTCCTGCGGGGGGGGCGGGGGGGGGGAGCCGGACCCGCACGTACCCCTGCGCCCACCCGGCACTGGCACCCCACCTCCCCCGCGCCCCACCCACCCGGCACCCACCCCGCACTTACCCACCACCCACCTGCGCCCACCCTGCGTCCCGCCGCTCCCAGGTGATGTCCCCGCCCCTCCCGTGCCCCGCCCTGCCCCGCCCTGCTCCAACATGGGCAGCTGAGGCCTGACAGGCTCATCACAGCTGTGGCCCCCTCCACATTGCACCCTGGCAGCCCGGGGTGCAGCTGAGACCCTCCCCTTTGGGGAAGCTGCCTCCCTCCCCCGTGATGGGCTGCGGTGGAGGGCGAACATCCCACCCCATCGCCTCCCGTCTGTGCACCCACCCCAGGTGGACGGGGTTGACCCCCCCCCCCCCCGACTCCCATGGATGAGGACCTGCGGTGCCCGAGGCTTTCCCGAGGGGATCACTGTGGGGACAGTGACAAAACTGGGTTGGCTGCAGCCGTGTCCCTGAGGAAAGGAGGCCCCTGTGGATTCTCTGGTGTCTGATACGGTGTGAGTCCTTCCCTCAGCAGGGCACCCGCCCCTCCCTCACCTTCCCCTGGACACCAACTTGCACAAAACCTGTAGGAACAAAATCTGCTTGCAATCACCCAAAGCGGTCGGAAGGTAACGGCAACGGGGGGCAATGCTGCACAGGCACAGGGGGATTGGGGCACATTCCCACCCAGCCAGCACCCACTTTCACCCCAAAATGCCCTAATGGGCAAGGACTTGCTGTCCCCAAAACAGAGCTGCTCCCCCCACGGCCATCCAAAAATCCATGGCGCAACCAGGATGCGGCCTCGGTGCCAGAGCCCCTTGCCATCCTTCCACAGTGCCTATATGGAAAGCAAAGGGAGACCCCACCTTTGGGCAAGCGGCTGTCACCCCGGCACAGCTTTTGAGCACCCAGGTCCCCCAAGTCCCTGCGAAAGGGTCCAAGAGTGTTGGGGACGGCAGCGACCAGAGGTGGGAGCTGATGGCAGGGGCTGGGAATGCCAGCCACTCCGTGTTTAGCCGGCTGCGGAGTTGGGGATGCAGCAAGAGCATCTCTAAGCACAGCAAGCGCTGCTTTTGCCCCATTTTGCTTTCCAGATTTTAAGGAAATGAGGCTATCTGTCACTGGGGAGGGGACACTGAGCACAGGGCAGCAGCGCCCGCCCGCTCCTGGGATGGGGTGGTGTTTGGGGAGGCACATGGGGGTGAGCTGGCACCGAGCGTCACCCCTGCACAGGCACCTTAATGACCAAAACCCACCAGTTTTCCCCTCACTGAAGCCACCAGCAGCCATTGCATCGCTCTGGTCGTCACCTGCATTTTCAAGCAGGCCATGGGTCATCCGCATCCCATCCATGCCACTTATTTCCTGTGGGAGCCTGCAGTATTTGTTCCCCCTGCTTCCCAAAAACGACTTTTTTCTCCTTTTTTTCACCACACTGCACTGGGGCTCATGCAGACCCTTGCCATTAAGCCCCAGCCTCCCCCTCCATCCTTCCCCACCGCCGAAGCCCTTTGCGGTGGCAGGGAGGGGACGGTGCTCCGGTGTCCCCCC
>JAYKAV010000289.1:86121-105028 GCA_035582835.1 Phoebastria nigripes
GCCATGCTCCTTGGCCTCCCGCACTCTGCCACCGCCACCGTCCCAGCTGAGCAGGGCTTGCTGGAGGTGGCTTTGAGCAGCCGCAGCATGTCAGGCAGGTAGCAGCTCCTTCCTCCTTGCATTTGAAAGGAGAAAAAAGGAGGAAAACTTGGCCTGGATCCGGCCTGACTGAGCACCTGCCTCTCTGGAAAGATTTAAGAGCCCCACTCGCGAGGGTTAAGCATCTCCCCAGAGCTGCCCCCACGGGACCCCAAGCCGCCCTCACCCTGGCTCACAGCGCAGGGGCCACAGCCCACTGGAAACCTCCGACTTACCAAACCACCTCGCAGCCAGGATAAGCCCCCGTGCGCAGCCCCGCTCCCTCCTTCTCCTGCCCRCTGCCCTGAGCCCCGGCACCGGACCCCGTGCCCCCCCTGCGGGCAGGAGGTCTCCAGCCCTGGGCAAGCGCCGCAGGCACCGGACCTTCGCATCCTAATAACTCTACAGCCTGAATACTGATGGAGCTTTGAGTTCATCATTTTTGTGATGCCAACAAACCCAGCCAGCGTCTTGGTGCTGATGGACCAAAACTCACTGGGTCTTGCTGCCCGGGGGTATTTCTTCACCTCCTCATTCTCCCAAGCCTCCTCCCAACCCTTTGGCCAAGCCAAGCTCTTGGGGCAAGAAGCCACGGGCAGGGGACGGGCAGGACAGAGGGACTTGACCAGGGGAAAAAGTTTTTTTTTTCCAAAGTTAGTCTTCACTGGGCCGATAAATCCTTTTGCAAGGCATGACCCCGCACCCACTCAGCCCCGACGGGGAGAAACTAAAATGACCCACAGTCTGCCAAACCTCCTGGGAGTTTTTGCCCGGGAGGACCGAGCCGGCATGGCATGGCGAGGCGCTGCCGGGGACCCAGCCCCAAGCCCAGCCCCGAGCCCCCATCACAGCCCTGAGCCCCTGGCACATCCCATTGTGGCACGGCCGGTGCCGGGCTCGGCAGTAGCAAGCCGGCTTATCCTTGCAGTTTGAGCAATGATTTAGCCCCTATGAACCCACCCGGCTGTAAATCCTGGCACAGACAAGTCCCAAACATTCGTTTCAGGCAACGCAGTTTGTGTCATCTCGGCATTAGCATTTACACTCTTATTAATTAATACTTGTTAAACTGAGACTAAAAATAAAGCGCTTGGCTCCTCGTCTCAGCTAACGCCTCTTTGCCCTCGCCCAGCAGCACGGCTGGGCTATGGCAGGCTCAGCACCCGGCTGCTCCCTTCTCCATAGCCAGAAAGGAGGAAAAAAAAGGGCTGTATTGAAGCAGGAATCCGGCTAAAGCAAAATTCACCCCTTTCTGCACAGCCTTGGTGGGACAAACCGACCGGCTCAGCTATTGCTGAGGGCGTGCGGCAGCGTGAGGCTCGCCCTCGCCTCCGCTCCTGCCTGGGACGAGCTGTGGGGTGACGGGGATGGCAGCGCACGCAGGGTTTAACCTTTCTTTTCCGTTCCAGCTTCTGAACTTGTTTTTCTTTTGCTGCTTTTTTTTCTTCCTGGGCTGGGCCGGCTCAGTTGCACTTCCCATTCGGAGCTGATTTCATTTCCCAGGCAGGACACCCCGGGAGGGCTCGTGTCCAGGAAGGAAATGGTTAAGCGCGGTGGGCGCAGGTGGGCTTTTGTGCCTGCACACAGGCAGGCGCTGCCACCGCTGCCTTCAATTAAATCCGAAGGGCAGCAGTTGCTGCAAAAGTCCCTTTTCCCTCCGCGGGGCTGCTGCTGCCATCAGCATCCCTTTGGATGCAAAGCCGGTGGCTGCACATGGGTTAGTGCTGCTGCTGGGGGAGCTGCGGAGGAGAGAAGGGTCTGAAACGGGGGTCAAAACGGCTTTTGGGGAGCCCCAGGGGTGAAACCCGGTCGGGTTTGGGCACGGGCGACGGCGCTCCCCACCACACTCCAGCCAAGCATTAAACCCGTGAGGCTCCCTGTTTCCTCCCTTCCCCATTGCCCGAGCTCTTGGGCCCCCTTCAGACCTCAGCTAAGCAAAGAAAGCAACGCCTCGGCGCAGGCTGCTTCCCATATAGATTACATACATTGCACATGGATCTATAGCACACAGACCTATAGTGCATACAGAGCCGAGGCGCACGGCCGGCACGGTGCCGGCTGGATGAGGCTGTGCTGACTGCAGCTCCCTGGTGCCCCTGCTGGGGAAGGCAGCCTGGTCTGCAATATTTAATAACATTAATAATATTAAATAATAATAATAACAACACCAATAATAATTAATATTTAATAATACTAAGTCATTTGTTAACCTTTATTAATGAAAATCCAAAGCCTGCAAATTTATGTGACTCTGGGAAAGCCCCAGGTTACCAATCTGCATGACTTAAAACACCAAATCTTGCAAGACTTGGCCGTGCTCTTGGCCTGGGTGCTCTTCCCAGAGCCCCTCGGCTTTCATTTTCCTGGAAAGCCCAAGCTCCAGCGGAGCAAAGCTGGCGGCCAGGATCCCACCCTCCTTTGCTCTGCTGGGGCAGCCAACGTGGGAGTTGGGGGGCGAAGGGGCTCTCCCAGCCCGGGCTGCGGGAGGGAGAAGCTGATGCCCAGGTCCCCTCTGAGCCGGGGTCGGGTACCAGAGCCAGCAGCACCGGCAGCACTTGGTGATGCAGCGCAGCTCGCATGCATTGGGAGTGAATGTTAATGGTGCCAAGCTCCTGGGAGAAATGATCAAATTCTCTGTATAGAGTGGAGAGGAGAGGAAGGGGAGGGGGAGGAAGGGAAAATAACTCCACAGATTAATTCTGGTGATGAAAATTAAAATYGGGCATCGCCAAACCAACCCCAGAACGAGCTGCTTCGGAGCTGCAGCTCAGCCCCAGCCCGGCCGCAGCCACCCTCCAGGGTCGGGTCTGCCCGAGCTTTGCTCCTGCTTGCGCCCCGAAAGCCCCCAGATGTGTTAAGCCAGCGGCTCCCTGCACGGGTGAATGTGCTGCAGCCTATGGGGCAGGATCAGGCCCGGGGCTGGGAGGGGGTGGGCTAGCCTGGTTGTGAGCATTCTGGCTCGAAGGGGGTTTATCTTCATCTCTGGTGCCTTCACCCGGCTTTACCTGCCCAGAGAGCAAGTCAGAGCACCCAGAATTGTGAGATTCGTTTCAATGCCAAAGATTTAAAAAATGAAATGTTGAGGGTTTTTTATTTATTTTTTATTAACTTCCTGGGTTTTCAGCCTTTAAAGACTTATTTCTCCCCACTGTGCTTTCGGGCRAGGACGGCTCCAAAGGTCCTCCTGGCCTGAAAGGAAGGCAGAGACTCAGCAGTGATCACGGGACTCCAGGAGCTGCTGCTTTAAAAAGAAATCCAGCTTTAAAAAGAAAATAAGGTAAGAGTTTGGGAGTGGGCCGTGCCATGAGCCGCTGCAGGATCCGACCCTCCCGGCCAGCAGCTCCCTCCTGCTCTGCTCCTGTYGGAGCTGGAAAACCTCCTGCGGAGCCCAGGAAGCCCCATGGGAGGGACGTGACTCCAGCATTCCCAGGGCGGYTCTGGGGACACAAGGGGACTTTCCTTGGCTTGGAGCACCATGGGCACATTGGACGGCACCGAGGAGGGCGCAGGGCTCTGCGCTGGGGGACACAGCAAAGCCTCGAGGGTCCATGCTGGGCTCGGGGCCGCAGCAATCCCAGGGGGGCACCCATGGGTGGGACCCCCCCTGCATGCCCCATTCAGCTGCGCCCCACCTTCCCGCTCCCCTCCACTGTGCCACCAGCCGTCCCCTCTCCCCAGCTGTGATTTCATTTTGATCTCGGGCTGCTTTCCTCCCTCCCTCCATCCCTCCTCCCTTGCTCGCCGCTGCCAAGTCCGCAGGTTCCTGCTGTGACCTTGAGCTGGTTTCTGGAGCTGGTTGTGGGTTTCTTAAAGGAGCCGTGGGGGCTCCCACCACCCCCCTCCTGCTCCCCCAAACCCCAGCCCAGCCACGCACTGGGAYCCCCGGGGCCAGGGGGAACTGGGAGCGAGAGCAGGGGGGCCCCCGAGGGCACAAAAATTGGGAGAGGGTGGAAGTGGCCAATTYTGCGGCCATGGAGCCACGGCTTGGTCATGCTCACCACCAACCGCTGCGTTTTTTCTGGGGCCAAACAGCTGCTGGAAGGGGGTTCCTGGCCACCAGACCCAGCGCTGTGCAAGGGGTGGAGTGGGCAAAGCCCCTGCTTGCGGGTGGTACCCAGCGCTGGCGGCGGCGTGGGGAGGGGGAGCCCGGTGCCGGCATCAGGAGGTGAGGGGGTGCTTGGGCTAGTGGGGTGCACCCACCTCCCAGCACGAAGGCGGGTCGGTGGCCCTCGCTGGCAGCACGGTGGCCCTCAAAGCCCCACAGCCTCCAGCAGCGGCAGAGAGAGCTTGAAAGCGAAGGCGATGCCGGCTGCTCCCAGCTCCTCTCCAAAGCCAAGCCAAGGGGCAGACGACAGCCCGCCCGCCATGGAGACCTGCAGGGTAAAGCCGGCAGGCAGGCCCCTCGTTTCCTTGCTGGAGCACACGCGTGTGCGTGCGTGCGCACAGGTGTGTGCGTGCACAGGTGTGTGCATGCGTGTGCAAACACAGCGTGGCTCACTGGGAAGCKGTCGCTTGCACCCAACAGTGGGTGTTGCACATAAACCCCAAAACCCACGAGCATCCCCGTGCCCCAGGGCGAAGGTGAGCGGTGCCTGGAGTCTCAGCAGGGCAGAAACCCCCCCAAACTGCCCTCACCCCGTTCCTAAAGGCACCTCAAACCCTCCCAGGAAAATCCTTCTCTGGGTTAAACCCCGCATGGGATGTGGCATGGCCTGGAGGGAACCAGCTCTTGGGCTGGGTCTGAGAAGCCAAAAAGCATCTCAAAGTGCAAACAGCTCTGGTGTGGACGTGCACATGGAGACCCCGCTCCTGGGAGTAGAGGTGTCCCTGCGCCTGTGCCACGGAGGTTTTAAGCCACGGCTTAGCTAAGCTGGACAGGCTGAGATTTCAGCCTTGCTTGGCCAGCCCAGGCCATACTAAAAGCTCCATCAGCTGGAGAGGACCCCAATCAATAACTGCCTTCAAGGCAAGTAATAAAACTTTGAAGTTATGCAGGCAGCGCTTGGTGCTCCACAGTGAAGGCCGTGTTTAATTCATGGAGATGCTCTCGGGGAAACAGGGAGGGGGGTCTTAAATTAGGGAGAAAGGACGAGGGGCCACACTGCTGCCCTCTGCGCCAGGTGTAGGGTGCTTGGACAGGCTTGGAAGATGCTGCGGTGATACACCCACTGCTGAGCCTTCCTCGCTGCAGTGCCCACGCGCAGCACCTCGCCCAAAACCCACTGGAGGTATCGGAGAGGTCCAAAGGTGCCCCAGTCTCAACCCTTGTCTGAGCATCTCTCAATCCCGGGGAGATGCTGAGCATGCAGCATCGTTCCCTGCTGCCTTGTGGGTGCATGGATCACAGGACCCCGCAGATCAGCCTGAGGACCCCAAAACCAAGCGCTACCCTGTGAGCTGGGAACCAGCAACACCTTCTGCCCCGGACATGGAGCCCATGGGGGCTCATAATGGTGTGGGAAGGAGCAGGAGGGGATTTTCTCAGCCCCATCTATTATAGATACATATGGGGGAAACTGAGGCACCGTGGGGTTCCAGAAGCAGAAGGGATAAAGGATAGTTACGGGAGAAACTCAGTAGGGCTCGTGCCCTGGAGCAGACCAACTGCTCAGGGGATGAAAAACCTAGAGATTTCCCTCTGCATTGCTATAAAAATAAGGGTCACATTTGAACCACATCAAGGCACCAACGGGCCACCAAAAGTCACAGCCCAGTAGCCAGGACACCCTTGGAAGGCCCTGATCCTGCCAAGGAGAGGAGAAACCGCTCCTCTGCCGCCTTCATCCGAGCTGCTGGGACCGATGCTCTGCACAAGGAGCCGGGTCCAGCCCGCAGGTGATGGGGACCGAAGTGCTCAGGGCTGGTGAGGCAGCACGGGAGGCTCAGCCATTGCCCCCACCACCATGGGGACAGCTCGGGAAAGCCCGAGCCCATGTGCCACCCAACATGGGGACATAGCCTTCGGCTCAGCCAGTGCCACGCTGGGAGGAGGAGGAGGAGGGATGGAGCGGGAGGAGGCAGGAGAGAGGGAAGAAAAGGAGAAAAATTAGTTTTCCTGCTGCCCCAGCGGTGTGGCGATTGATCGGGTGCAGGCTGGTGTGGAGCGGTGCTGAGAGCCTCATTCCCCACCGCCAGCTCACAATTATTGGAAAAAAACCGGCGCTGCTGCTGCAGTGAAATTAGTTATTGATCTCTTGTCTGGGTGACAAGCACGGCGCTCGGCTGCGGGGCTGCTCTCCCCGCCGGCCAGCCCCGCAGCCTCCCCCGCTCACCCCGCCGGGGCTCAGCATCCCTGGGGCTGTCCCATGGGCGGAGGTGACGAGGAAGCGGCTGGAGGTCTCGGTGCTCGCCCTGGCTCCAAAGCTGCTCCCCAGGGAGGTTTTGCCCACCCCCGTGCATGCAATGAAGATGTCAGAGGGAGAAAAAGGGCTCTGCCCCAYGCAGGATGGGACCCCCGAGTGCTGACCACCCCCCACTTTCACCTTTCGCAAAGCTTTGACCCCACCCGCAGCCATCACCCACCCTGCCGGGGCTCCYGGCCCCCAGTGATTGGGGTCAGGGTGTCCTGGGGCCTTTTCCACCTCCCGATAACCTGGCCATCGCGGAGGGAGATAAGGCAGCAGGAAATCAGGCAGCGGGAAAGCTTTTGTTGTCTGGAAAGGCTCTGCACGCCCCTGGCCGCAGCCGGCTGGAGAGCCTGGACCAGCATCGGCTGCCCAGCCCCACGGGGACAGGGACACGAAGGGAGCTGTGAGGCTGGGGCAAACGGTTTCCACCCATCCTAGGGACACTTTCACAGTTTCAACAAAAAAAGAAGCATTTATTTTCTTGTTGTAATTCCCGGTGCGAGGCAGGAACAACAGGAGACACCTCAAAGGATCCTGTTTTCCTCCAAACGTGGTCACAAGAGAAATGCTTCGCTCCGGGGCAAAGCCAGGGTTTGGTTTCCAGCGGGTTTGTTTTGAGTCTCACCTTTGCTTTGAGTTAATTTGGGCATTTCTTTTGCACAGAGCAAGGGTGTCGCTCGCAGGGCTGGTGGTTTGAGGCTGGCACTGGGGTCCCCTCAGTCATACCGGGGTTGTTTGACTGTTCAAAGCATTTTTTTCCACCAACTTTTTGCCCCAGAAAGAAACTCCCTGAAGTGATCCCTCCCCGGGGCATCATTAAAGTGGCTTTTGGGATGTAAATGAAAAGCCACCTGATGGGTTCCTGGGGCCAGTGGTTTCTGCAAAACCCACAAACTTTTTACTTGGGCTTTTTCTGTGGGGTCCCTGCGATGGGGATGTGGCCGGTGCCCCTCTGCCTGCAGGGTCCCGTGGGTGCTGGGTGTAGATCAGCATCTGGGGGTGTCCCCGGCGGGGCACGGGCTGGTGGCACTGCCCATGTGCAGAGCCTGCAGGCTGTGCTGGTGGCAGGGTGCCAGGAGGGGACACGCTGGGGACAGGATGGACCAGGACCTGCCCTATGAGTAGCTCCCAGGGATGGGCAAAAAGGGGCAGTGGGGTGGCAGGCGAGGGGGACAGTGGCCGGAGGCCACCGAGGGCCACCAAGGTGGCTCATAGGGTGTCCCCAAGCCCTGTGGTGAGGGGCACAGCCAGCTGTCACCTCCTGCCTCCCTCTCAGCATCCCAGGCAGCACAGGACCCTGTCAGCATGGGTGTCCCCGGGGAGGCCGGGGAGTCCTGGCCCCTTCCCCAGCCCTGGACAAAGGCCTGGGAACAAAAGCCTGTGGGACGGGGAGGCATCTCCCGGCCAGGGGTATTTGTTTAGCCCGGGGGGAGGTGGAGGGGGGAGAGGAAACTGCATTTCAAAGTGTTTCACCCTTTGTGAATCCTTCAAAGCCCCCCCCCCCAGTGCCCCCCGCATGGCTCCAGTTACAGCGGGGTCCCCACATATCCCCTGCGGGAGGGCACGGGGTCCCCTCCGGCCAGCCCAGCCCCTTCTCCGCGGGTCTCCGGGAGGGAAAAAGAGAGAAGATGGGGAAGGAAAAAAAGGCCAGTCCAGCCAGGAGGAGGGAGCAGATCGCTGCGGGAGCGTTCCCCCGGCTCAGCCCCTCTCCGGGTGGGGAAGTCGAGGATGCCCCAGCTCCAGGGACCGACTGCTGGGCTGAGAGCTAGCTCACTAGCTTGGGAATTCATGTGTTTCTCCCCATTTCCCTCCATTCCCACAATTAGACGGGGAGCTATTTTTGGGGTGGGGGGGTGTCATCCTGGGGCTAGATCAAAATCAGCGCCTGGCCCCTTCCCAATCTGCCAGCAGCCAGAGCAGGGCCGCGGGCACGCGGGTCCCCTCGGAGGCACCGTAGGAGGTTGGCAGAAGCCGGCCAGGCAAAGCCCATCCCTCGCAGCTCCCAGGCTCCCCCAGCAAGGTGCCACCAACACTGGGAGGGCACTGGCTGCCTGCGGTCGTCCTCGGGCTGCTTTTCCAGGTCCCCTCATCACATCCATCACCCAAAGCTGGGCACATCCCTGCACAGACAAACCCCCCCAAGCCTCCAGCCCCGGCTGCGACACCAGCCTGTGCCCCAGGGACTGCTGCATACGTGAGGTCTCCTGGGGTTGTTTTGGTGTTTCACCACCCTAAAAGCACCCATTTCCCCCCCTGGCCAGGCAAGCAGGCACAGCAGAAACAGCCACTGGTGTCCTCTCATGAGAAGCAGCTTCCCAGTTTGCAACTGGGCACTCTCCCAGTGAGTTAGCCTCACCCCGTCGCTGGCACAGGAAGGCACCGTGTGAGCCAGCCAGCGCAGCCCCAAACCCCCCAAACCCCGGCAAAGCTGGGATGTGGATCCTAACCACTCCTGACAGCCTCCGGAGCTTTGCACTCCATGGGCGCTGCGCAGCGATGAAGGGGCAGAAAGGTGCAGGCGATGGGGCTGACCCCATCCACCAGCTCTCCTGCCTTCCCACTCCCCTCCGGCACGCTGGCGGAAGCCGAGCCCACGCCGATGGCAGCGGCTGGGCAGATGGAAAGACCAAATGATGGCTTTGCAGGGGGCCTGGGATTTGTTTGAGCCATCGCTGTCTCAGTGAGTGACTTCGAATAACGGATACACTTGAGAAAATCGCCATCTGCTCCCGGACAATTCGCAACCAGAGGAAAAGGTGAAATAAATTCAGCGACTGTACAATCTGCCTGGTCCCGGCTGCGACAGCAGGGTCAGGCTTTGTGCAGCATCCTGAAAGCAATTTGGGAATGAGAGGATGGTTTGGGATGAGCAAAGAGTAGAAAGCGGGAAGAGGGTGGAAGAGGTGAGGCCCTGGGATGCTGCGCCTGCAGCAGGGCTCTCCCGGCATCCCAGGTTTGGTGAGTTTGGCAGGAAGACAAAATCTTACCAGATCCATTTTTTTTTTTCCATTTCTGAATTTCGAGTGCCTCCTGCTTCCAGCTGGGCTGGAAATACCACAAAAACAGATGCTACAATGCAGCACTTCAGTGCTTCAAAACTGGGAAGAAACCAGACATGAAAAATAAATGCAGGGGTTTGCAGTGCTGGCCCCACCGGCCGGGCTGGGGATGAGTCCTGAGGGTGGCTGGAAGAGCCCTCGCACCCACAGACCAGCCCTCAGCAGGCTCAGCAGCTCCAAAAATCAAACCCCTCATCCTCAGCAAAGCAAATCCATCTCAGGAGGGGATAAAAGTGCCCCCTGCATCTCTGCTCGGCCAYGTCTGCAAGCCCAGAAACCCCACACGGCTTAGACAGCTGATGTTTATGCACTTGCAATTAGGAGGGAGATAAATCCTGTCCCCAAAGTCACGGCACCGTGTGGCATTCCCTGCCTGGAGGGGCCCCTGGTGCCTCCGAGGGGACTTTGCTGGGGGAGAAAAAACCTCAGCGCTTGGTCTTGCATGGGCAGAAGGAGCTGGGGAGGAACTGAGCTGGATGTGACCGTTTTCAGTGGCCTTTCGCTCCCGGCAAGCCCAAAGTGAGGGCGCGGAGGTGCCCGACACCAGCGCTGCCCTGCACTCCTCCTGCACCGAAGGGAGCCTGTTGCACCAGGAAAGGTGACGATGGGGTTTCTTCACCTGTCTTTTCCTCCTCACTGGACTTTACCTGGGCATGAGGGTGTGTTTGGCACCTGGGGAACACCACCCAAGCTGGCACCACCAGCCATTGCCTTGGCCAGCACGGCCACCTCGTCCCACCCCAGCCCTCCCCACCAGGGACGCAGCCCCCAGCTCAGCCAGCCCGGCTCCCGCCCAGCCGGCCCCTCTCCCGGGGGAGAGGCTGGCAGTGCCCGCACACCCGGGATACCGTGCCGGGCCTCGGCGTGCTGCCACGAGCTGCTACAGCCCCATGGAGATGCCAGGGCTAAACCCTCCCCAAGGGGCAGCAGCCACCGGCGCGGATGCGCTGGTGTGCCCAGATAAAGCCAAGCACAAGCGGAGGTGAGCCCCTCCGACGTGTTTGCTGCCCACACGGGAGATAAAAGCTTCCATTTGGTTTTTACAGCAGGCAGGAGGTGGGCAAGGCGCTGCCTCGAAGCACTGCGGTCGTGGTCAAAGAGAGAGGAAAATGACTGCGACCCGGCGCCGGGGGCTCAGCGTCATGGGGAGCCCCCGGCTGGGTGACACTGCTGGGGGGACCCCATACAAGGTCCTGGAGAGGGCTGGGGGCTCAGCAGTGAGCCCCCACCATAGCCACACACGGGTCCCATCCGCCGGCACAGCATCCCCGAGCATGGCATTGCCGGCTGGCAATGGGCAGGATGCGCCGGCGCACGCTTCGCCTCGGCGTGGTTGCAGCACTGCCGTTGCTCCCTGCGGCTGGTCCCCTCCTCGTGGGGGGTGCTGGGGTTGCCGGGTCCCCGCTGGGACCCCAACCGGCCTCATGCCAAGCGGCATGGGCAGCTCTCACTCGGCACAGTGAGGGAAAGCAAGTGCCTGGGGAGGAAGAGGAGGAGGAGGAGGATGGGGAGGCAGGCAGGTGGGATGGCAGGGCAGACCGCGCAGCCGAGCCGAAGCGAGCGGGAGCGGGAAGGCGAGGCTGAGCGAGCGAGGGAGAGGGAGCAGAAATCTGTTGCCCAGGATGTGTGCTTCGCTGTCAGCCGGCTCTGATTAACGGGCTGCCTTCCAGCTCCGCGCCGGCTGCGTTCCTGGCAGGAGCGGAGCCCCCCGGCTTCCTGCCGTAGGAGTGGCTCGCTGAAAGGTTACATTTGCACAATGTGCCGCTGGAAAAGCGGTGCCAGAGGTTGCAGGCGGGGGAGCCGGGCAAGCGGGCGAGCAGGCAGCTCCGCTCTGCTCTGCTCTGCCTGTGTAATGGAAAAAACCCTCTGGGGTACGTGCAGGAAAATATCAAGTTACGCTCCCCCAGCACAGCAGAGCTGGGCCCGGCCGGCTGTGGATGGGGGGTGAACGAGAGCAAGGGATGGGGCGATGGTGGTGCACACCCCCAGACCCTTAGCACTGCTCTGGATCAGCCCCAATGCAGGGAAAAATAGGGCTCTGCCCATGCATCCCCATCACCATGGGCTGCAAGGCAGCGAACACCTCCCTCAGCATGCCGGGCTCCCTGGTAAGGTTTTGCACTTGCCGTAATCAGGATCCTGTGTCTCTGCCGCTTGGTGGGGAAAATTGGGGTTGTTGAGGGGAAATTTCCAAATCTGGCAAGGAAGAATTTCCTTCGATGGAGCTTCAGTCCGCACCACTGTGATTTATGGGGCTTGGCACAGCCATGACTACATCCACACACATGCACATGTCTCATCCCCCATTTTCGCAGCCCTGCTACCCCATAACTTTTGGTCTGGGAATATTATTTTGGTGTCTGGAAAGTCCAGCTCCTTGTGAGATCGCTGAGCCCACCATCGCTGCTCTCTGCCCCATAGCATCCCCTAAAAAAACCTCTGCTCACCTCCTCCATCATCCCTCTTGCACCAAAGCAGTCTCCTTCTGAGCGGCTCAGCACCCTCCAGGGCAAAGCCCTTAGTCCCTCCCTGCACAAGACCCTTCCTTTCACCTTCCCTTTTTTTTATTGCATCTCAACCTGGTCACCTTTTTGCCCCCCCGCCGCAGAGGAGGGGTCAGGGCAGCTGGGGCAGCACCCACCCTCACCCCAGGGTGCTGGAGCCAGCTCGCTCTGCCTTGCAGGAGGCGACATTTTCCCTTTTGTCTCCCTCGTTTCCTTGGTTTCGAGGTTTTTCTTCCTCATTGAGCCCCTAATTAAAAAAAAACTAGGGAGGATTCCCAGATTCGGGGTGCTCGGAGGGGGACCGCAGCTGCCCCTGCAGGCTCTCCCTCCCCGGCTGCAGAACCCAACAGTCTTGCCCTGGTTCCTTTGTTTTGCCCCAAAGTTTTTAAATCTCACCCTCCCCCTGTGCCGGAGCCAGCCAGACTCCAAACCCCATCAGGTCCCCCTGCTCAGCATCGCCCAGCCCCGGTCCCCACCGCGCTGGGGTGCGAGTCCTCCCCCTCCACTGTCCCCGGCTTCCCTCTGTGTCTGCTTTCCTTAGGATTTGGAGATAAGCTTCCAAATAAAGACAGTGTTTTTAACCACTTGGCCTTATCAGCCAGCATCCAACGGCATTCGTCATCCACCCAGCAGGGCTTGGAAGATGCTCCGAGGGAAAAGAGGACCCCAAATATCCAGACCTCTCCTTCTCTAAGATGCAAACCAGCCCCACAGCCGGCAGTGTGGCTCCGGAGGGCACCGGTGGCTTTGGGAAACTATTTCTACTGTTAATGGCCCCTGCCTGGGGACAGCAGTGTTAATGCAACCACATGCGTGAATACAACCCAAGGACCAGCTCGGCACACCTGGATTTTATTCCTGGTTCTGCTGCTGGCCCAGCGATGACCTTTGGCAAGTCATTTCCCTTCCCCGTGCCTGTGTTTCCGCCTGTTCTCCCACTATCAGCCCTTTCTAAGCTCCGTGATGCTCTGCCCAGCGAGATACCCCCCAGCCTGAGGAGACTCCATCCGACTTTGCATCACCCCCCCACAAAAGGTATGCAAACGGCAGCATCTCTGAGCATCGGTGGGTCCTACATCCTCCGAGCGCTCGTCAGAGCCCCCCGCCACCGAGCCCCCTCCCCGCCAGGCCGTCCCATGGCTCATTTTCACGGCGTGTGTGCAAAGCTCTGAATATACAAACCAGCTGCTGGCAGCTTCCAGCCCCAAAGCTGCTCCCGGGAAAATCGKCTCTTCGCATGAGCCTCGCCACGGGGGTGTCCCCTGGGACAGGGCTGGAGATGGAGCCTCGCTCTCTTCCTCTAAGTCTTGGGGACCATGGTGAGGGGAGAAGTCTTCCAAGGAGAAGGATGGGGGGGAACACCAATGATGGCATCAGACTTGCCCCTAAAACATCCAGCTGCTTGGAGGCAGCAAACCAACCCAAACGCCCCAGGCAAGCCCTACTACTGTCATCCGAAGATCCCCCCAACCCGCAGAGGGTCCCCGTTAGGATTCAGCCCTGTTAGAGACCCATTACTGGTGGTGAGGAGCACTTCTAACTGGATGGCACGGAGAGGAACACAAATAGCAGCCGTTTCTACCCCTCACTGGCAGGATCTCGGTGCACGGGAGGCAGACGCTGCCCCGGGATGCGGGCAGGGAAGGCAGGAGGTGATGCATCAGACCCTGGGCGCTGCGTCCCACTCACACCACAGCCCCACTGAGCTCCCTCCCTGCACATGGCGGAAGGTGCTGGGGGGCTGGCCGGGAGGGCGGCGTGGGGGGCACGCACCCCTCCCCGTCCCGGGGGGGGAGGAGGGTGGTGCAGCCTGGCAGCACCCACCTCCACAGTAAATCCAGCCCCGGGAGCGTCACAGGAACCCGGGACTGGGGACGGCGGGGGCAAACGTGTCCCGTGTTAAGTGCCTCCAGTGCAGAGCAGATGTTTAGAAGAGCCTGGTTCCCAGAAACCTCCACTGCAAGCCCCGTTGCCAGAGCATGCAAAGAATCCCAATGCCAAAGCACGGCCAAGACACCCAGCTCCTTGGGGAATCAGATCTGGCCACAGCACTCGGCATCTACAGATGCAGGCAGCATGGTGGCTTTTGGGGACAAGTGTGTCACACTGGGAGCTGCTGGGTCCTCTGGCCTCCGTCCTGTACTCACTGCCTTCCTTGAGACAGAGCCTGTCTCGAGGATGAGGTTGTTTCCTGCCTTTTTCCCAAACAAGGTCCCCAACCATACTGAAAAACCTCGAGTCCACCAAGCCCTCACTTGTGGACAGCAGAGATCTGGCTGATTGCATGTGGTTGGCTTTCTTCCGCCTTTCCAGCTGTTAAATTGCATTATAGACAGTTAAAAATACATCGCATACTTTCCTAATGCGACTTTTCCGTGGTAAGCAAGCAGCACGGCTGCCACTGAGACATTGGAGGTCGCGGGGAGAGCTGCTCGCTTGTGCCCACGGATGGCCACGTGAGCAGCTCTGCCGGCTTGCAAACACCTGGCCCCAAATTTGGGTCCCATAGAGGGGAATCGCGTGGTCCCATGGCAGCTTTGGCCTCGGCAGACTGACCCAGTGGGCTCACTGCCTCTTGCCTCAGTTTCCCCACTTGTAAAAGCAGTCTGTCCTCTGTGACAAGATCTCACATTAACCAAAACTTGGCATTCTTTGTYGGGCTTTACAGAAAAAGGGTCTTTCGCACAGGGATCAGAGGTTAATAGCAGTCCAGGGTTGAGCTAGAAATGATCTGTTAATAGCGTTACAGTGGAAAAGCCTAATTCCTGAGTGTGATTGGAACTGGCCACACAGCATCCCATCGAAATGCCAGCGGGACATGGCCTGGCCAGAGCCCGCAGCAGGCATGGGGCAGCGCCTGGGCAGCTGAGCTCAGCCCAAGGCGGTGGTGTTGCTGCAAGCCACGCGTGAGCTCGGATGGATCTCCCCTTCCAGCGGCACAGCAAGCTCCGCTGAGGTCTGGGGTGGGTGGGTGGCTGGAAAAACCAACTCCTTTTGGTTTGCTACAGCGCTGGAAGGAGCAACCTATGTCCCTGAGGATGGGTTCCCTCGTGGCCGGGAGACATCCATGGTGTGGGGAAGGCAAGGGGAGAGCATAGGCGATCTCCGCAGGAGGCGGGAGAGGCAGCGCCCGCTGCAGAGCAAACTGCCCTCCTGCTGCCTGCGGCACCAGGGTGATCGTGGCCGGGACAGCCCCAGATCAACCTCCCATCTTGTGCTGAGCTCCCTGGAGGGGACAACCCAAGATGAGCCCTGGGATGCCGGCGGCTCCCCTCGGCTCCCGGTGCCGGGAAGGAGGGTGCATCGGTCCCCTTCGCCCCAACCAGGCTGCATCCGACCCAGACCAACCCCGACAGACACCTCCTCAACCTCTCACAGGACTGATGCCATGTCCCCAGCACGGGCTCAGGTGGCAGAGAGGAGCCCAGTGCCCCAAAGCAGCCGGGCACCCCGGACCCCCGGMGAGGGGCTGGGATGGGGAGGAGAGCCTGCGAGAGGGCGAGGAAGGAGTTAAATCCCCAGCACTGCCAGCCCCCCCTCCTGCTTCTCTGCTAACTTTGGGAGGAAGGGAATAGCATAAAGGTAAGAGTGGAGGAAGGAGAGGAGACAGATGAGAGAAGGAGCGAGCGAGGGAGAGGGGGAGCGGGAGAGAGGAACAGACGGCAGAGAGGGAGAGCGTGGGGGGGAAGATGCTGACGCTTCTCCTCCATCTCAGTGAGAGGCAGATAGAGGGGAGCAAGGGGGGAAAAAAAAAAAGAAGGCAAAGACCAAGGGAACATGGGAGAGGGAGAAGGAAGGAGCCGGAGCGAGGGAGCATGTGTGAAAGTCGCAGTGAGAGAAGGGGCCTCTTTGATTCCCTGTGCCTCATACCAGACAGTGTCTAGACTGCAGCAATTATTGTCAGCTCAGAACACCCAGGCATTGCCATTTCAGCTGAAAGGGAGCTTAACAAAGAGCGAGGAAGAAAAAAAAATACCCTGCCAGCAGAGAGCTGGTCTCCCTCCAGCACAAGGGGCTCTTCGGAGGGCCCTCCATCGCCCTGAGCCCCCCGCGAGCCCCAGCCCCAGGTGCCCTCACGGCGGGGGGAGCAAAGAGTTTGCTGCGGAGCGAGGTGGCCACGGGGTGCGAGCGGTTCCCGGCCTGGCCCCAGGGTCCTTGGCTGGTTTTGGGGTGCAGCCACTGGGCTCAGCTCTCCCTGCAAGCCCAGGTTATGGGGCTCAGGGCAAGGGGTGCAGGGCTGGGGGGAAAGGGCCCCCCAGGGAGGTCGGAGGTGGCCCGGCGGAGGGGCAGCTTCCCAAGCGGGCAGCATTCGGCTGTAAGGACCCATGGAGCTGCTCCCTGGGCCAACGGTGGACAGTCAGATGGACACCTCGGCCTCACCATGGAGCTCGGGGGATGTGCACACCTTCTCCGAGCAGCAGGGATGTGAACCATAGAGCTGGGTACCTTCCCCCTGCTTGGGGATCCCGATGCACGCTGCTCCAGCAGCTCTTTAGCTCCCTTGGGTTTAAGGAAATGATGGGAGGTCACTCATGTAAAATCATGGGAATAAAAACCATCCCCTCTCTCCTCCATCCCATCTTTCCACCGCCATTGGAGGAGTCACCCTTTCCCCTCTCGGGCCCTTTGCCCTCTGAGGGGCTTTTGTGTCTTTGGAGGTCTGGGATGTGGCCGAGCCTCCCGGGAGGGAATTAACACCCAGAACTGGCCGCGAGTCAGGAATTCCTGCTGTCCACTGGAAACACCCGCCCCGAGCCCACCCCGGCTCTCTGGTGAGGGCCAGCTCCGAATACCTTGGAGGGGAAGAGGTCAGGAGGAGAGCTTGTGTGTCCTGTCTCCACCATGCCCATGGTTTTGGGGGTGGTGATGATCCCACCCCGCTGTCTGTGGGGCTGCCCACCAGATGAGCCCCTTTGGGAACATCCCCAGCTCCAGGCTGCATCACCCATCTTCAAAATTTGGGTGCAAAGAGCAGCACAGCCAAAGGACCTTCTCCATTGCTCGATGGCACTGGGAACTGTCCCCGTGGAGACCCACGGCCGGTCTGCTGGGAAAGGCGGCTGATCCCTCCAGACGCTGGAGTGCAGCTTGGGTTTAATTAGCACTTTTAATGCTTGGAAAGGAGGCACGAGGGAATACCCAGTGGGTTGAACATATTTTCCTCACTAGTGATCAGGGCTGGCGACAGGGAAGTTCCCCAGCTCCAGCTTGCTCGGCTGGAATGGGGTGACATTGCCCTGGGGTCTAAACCATGGCAAGTACCCTTGGTGAGCCCCACTTGGATGCCTCAGAGCAGGGGCACCTCTGTCGAAAGGGGTTTTTGTAGAAAACCCAAACAGTTGGCACGCTTTGCCAGTGTGGGATGCAGTTTGAGAGGTGCCCGACCCAACACTAGCTCAGCTGAGCTGTTTGTCCTTGTTCCCTCTATGCCTTTGGGGAACAAGATCCATTTTCTGGCTAGGTCTGGTCATGTCTGCTAAATCAAGGACTTCTTCTCCCTTGGGTACATGGCACCGATGTTGCTGTGTGGATAAAATCAGTCCCACTCAGGATCTAGCCGCTGTGGCAGACCAGAGGAGATGACAGCAGAAGTCCCACAAAGGACCGGGATGGCAAAACCTGCCCGGGGAGGGATTCATCGCCTCAGTTTACCTTGGCTGGCCATGGCGTGTCTACGGAGATGATGCTGTTTCCCAGCGCAGGGTTCCCTGGGCGAGGGTCAGAGGAGGAAGGCACCAGCTCTGCCTGTTGCTCGTGTCTCCCATCACCATCTCGTTGCAGCAGTGCCCTGGGCTCCCAACATTGCGGTGCCGAGCTCCCTCACATGTCATCACAACCGACATTGCTTCTGCATCTCAGGGACGGGGTCTCCCAGCTCCCAGTTGCTCCAGCAAAGCGCTGCACCCAGGGCTTCTAATGCTTCTGCCATGGAGGACACTGAGTTTCCAACAAGAGTGGGTGCTGCAGTGAAATAAATACCTGATATGAGCAGTGGTAGGTCTTCACCTTGTGAGCATGGGCCAGAAAGTGYTTGATGTTTACAGGGATCTTTTGGCCAGCCTGCCCTGACCCACGGCTGGACCACAAGGAGCCCAGACCTGCGATGTGACTCGTGGGCTTGGGGAAGCAGCTCCCCGAAGATCTGCCAGCTGCAGGGCTTCGAAACTACCGCCCCAGGGCTTTGTACCACAGACCCAACAGAGCCACACAATGCAGCGGGAACGCCACCGAGGCCTCTCTGCAGTCTCTGGTGCCAGACTCCCACTGAGGCGTGGTGAGGCAATGCAAGAAGGAAGACCTTGCCTTCTCCTCCACGACACCTCCAGTGTCCCTCCCTCAGGCAGCCTGGCCTGCCTTTCAGAGCAATTTGGGGAGCCCCGGCTCCCCACAGTGCCCCTGCGAGACCCAGCCCTGTGGAGATGCAGGGTGCCACCAGCAGCCCCCAAAGCCGCCAGCATGTGCCCACCATCAGGCCCCCCCCGAGCCCTCGGCTTCCCCCCAGATCTCCGAAACAGCCACAGTCCCAAGCAGGGGGGGAGAGGAGGGGGAGAGGAAGGATCCAGGAAGCCACAATTGCCGGCAAACGTGCCCGAGCGGGTGGGTGGGAGGGAAACCAGCCGCATCCTGCTCCCCCGGCACGCAGCCCGGGGGGCACCGACATGCGCCGGGAGAGGCCGGAGGTGGCGAAGGTGGCGAAGGCGCGGGGCAGCCTGGGCTCTGCGGCCACGGCGGGGGCACTGCCAGCTGGGCCTGGCACTGCTCTGCGGCCTGTCCCCACCACCGCGCCAGGGCCAGGGCCGTGCGGGGAGGCACACGGGGCAGCCCTGGCATCCCTGCGCCACGCCACGACCCTCGCCTGCCTTCGCTCCCTTCTGCAAAGCTGTCTGCAAATGCCAACTGCCTGTTTTCCAGTTCCTCC
>JAYKAV010000289.1:105143-216149 GCA_035582835.1 Phoebastria nigripes
CTTCCTGGGTTAAAAATAATCAAGTTTCTGGGAAGCAGCAACTCCTGCTGCGCCTGCCTCCCTGCACTCGCGCCCCGGAGAATAGCTCAGCTCTCGGCTCTCCGCTCCGGCCCCTCCTCGCTGCTCTCTCCTTCCTCCTCCCCACCCCCTACAGGGATCTGACTAATATGCTTGGGCTCTGCTTGCCAGCTCAGCTGGAAAGGAATTTAACCATTGCCTGGCCTGGAGGGAAGAAGCGGAGAGCCGGGACCTCCCCCGGAGAGGAGCGACCCTTCCTCCATCACCCGGGAGCCCTGGGCTGGGTCCCTGCCTGGCCACGCTGCCCTGGGTGCTGGCCGGAGGGTGATGGAGGAGGAGGGATGCATGGTGCCAGCACCCCATGGCGAGCGGTGGTCCCAGCCCTGAGCCCCACGCGGGTGCAATAACCCCCATGGACTCCCTCAGAAGTGTCCTGCCTTCCCGTAGGCCTGGCAAGGTGAAACGCAGCACCTCAGGTGCCATGGTCCCTGTGGCTTGGCTCGTGGGAGCTCCTCATCCAGCCACGGATGCTCCCTGGGCACCCGCACCCTGAGCCTGCAACTTGCCACAGGCCTCGGCGCCGGGCGAGGGTGGGAGCTGGGGTCCCACGCAACGCTGCTCGGGGGTTGCAGTGGGACCGGCAGCTTCAGCCCCATGGCCCCGAAGGTCTGTGGGGGGAGAGCCCTGGGCGGGGGGAGCCGCGGCTCAGCCCTGCTGCAGTGCAGCTCTGGCAGGAGCCGGCAGCCCTCCGCTGAGTGCYGGGACTCAGCCTCTCCTTCAACGCAGTGGGTAGGAAGCGGGGAGCAAAGGCAATGTCACGCCTGGGTAAAAACCACGCAATGAGAAAGCTCCCCAGTCCCCCGAGGCTAAACCCACGTGCAACCCAGGTGCTAAAAAAGTYGGTGTTTGTGCGGACCCCCTCTGCTCTCCCCCCTTGCCAGCCAGGCTCTGAGCACAAGCAGATTTAGCAGCACAGAAGGAGTGGGAGCCGTGTCTCTGCTTTACAGCAGAACAAGCAAAGCACAAAGCCTTGACCAAGGTTATCCCAGAAAGACTGTGGCAGAGGTAAGAGCTGACCCCTGCCCAAGGCTCCAGCGCGCTGGCATATTGCAGCATCTCCCTGCTCCGTCAAAGATCCCCTTGAAATCTTCTGGCCATTGCAGGAGGACTTCAAGGCCAGAAATCCAAAGCCCAGCACCCCAGCGCTGAGCCGAGCCAAGAGGCACCGGCTCGGCCACCGCTAACCCCCCGCGCTGGCTGGCTCAGCCCGGCTGCTCCAGTGCCAGGGCACAAACCGTTCCGGAGGAGGACGCTACCTTTCCCGGAGCCCGCTGCCGGGCGAGCTGTAAGCACGGCCCCTCCGGAGATGGGGCTGGGGAGGAGGAAAGGGCACCAGACACAAAGCAGGGACCCAGAGAGCGCAGGAAAGCCGGAGCCAGAGGATGACCCTTTAGCTGCTGGGATGCTCCGTAGAGCAGGGTCCAGCATACGCCAGGAGAGTGGGGTTGCGCTGGTAAGAAGGAATCTGAAAGAGGAAGATGTCTCCTCTCCAAATCCTCCCTTAAATGGCAGTTCTGCTGTAAAATAGGGTAGGATGGAGCTCAGTGTTTGTTTTCTCTGCAGGACCTGAGCGCAGCTCAGCCTGGGACTGCAGAGTCAGGCTGGGCTCCTCACTGACACAGCCCCRCAGGAGCAGAGCTTTCTGCAGCCCCAGCTCGGCTCTCGCAAACATCCCTGCAGAGCCATTGCTCGGTGCAGGGACTCAGGGCACGAGAGAGGAGGGGAATAAGCATCCAGCTCACTCCCACCTCGGCTTTCTGCCCCAGCTGCTGGGGCTCAAGGCAGCAGGATAGATGCGTGGGGAACCTGCGAGCCCTCACTGCGCACCAGGAGATGCACAGCCAGAGCCCCTGTGGCCCCACACAGCCGACAGTCAGGGGATGAAGCAAGTGATGGAAGGACACAGGCAGGAGCCGGAGCAGGGCCAGGCTCTGACCATCCCTAGGCAAGCAAGGACACTCCCGTTTGCTCCCCCATCCTAAATTCCCCGGTGCTTTGGGATCTCCCCCCAGCCCTGCCCACCCTGCGGGCCCCACAGCAACCTCAGCAGCCAGGAAACGCTGGCAGAAGCAAAAGGGATTGAGAAACTGCATGCAGCAGGATGAGACACGAGCCAGCACAAGCAGGATGTGACTCGGGGGTGACGGGGACCACCGGAGGGGTGTCACCAGGAAGCGGTACCTGGGGCCCATCCTGTACCCTCCCACCCACGCTCCTCACGGCCGAGCCCCAGCCCAGCCTCTGCTCCCCACACAAGTCACCAGGTCCCGTTTGTGTTTCACCACCTAAATTCTCTGTTAACAGCACAGTGACGCCTTCTCCCTCCATCCACTGTAGGGTTTTGCACTCCCGCCCTTCCYGGGGCTGTCCCCCAGGGCTATCCCCTCCACCTGGGGCTGTCCCCACCACCCAGGGCTGTCCCTGCTACCGTAGCACCCCAGCCCTGTCACCCCATCTGCATGGCAAACCTGATACTTCCCAAGGTTTCTTCAGCACAGACTTGATGGCAGGCAGTGGGAGGTTTGGGGTGAAGGGGGGCTCAGACACTGGCTAGACCTTGTCCTTATCCTGCCTCAGACCAGCTGTCGTAGCACTGCAGGAAAGCAGAAAGGAGAGGATGAAGGAGGAGGAAAAAAACAGGAGAAATTTTTTTTTTCCCCACTAAACACCCAAAGCACCTTTGCTTTGTTTTTTCCCCCAGCTGAGGCCGGCTGGTCCCAAGGTGGCCCCTTCTATGGGTCCTGTTTTCACTGCAGCTCCCGTCTCCTTGTTCCTCACCTGCTTGTCCCCTCTGCATGCYGTGGTCCCTGATGAGGATTCCAGCACATCCTCACCTTCCATAGCTCCAGCATGGCCAAGGAAAGCCAACTCAACAGCCACTCCTGCAAAATTACCTACTTGGGAGGAGAGATCCAACCCCAGGCACAAGCCATGGTATCCAGTCTATTAAAAGGCAAGAAGGGACGAGCAAAGAAACCCTTGGCCAACCCAAAATGCATTAAAACCATTAAAACCCAAAGACCCCAATCAGCAAGACCAGACACAGACTCACTGGCTTTGTGGCAGTTCACCCCAAATCAACCCCGGCTTCGGCTCACCCTGGTATGAGTGCGGACGAGTCTGCATTGCGCTGATCCCTCGAGCGAGGGGACCCATTTTACTCCCTCCAGCGAGGGGTCAGGGTTCAACTGAGGTCCCTGGGGTTCCCGGGGCCACCCCATGCTGCTGCAGGGCATGGGGCAGCTTTGCAGAAGGGGTATGTCCTTGGGGAGGGGGTGGGAGGTGTCACCCCCCTCTCCTTTGCAGGGGAATGGCTCACACAAGTGTCACGAAAAGCCAGTGCTCAGCAAAGGGCTTTACCTGGGTTAGCGCCCTTCCACCCAAGGAGTTCAGCTCAATTCCCAACCCCTACCTGCACTTGGGCTCACCAGCCATCCCTCCACATGGGGAATTATTTGCCTCAGATAAGGAAAAACAGAGCAACAAGGAGATGGATCCAGCAGTTGAATCCAGTAAAGCCCAAAGCTGGATCAGCTGCTTCCTTGCCGTGGGGCAGGACAACAGGGAGTCGTCAGCCTGCTGTGGGGCAGAGCCCAGGACACCCAACCTGCTGCACCCCCTGGTAGATAAGGGCATCCCACATCCTTACAGGAAGATGCATGATGGAAAAGACCCTGTTATGCAAACAGCTCCAACCCTGGCCCACCAGGCAACAAAATCTCAAGGGCTCCAAGATGCTGCAGCTCTGCTTTTCCATCTCTCCATGCAGGCAGGTCAGCAAAGCACAAGGACACACTTCCAGGGGAGAGAAAGCTCCAAAGCTTGGGAGGGAGAAATGGGAGTGCAGGTGTGCCGTTTAGCCTGAAGGCCAGGAGACCCTCCTGGGACATATCTCTGGACCCAGGAGGATGCAGGAGCAAACAACCACATCACAGCAACCCCCTGAAACACCACAGTCACTCTCTGGGCAATACAATATCTCCAAGATGGGGCAAAACCTTTATCCTCTATCCATGATCCAGGAGTGCCTCCATTGCCCAGAAAATATGGGGTGTCTTTCCATGGCCAATGCCAACCCTCGCATGGAGGCACCATGTGGGGCTGTGAGGGGACTTGCGCTGTGCTCTACTCACTTGGTCTCTCTCGTCTTTCTAAGAGCTGAGGGGGATTTTGTTTGCTTGGTTTTGGAGGAATAGTAGATTTACTAAAAACTGGAAGATTCAAAAAGGCTGAATCATCCTGAAACTCAGGGTGAAGATGAAAAATTGTTTGGAATGAAAAAAAAGAAATAAAGAAATACATGTGTTGGGCAGGGGAGAAGGCTTTGAAGATGTCAAACCATCTTCTTCCATCACTCGCATGATGAATTGTTGTATTTGGGCACTTTCTAAAATAATCTTTTTGACTTTTTCATTCCAACAAATCTTTTTTTTTCAGTTCAAAAAATGATCTCAATGTAAAAGAAGAGATCTAGTTAAAATTGGGCAACGCCCAAACATAAAAAACAAAAACCTTTCAGGCCAAACCAAATATTCTGGCTTTACCTAAAACAACTATTTGCAACTATGTGCTATTTTGGGGGTTCTTTTTTTTTTTTCTTTTCCATTTTGCCAGAAACCACCTCCTAAATCCCTGTTCTGGGTTGACATGGTCCAATTCCCACACCCAAGACATTCCCTTTGGGCACCAACCAACGCTCTCCATTCATTTTCCCAGCAACRTGGTACTCCATCAATGGGTCAGACCCACTGGAGTAACTATCTTCTCCAAGAACGATGAACACTTTGGTTAACCTTGCTCACAAATCTCTGAGCCTGCCCTGTGCATCCTTCACAGGACCCTCACCCAACCTCAAAACCCTGGTTATTGGAGGAGACTTAAGCCTCCTTAATAACAACTCAACCCAACAGCCACCTCTACTCTTACACTGGAGGAACCTCCTCTGGGGAGGGGAAAAAGAGTCTCTTCTCAAGAGACTTGCTCTCCAACCCAACCCAACCCAACCCAACTCAACCCAACCCAACCTTCTCCTTGCCACCACCCAGGGCCCCAGCCTCCATCCCCCACCACCCAGGCCAGGTGGCATCATGTCCAACTCCAAGCTCACCATACAGCCATGGCCAAGAAGAGGGATTTAGCACCCAAAAAAGGCAGGTTTCCTAAGGCTGCCACAAGGGAGGTTGGGTGGGGAGGGAGTTAGACAAAGAGATGCTGGGCTGCGTTTCCAGCCCCCGTGCCTCACTGTGGAGGCAATCGGCAGCAGGGCCATGCCCTCCGACCCCAAGCAAAGAGGTGAAACCCCAGGAAAGTAGCAAACAAGTCAAGGCGTAAATATGGCACGAATCCACAGCACTTCAGTGTGGTTCGTTATCTCCACCTAGACTGGAGTCGGTGGAGCCGGGTTTGAGAAGAGCAGAAATATCAGCAATTAAAGATATGTCGTGTCAAAAAAACTCTAAACTGATTAAAGTTGAAGGCTCCGTTTTCTTCTTTTCATCAGAGAACGGAATCAAAACCTGCCTGGAAAGACGCACTCCCCCCATTCCCAGCGCTCCGAAGGCAGCGCCTGCATCCGTCCTGCTGTGTCCCTGCATTTTAATTACCACCTTATTAATATTCATGAGGCTAGGCACTCAAGGGGGATTGCAGTCTGTCATTCTCTCTCTCTTTCTCTCTCTCCCCCCCCACCTCTCTCGGCTGAATCTGTGGGGTTTTTTTTTCCTTCCCCTTCCCAGCAGTTGGTGTGCTGCAGATCCGTACGCGGCCGCGTGTGCACGCAGCCCCGAAGGCGCCGAGTGTGCAAGGGGCTGTGGCGCGGGGAGGGCGCCTGTGCTTGCTGGTGGCGGGCGGCACGGCTCAGGGTGTGGGTGGGTGAGCGGGTGGGTGGGTGCAGGATTGCCCCCGCCACACGTGGCAGCCCCGGCATCCGGAGACAAAACTTTGGGATGCTGAGCAGCGTTCCGGCTCGGAGCGAGCATGTGTGCGTGCATATGTGACTGCCGCGCACTTGGGGCATGATGCCGGCACATGAGCAGAGTGGCCCGTTGGGGAGCGGGAGAGCTGGTGCATGTGCGAGTGGGCGTGCAAGAAGCAGCTGCGGGGCAGGGGGGCAACGTCTGCGTGTGCTCACACTCGCGTGCATAACTCCTGGCAACGGCATCACTTCTGAGTGCTGGGGTGATGGTGTAGGACCTGCACGAGAAGAGCGTGGCTGTGCAGAATGGCACTGGGTGAACGCAGCTGCCCTCAGCCCCCACCCCATCACCTCTCCTTGGGGACCAAGCACCCTGCACCCCAGTTCACCCTGCACCCCAGCTCTCCATGCTCAGGCAAAAGCAGCCACTGCTGAAGTGGGCAAGAGCAGCACGGCATGGCCAAGGGGTCACTGTGTCCTTGATGGAGCCACAGCCTTGGCCATCAGGGTGAAGCGGGACCTAATGGGTCTTGCACGCACCCAGCAAGGGGGTGACCCCCAGCTGTGCCCTGTTTGCTGGTGCAGCTTGCTGGCTGGGCAAATTGGATCCCATTTATTTTCTCAGGTCCACGGTGCTGGCATGCCCTGGGAGGAGAGAGGACAGAAAGCCTGGCTTGAGGGCACACAGAGGGAATGGGCTGGCGATGGAGCTGGAGGTAAATCAATTTTCTCATTCCTAAGGTGAGCAATGTGGGGTTTGCCCGCTCCTTGCTGCCATGCAGCATTTAACCCTTTCTATATTCATCACTAAAAACAGTGGCCACGTGGGCAGCAGAGAGCTCGCCTGGCTTTGCAAACCCTGCTCCTCCCTTGCTGGAGGAAACCACAGGAGGGACAGGCTGTCCCCTCCCAGGTCCCTGTCCCCATCCCTCCCCAAGGGACGGCGCTGGGGCGATGCAGAGCCCGGCCCAGGCAGTGGGCAGTTGCCCCCATCACCCTATGCTGCTCAAAGCCATTGGCAAAGGGGCACACGGGGCTGCCCCATCCCAACAGCCACCAGTTGCAGGCTGGAGCCCACCTCCATTTTCCAGGCAGCCGCAGCCAGACTACAGTCCCACCTTCCCCCAGCATCTTCCTCTTGGCTAATGACACCCAAAGCACCGTCAAGAGCCCGAAGCCCCTTTGGGGAAGGATCCTGCAGCCCAGAGCGCTGYCTCCCCATCACCAACCACCTGCAAGCAACCTGTCGAGAGACACTCCAACTCGGCGGCTCCCCAACGCCCCACTTGCTCAGCTCCACAAATATTTGAATTAAGGTCCCCTGGGGAGCCGCAGTCACAGAGTAACTGATTTCTCCTCCTTCATTATATCTCTGTGTAATTTACCGAGGGACGGCGGCGTGTGCCTCCGTTCGAGCGAATTCCCAGCAGGACTCCTGAGAGCTCACAAATCAGGCAAAGGCAAGGCATTAGAATATGAAAGGTGAGGCTGGTCTCCCCACCAAGACTCATCTTGCTCTTCCCTGGCTCCGCCAGCCCCGAATTGTGTTGTATTTCTCCCTGCTGCCTCTTGTGCAAGCGGGGAGGTGATGGGTTGGGGATGGGCCACAGGGCTGTGTCCCCGGCTCTGTCCCCGGCTCCTGCTCCCTTCTGGGCAAGAAGAAGGGGAAAAGGGTCCTCTCCCTCTTGGCAGCATCTCAAGAGATGCCAAGGAAGCCAATGCAGCAAAGGTTTCCAAGTGAAACCATGTCACCTGGCCCTAAAATCTGACTTCTTTTCACCTGGATAAGTAGCCTGTGCCTCGGTTTCCACATCTACAGAAAACAGTAGTCACTCCCTCCATTTACTAGTTTAAGACCCCCACCACTTAAATGTTGGAGGTCTATAAAAGACAACCGGCATTATGGATCCATCTGTGTTGCATCTCCAGCAAGGAGGAGCTGGAGGACAAGTTTGCCAGCGTAGCTCTATAGTTACCAGAAAGAGCTCAAAGAGTCGCCAAGGAGAAAGAGAAGAAAAGGAAGAAAATGAGGAATTTGGACCAAGGATGCACAACTGAGCTGCTTGGCGTTGTTATTTTGTGAAACACGAGGTGCCAGGAGGCTGGTCTTCAGCGGACCCACCTCAGTCTGAACCCAACCCAACCAAACCCATGGCCAACCACCGCGTCTTAGCCCTGCGCCGAGGTACCAGCGTGGGAGCAGGTCACCCCAAGAGTGGGAGGCGTTCATTTGCAGTGGCTAATGGAGGATGACCTGACCTCTCGCAGGTCTTTGCAGCATCTATGGGCTGGATAGGAGCTGTCCCTCTCCAAACCCCCTGGCCCTGGCCACCACTGGGGATGTGACACTGGAGCAAAGCGCTGGCCGGGCTCCGATGCAGCGAGCTTTCTGTTCCAGCTACGCTGCAAACAGCGGAGGGCAACATTTTGCTTCCTGGAAACCCAGAGAAAGAAGTATTTTTTCTGAAGAACTGCAGCTCATAGGCAACCTGTAATGGAGATTTCAGAAAACTGGGTGTTCCCCCTTCCACCTCCTCTGCAAAGACAAAGACTTGGCAGATGGCGGTGGTGCTTTGCAGGGCTTCTGCTAGGCTTTTCTTTGGGAGCTGGGTGCACGAACCCTCATTCTCATGCTTCACTTTAGAGGTACGAGCGATGTCAAATCTGCCCATCCCAAAATCCGCCCATCCCTGGGCTATCTCAACTTCTCAGAGCTCTTTGCACAGGCTGACTTAAAGACCTGGGGCTGTTCAGCCTTTAACAAAGAGCTCCTTTCTCCCCAACCTTCGCCAGTCAGTCGTTGGAGTTAAATAGGCTGCGCTGAAACCAAACCAAACAAAGGCCCTGCAAAGCAGCTCCAAATCCCCGTCCCCCCGCCAGCACTCTGGATTTCCCCCSGAGCCCGGGCACGGCGCTCCCTGGCGCGCTATGGCTCGCTCCTCGCTCTGAAAGGCGGGCACGACGGGCTGAAGCAGCGAGGTTGCGTTTGCTCCTATGCTTCTTGCTGCTGGGCGTCCGTGGGAGGCGATGAAGGGGTGTCTGGGGGGGGAAACATGCCACGGAGCTGCTCCAGCCTCTGCCTACAATACCCGTGCTCTGGCGGATTTGCTCGGGACTCCGGACATGCTGCTGCCGGTGCCATGAACCCCCATGGAGCAGCTCGGGAGCAGCCCTCGTGGGCGCCACGTGGCTTTCCCAGGCGTGGGGACCCTGATGGGACCTTTCCAAACACGCTGCCTGACCCACCCCCTCACAGCCCCCACGGGGCACGTTCACCCTTTTCCATTTTGGGGGGCAGCTCCCCATCACTGGGCACCGAGCCCTCCTCCCCCTGGCATCGCAGCTACCAATTTGCTGAAGCAACTGCCTTCCCCGAGCAGGGAGGTGACGGCAGACAGGGGTCTCCATCAACTGGGGGGGGATTTTTGGCAATGCCAACCCCTGGAGCAGCTGCTGGCTCCCGCATCCCGGCCATGCAAAGCGCAGGGGTCCGGGGGCTCTCTGTGCAGGCTGCTCATGTTCAAAGCGCCGAGCGCAGCCCGGGGCTGGGGGGAGGCAGGCGGCGCGAGATGAAACGGAGCAAAGTTCTCTGGGTTCGGACGCGGGAGTTGGAAAGGATTCGACGGCAGCTTGGAAAAGGAGGAGGAGAGGGCCGGGAGCAGCAGCGTTCAGCAGAAAGGAATGTCCTGATGGGACGGCAGCCTGAACGCCGGCCAGGACCCCCCCTTCCCAAGGCTGTTTAAAAGCCCCGGACCTCTCCAAGCCCTTTAATTGGCGCTTTAAAAAACTTCCTTGTTCCTTGACGCGGCGAGGTTTGCGTTTCATGCCCAAAATGACTCAATTCCCCCTCTCCCCCTCCATGCAAAAAAAAAAAAAAAAAAAAAAAAAAAAAATCTCCTTTCAAAGGTTTGCTAGAAGCCGGCTCCGTCCCCTCCCCGCCAGCCCCGGCAGCCCCCAGCCCTCACCCCACCAGCCTCTTGTGTGTATTCTTGTTCTCCCCTAATAATCCACATCCCAGCTGCCTCCCTCTGGCTTCGCCCTCCTCCTCCCTGCCTCTCTCGCTCCCTCTTTCTCTCTCCTCCCCCCTTCCTCCCCCTTTCCATAACTCAAAAGCTTGTCAGGCTGGTTCCAGACTGCTGGCGCCAGGCTTCACTCCAGGAAAAAAATAAAGCAAAAGAGAAAGGCATGCAAGGCAAAACAGCCCCGCCACATGAACACACATCAAACCAGCCCTTTATCTCCCCGGAATGCTCTCCCTGCTGCAGAGCTCCCTACCCCGGCCCGACACACGCGTGCTCCCCATCCCCGTAACCCTAATGCAGCACCGCCAGGCTGCAAGCGCACATGCCCCGGCAGAGAAAAGCAAAGGAGCAAATACAAGATCTATTATTTATCAGCGTATCAATTATTTAGAGCCCCGGCACAGGGAAGGGGTGGGGAGAGGAGGCCGTGGTGGAGGCAGCTTTTACCCCAGCAATTCAGGCGAGGGGCTTCTGCCCGGATCCACCTCCCCGCTGCCCCCGGCTCCTGCCCGCCAGTGGGGAGGCGATGGGGTGTCTCCAACACCGTCCCTTGCATCCCACCCCACCAATACAGGGTTGTTGCTTACCCTGCCTTCAACAGAGCAGGGCTTCCCGCTGCAGCAATCCCCAATATCCAGCTCCAGGAGCATCCCAGTCCCGGAGGCATCGGACCCACTGCCCGAGTGAGGGCTGCACCGCCCCACATGCAGGGTGGCCAGCCTGAGGGTGAGGGCTTTCACATGTGGGGACCTGGCACCCTGCCTCCTCACCCAGGGGCAGGTCAGCCCCCAATAATGCAAATTTTAGCATCAATATGCACTTTCTCAGGCACTTCCAATAGAGCTCTCCTGGTTTGCCGGTGCACGCCTCCATGCCACCTCTCCCCGCAGCCTGGAGGATGCACCACACTGCTCATCACCACCCCCAAACAGCAGTGGTGGCTGGTGCAGGGCTCTGGAGCCCCAAGTCACCCTCACATTCAGCCAGCCCTGATGGAGCTGTGTCGGCRCAGGGCAGGAGGAGGAAGGTGTCCATGGCTCTCCACCTCATGGAGGTTTCAGGTCAGTCTTGACCCCRAAAGGTCAAAACCAACATCCCAAACCCAAGACCCAGCCCAGGCTGCAGGAGGAAGACTACACCAGACCACACAGCCCCTTCCAGCTCTGTTTTCTCTTGGATTTTGGAGCAAACCCCAGCCCACCATCTTTGTGATGCTGCTGGCAAAGGGTCCCAGTCACCAGGCAGGTGACACCCCACGGCACTGTGCTGATGGGCACGGGTTTGTCCATGGGCCATTGCCGCAAGCTCGCAGATGGCTACCGCAGCCTCCCCATGAGGTAGCTGCCTTTCAGCGGCAGATTGCACTGAAGTAGCTACAGTGGGAACGTGTGATGAGGTGGGTGTGCTAAGATTTTTTTGGCAGACTTCGGGATGACTTTATTGCTCACAAGTTCTCGAGTCATGGCTGAGTAACACACTCATCGCATGTCTGAAACAAAAAAAAATCCCTTACCCCAGCACAAAATAAGCCTGGACAAAGCGTGTTTGCTTTGCTCCCCTTCCCCGCTCTGGCTTTGCACAGCCGGGGGCTGCAAGGCTCCCACATGGGCTGCAGGCAGCCGCTGCCTACGAGCCTGATATTTCCCCTGTGGTTTGGGAAGAGAGATGGGCAGCAGCTCCCACCAGACGCGTACACGAGCACCAGCCCCATCCCCAGACATCCCCCAGCAGGTCCCCTTCCCAGCCGATGGGTCGGGTACCTGAGGCAGAGCAGCATCGCCCGCTCTGACGGGATCTCTGGGAAATGACTTTAATTTGGGTGGCCGAATTAGGCCCACCATGCCCAGACTTTCGCAGTGGAAGGTACGACCTCAGCCTGCCATGGCCTCAAGTATTTTCTTGTAAGGGCCAAGAGCTCTGCCCCGTGGCGCCGCATCCGCAGCCAAGCAGTGTGAAGGCTCCTGGCCTGGGTCAGGTGAGACCCTCAGATGCACCACGAAGGATAAATTTCTGCAATGCGGCTGCTGGTTTGGATGCTGTTTCTGGGCATCAAGAGGGTGCAGAGAGCTGTGTTGTCTAAGGACAGAAGTGTCCCCCCGCTCTGGTGCCTTCAACTCCAAGAAACCAGTAGCTGCTCTTGAAAAGCAACCGAAGTATTTCTAACCTGGAAGGAAAACTACTGTCCTCTACATTGTGGCTAATCAAATCCCTGTGGCAACTCAGAGTGTTTAAAAGGTATTAACTAGCTACCTAAGCCCATGGGTGCAAAGAGCGATCCCTCCTCTTTCCCAGGTGGGGAAACCAAGATGAAGAAGGACAAAGTGACTTCCTCAAGGTCACCCGGGAAATGTTGCTGGAGAGCCAGGAACAGACCCCAGGACCTGAGGTTTCCACTGTGCTGCTCCCTAGTCCTCACATCCACCCTGACCTACCCCTGGGTCGATGCCTGGGTCAACCTCAGCCCTCCCACAGCCCCACGGACCCCACAGAGCCCCGATGACTTCTGAACGTCCCTCCACTGGGGAGAGGAGAAGGTCGGGAGCATGAGCCCCTCCAGATGTTGGCTTTCAGGTGCCAACAGCTTCACAAACTCCTCTCCAGCCCCAAAGGAAGACCTCAARTGGGATGGGAAAATCTTTCCCTTGAGTAAAGAAAGAGTAGGAGCCACTCTGCCATTTACTGTTGCAGTTCTCCCACACCAAAGGCTAAGGACAGGTGAGAACTGATTAGAAGAAGGGGGAAACAACCRAAATTATTAATCCCATTCCATTTTAATGGGTTCAAAAGGGATGTTTTTGTACATTTTCTACTACATTCTCCTTTTTTTTGATTTTAAAAAACAATATTCCAGAAAAAACAGTCCTTATATTTGCTGTTCCTCCTCCTGAAAGAGCGTATCTTGGGGACGAAAACAGGGCGGCTTAGGGAATGGAGAAATTTCACTGAAGATTGAGGGGGAAAAGCAGAAGGACAGGAGGAACCTTTCATTTAGAAATGTCACAGGCAGTTTGCAAAGAAGAGAAAAATCCCATTATGTTGAGAATTTTTCACGAAAACTTTGCGTGCGTTTGTTTTTTAAAGGCTGTTTTTTTTCCAGCTAAAAATAAAACTCCACGTGCAAAAAAAAAAAAAAAATGTCAGCCGTCCCTGGGCACAGCCGAGAGCGCTGGAAGGGACAGCAGCTACCCTGGGACTGCTTGTGCCGCTTCTCGACAGGCGGCCCTGATCGTGGTGACACCACCGGCTCTTGCTACGTGCTGGGGAAGGTTGGAAGGATCCGATCTGCCCCACGGCACCTTTAAACAAACCCGGGGAGCCAGGTCGGCAGTGCACCGGCAGCGGATCTGCTGTGAGCCAGAGCTGACGATCACCAGATCAGGGCTGCTTCCTTGCAGCCAGCTCCTGGCACATGGGGACGCAGATGCCCGGGAGCATCCCTGGTTGCATGTGGCTGCTCGGTGGCTCCCAGCCGAGCTCCAGAGCTGCCCTGCYGGGTGCGTTTGCTGCAATCCCCAAGGGGCACCTCTGGGAGCCCCAGTCTGCTGGGGGCTAGCCCTGACCCAGCCCATTCCCCCAGCCCATCCCGGGGAAAAAGTGGGAAGCAGCAACACTGTTGGGGCAGAGCATACGGGTGCCGTGGCTGGTCCCAGCTGTATCCTCTTCCCATTTCCCTTCCATGTGTGCAGCCGGGCTCCCCACCCCGCTGAGGTCAGCTCCGGCTATTCTCTCCTCCATTTCCCCTGCTCCTGCCATGCACTTCCCATCTCCCTTTGATATTTCACCTTTGCTGCGTCATTCCCTGTGGGCCGTTTTGGGGCTTGGGTTCATGTGGATGTGCTGTTCCCCAYTGTTGTTAAAGAGCCGAGCCAGGGCTGAGCCTCGCTGTCGGGGACCACTTGTGCTGGGGAGCACATGAAATAACCCGGCTCGCACAGATAAGCGTTCAGCTGAACAAGCACAAGCCCAAAAGCTGAGCTTGCACCAACAGCCTCAAGCAGCACAAGACCAAGAGGGGGAAACGCCATGAAAAATAACAAGGAGCTGGGAGGAAACAAAGGCTGAGCAAAACAGGGAGCATTTCCAGCAGACAAAGAAGGCCAAATCCGGCGGTCTGCTCACAGTGCTGGGCTTAACCAAAGCTGAGCAGGACCTGGACCTGGCCCGGGTCGGGCAGAGGAGCCATCTCGTGTTGGCCACCCACTGCCCCCATGCTGCTGAATCAAGGGAAACCCCATCCTGCRTCGGGGCAGATCTCTCCTGGGCGTTACAGATGGGACACCCGAGCACCCGCTCAGCTGACATGGGGATCAGCACTCTGCCGCAGCACAAGCAAAATCCCCAGCGGATTTGGGAGCGAGCAGCTTGCTTGTGCTCCCACAAAGCCCCAGGGAATTCAATGCCCAAGAGAGCAACTGGGCTTCTCCCCAGGCGGAGTGACTGCCGTGCTCGTATGTGCCCCGTTTCGGCCAACTGTCCTTTCCACTAAGGAGCCACGATGTTGAACAAAATACGTCCCCGCTGGCTTCCAGCACTGCCTGCCCGCGCTCCCCATGTGGCACCGGGCCAAACCCGTTAACAAAAGACAACTGAAATGARAGCACGCATTAACTCCGTGGCAGATTTCCCTCAATGGACCCCAGCGAGGAGCATCGTCCACCCCGCCACGGCAGAGCCCAGGCCAGCAGTGCCGGCAGCCCGTGGCACTCACCCATCAGGGCAGCTGTGGTGACGGGGTCACTTCGAGCTGCCCGGACGCGTCGCATCCCCAGGACACCGCTCCAGCTTTTCACCACCGACAGCCGACGTCTGCCGGCGACCTCCCGGACATGGGCTACAGCTGAGCTGTGTCAGTGAGATGAGACGGGGGCTGCTCCCTGCGGTTTTAGGGAGGAGGTGCGGGGAATCTCAAGACATGAGAGCCTGGAAGAGGGGCCTGACCCCAGGTTATAGATTTTTGCCTGTTTCAATGGCAATCACTGACAGATGCTCACGAGTACATTTCTTTGGAGGAGCACAAGCTTATTGAGATGAGAGAGCTGAGGGAAGGGCTGCACGCCTTCTCCCCTGTGCTCCCCTGCCTGGCTGCTCCTTTCAGCAGAGGCTCAGCCAGCCCAGGTCACATCCCACCCAGCTCCGGGGGTGCTCTGCAGCCAGGGATCACAAACGGTCCCATCCTGCTCTGCAGGTGGTTCCCAATGAAGAGCAGTGCCGGGGCAGTATGGGTGAGATCTTGAGCGCTTGCTTTGCCAAATGGCTTTAAAGCTTCCCCGTCCCCTCGGACTGCATCACCTCTGCCACTGCCTGGGGAGGGACTAGGATGTCCCCAAGCTCTCCCCTCCTACGTCCTTCCCAAGCAGTAAGCTCTCACACTGTCTTGGATGTGCTCCCAAACCATCATAGACAGTGCTCATCGCCTGAAGTCTCTATTGGATATCATCCATAGGGGAAAAAACCCTCAATGCCTTCTCCACCCTTCTTTTAGCACAGATGCTCAGGACAGGGTTGATGCCTTCAAACACCGGCACAACCATCTCTCAGCCTGGACCTTGGGGGTCCTTCAAGAGCGAAGAGGGGGCTGAGAGACGAGAGATGTAGAAGAAAATAGTCCACAATGGGAGTCCACAATAGCTTGTGGACTTGGCAGCCCCGTAACCCAAACCCAGCTCTGGATGCTGGGGGTCTCCTAGCCCATTGCAAGGGGCAGCAGGGAACAGGCACCATTTTGTGTTTTTAGGCTCAAAAATAGAGTGTTCAAGTGAGTCACAGGGATTTTTGTCCCTCTCCTGGAGGCCTTACATTCATTCATTCTTCCTTTCTTTTGTCATTTTCGATAACCTGAAATATTAGTCAGCTGGACTGAATCTGCAGGTTTTATTCACCACCTCCAAAGGAAAATACGACTGAAAAATACACCGAAACAGCGTGGCCAACCCTGAGCATCCAGAGCTCCTAAAGATTTCCAGACCCTGGAAAAATCAGGGAACAGCCTTTAAAATAATGAGATTTGCAAGAGGGGAAAAAAAAAAAAAAAAAAAAAAGGAAAGGAAACCAGTTGGCTTGCTTTTATTTCCCTGTTGGTTTTTGAGCCTTTAGGCCACTCTGACGTCACGCTGCTAAGCTTGTCTCTGCAACCGTGAGGTAAGAAACCCTTAAACCAGCAAAACCCCCTGCCAGCACTTTGCAATCACACTGCTTCAAAAAAAAAAGAAGGAAAGAAGGAAATGCTGTGAGCCAAGGGAAATCTCAAGAGGTTTGGAGGACCTCTCATAGGACCGAGAGGAGCATCAGTGGGCAACGCAGAGCAAGCGGCACCCTTGAAAGCCCCTCTCCACCTGTGGGGTGATGGAGAGCTGGGGACATGGGGTTTTGGAGCAGGGCTGCGAACATTGCCAAGCGCCGGCGTGGCCGTGGTGCATGGCTGGCTCGCTCTTGGCAATCAAGGACAGTCCCAGGAAAGTGAAGACTTCCAGCACATCTCAGCAATTTCTCTCCGCTCCCAAAGGAAACGTGTTTATTGGAAGCCATTTTCTGCATAAATAGCCCTTTCCTGCTGTTTCCCACAAACTCAGACTAAAATAATTTCCTAGGCTTGAGGACGCCAACCCACAGCTTCCTAGATGGATGCGCAGAGCTCAACCTTGAGCAAGAGACTAAAGACATCCCCAAAATCCTGCCCAGAACCCACCCAGCTCTCCCAAAGCGGAGGTTTTACACCCCCTCCCCAGCAGTGCTTGGGAACTTCCAACCGCTTCAACACATTACTCCTCCCCAGCGCTTTCCTCTGGGGGTCTTAAAGCCCTCGGCAACCTCAGGCCCATTCGCCCTCCACACGCACCCCAGAAGGAAGCATGACCCCAAATCACTGCTCAACACACAAAGAGTGAGGCGCAGCTTGTTCAAAGACCCAGGCAGTGCATGCTGGCAGATAAACTGGTCTTCAGGCCCCGAAGGACTGGTGTGCAAGGGGAACAGCAGAGATGGAGACAGTCAAGCGGCAGGGCTCTTCACCCCACACTAACGTAGGACCGATATCTGCTCCAGAGCAGGGAGCTGGTGATGGGAACAGGTCCCTGTTCACACCAGAAGGACGCGGCAGTCCCTTGAGGGGCCCATGCAGCAGCACTTTGAGGGCTGCAGGGGAGAGCTGTGGTGCTGCAGAACCAGCACTGCCCAGGGCAAGGACTGAGATGGGGTCCCCCCTCCACCCTCCCCCGTTCTGCAGCCCAGCACAGGGTCCTGCCAGCCAACAGACGGCTGGAGGGGTCCCTGCCTGCACCGCCGCTGGCTCTGCTGCCAGCCCCCCTCAGCCACATCGTCTAGGCTGGGACTTGGCTGGGACAGGCTGAGCCTGCACAGCACAGTCCCCAGCCCGCATCCAGGAGCCTCAGCAACAAAACCACTTGAAGACCATGACCACGGTGGTGAAAACCACTGCGCGTGTGGCCCGACCATCCCCTGAAGAGTCCTTGCCCTGTACTTCAAGGCCAAGCAGCCCACGGACGTTGCACGCTGAGCTGCTGTCCTCGAGTTTAGGGCTGAGAGGAAAGAAGGAGGATTTGGAAATGTCTCTGTTTGAAACTGCTTGAGGGATGAAGGCAGAGGGACTGCAGCGCTCTGGAACTGGAAATGGGCAGGACACAGTTAACGCCTGGTTCCTTGTGCAGGATCAGGAGGAACTTGGCTTCATATTTCACGTGTGGGATGTTGCAAGAGGACAAGGAGCCCTGAACCCCAGCAGCATGCGTTCCCCCCGGCTCGGCCGCAGGGAGGAAACCACGACGTGCCCCGGCTCCACGGCCGCTCCACCGAGGGCAGGAGCCTCCTTCCTGGCGCAGAGGGCACCGCTGGCAAAGGATGGTGCCACCACGCCAAGAGACACCAGAGAAACGCCGAGGCCGTACCGACTCCACGGTGGCATCGAGATGCCGGCAATTTAATAAACCTCAGCCGAGCRGTTGGGGGCTGCCGGTGAAACGGCCCTGCGCATGGCGTGGAGCTGGGGGCTTCACACTGCCCGGCTCCCCTGCTCTTGAAAGCAAATACAAAGGCTGGGCTCCCCCAGCCCTGGCTGATGCTCGACCTCTCCGTTGTCCTCGCTGCACGCCTGTCCCAGTTCCAGCAGCCGGTTGCTACAGCAACTGAGCTCTGACTAATCATTTGCGCAATGACCTTTTTTCCCCCCAGAGAGAGCGAGGGAGGGAGATGGAGAGGAGGGAGGGAGGGGAGGAGAGGCAAAGCAAGCGGAGGTTAGCAAGAAAAAGCAGCCAGGGAGAATGTGGTTTTTTAGGCGATGCAAGATTTTTTTGGGGGGAATGGGGGGATGCGGGTGGTGGGAGGGGGAAAGGAAAGCGGGTGTTGAATGGGTTCCCCCTCCCGGCTCTGTGCTTGAGAAAGGATGGATGGGGGCAAAGCCAGCTGCCAGCGGGCAAAGCGCCTCCCTGGGACCGTTTCCATGGGCAAGGGGGTGGGGGACTCTGCAGCCCCCCTCCTCCTCCTCCTCCCCACCCCACACCGACCCTGGCCACCACTGAAGGGCCAGAAGTCAAGAATTTGGCTCTGCCTCACCACCGAGCGCCTGCAAAGGGCTGGCCGGCCGCGGGTTAGCCTGGCTCGAGCACCCCAAGCACGAAACCTCACCGGCGGGTGGTATTTGGGGAAGCTACACCAGGGCTGAGCTGAGCTAAAAAATCCCATGTCAGCATTACACCAAGGGGGAGCACGGCTGGACTCTGCTGAGCCACGAGAACCAGCCCGGGAAGAAACCTGAGCCCAGCTCCAGTGGCTTCAATGGTGTTACTGGGAGGGCTTCCCTCCCACCTCTACTGCCTTCAGCTGAGCGAGACCAGGGTCAGGTCTGGCTTTAGCTCCAAACCAGAGTAAATAATGCAAAAGCTTCTTTCTGCCCAGCTCTGAGGAGCACACGTGAAATCGCATCTTACTGACTCGGTAGGAGAAAACAGTTTAGAGGTTGCGCATTGCTCCTCACGCCAGTTGGCACTTAGAAAACAGAAGCTGGTGAAACCAAAAAAGCAGTGGCAACCAGGTCCTCCTCACCAAGGGGTGGATGGTTGTGCCGCCAGTCCCGAGTTTTCACAGCAAAAGGATTTTGGCTTTTCTCCAATTGGATCAGAAAACAGTCCTTCTGACCTTGACCAACCACAAAGTACTAAGCCAGCTGAGATGGACAATAATGGAGATCCCTGGTGACCAAGAACAGAAATCTATGGAGATTCACAGAAGAGTGCGTTGGCTATTTAGAAAGAAAAGGAAGTTTGAAGAAAACAAAATGGTTTTGCGGACAGATATTCCACAAGAGAGCCAGACAAACTGCAGTACTGTTGTGTGAATTGAAGGAGAAGGAGGACTTGGTATGACTAACGAGCAAAGCAGGAGAAGAACAAGCTATATCCTGAATGGTGCTTAGCACACACTCCCCACATGCAACTCCTGCCAGCACATGCTGGAGCTCAGGACAGAGAGATCTCGTTGGGTAAGACAAAATCTCATTCAAAGAGAAATTATGGTGGCCTTGGCTGCTCTGTCTTTGCCCTGTCTTTCTGCACCAAAGACAGGCCCTTTCCTTAAGGCAGCTCAGACAAAGTCCTTGCTCCAAACACCTCCAAAAGGTCCTGGAGCCAACCCTCCTCTTTCAGCTTACCATGCTTCCCTCTGCTCATCAAAATAATGCAAAGGACAGGACACTCCTAGCAGGCATTCCCCAGCTAGTTTGTACAGCTAGAAAATGTAAAGCAAGACTCGCTAAATCATCTGCGATTTATTTAAGGCACATAAAGGAGAGGCCAGGTTGTGAGGAATACTCTGCACGCAGTGTGCACCCTTATCAGCCTGACTTGGCACCTACAGAAATTCCCACTGCAGCATCTGATCCCAAACTTGGAGAAACCAACAGGAGGGTTCACATCAAGCCCGTACCGGTGCCTACGCTACGCGGGGCATTGCAGGCAGCCACGGCTTGCTCTGCTTGAGCTTGAGCAGATCAAAGCCATGTCAAGCCCAATGTAATAAGTGCTGCTGAACRGCAAGATACGTTAACTCAGGCTTGGTGCTACGTGGCCATGGTCACAGGGCTTGCAGATCCAGCCTGAGCTCACGCCTGCCTCCGATCCACCTTGTAGATGAACCCAGGGCTGCAGTGAGTCTGAAACACAGCGTGTAGAAATAAAACTCCTTTCCACCTCTTTTCAGTTAAATTGCTCTGCAGCTTGCAGAGCTCCACCAAGGACAATTATTTCCAGCATGTGCCGTGCATGAATGCTGCGAGCAAGACGGAGCTGGAGTTTCATCATAGCCCGGCTTTGTGTGCAGAGTGAAGAAGGAGGGGGAAAAAAAACAAACATGGCACTGAAGGTCTGGCTGTAACTTGGCTTCACTGTCACAAGCACCAGTGTTTTTGTTCATTTGTTTGCTTGGTTTTGTTTGGGGTTTTTTGTTTGGAAAAAAAAAAACAGAGGGAAAAAAAAAAAAGGAACTTGGAACTGGAGGCCCCCCGGCCTCACCCTGATCCCGAGGAGGCTCAGCTCTGCTCTTGCTCAACCCGACACCGAGAATGAGGAAGCGGAGGAGACAGGCGGGGGAGGCGGAGGAACGGTCAAGCTGAAGACAAACAGCCTCTGAGCCGAGCGGCTTGGAAAGCTTCACGAGCAAGAGGGCACGGGAGCAAAGAGTGGGCTGTGTCCAGCGCTGGAGCCCCCTCCCCGTCCCCACCCAGCCTGGGGGGCTCTGTGGCCCTCACCCCCGAGGATGCTCTGGGTTTTGATAACCTGAGTCCAGGTCTTAAAGGAGATGGTCTCCAGCATGGAGATCTACAAAGCCTCGCTGCGTTGCCAGCCCAGATCCTGCATACCCAAGCTGTGGCTGGCGACAGCCGAGCACCCACCTGCTGCGCTGCCCTGCCCGGGTGCCTCCACGGCACTCAGGGACAGCGGAGCCCTTGGCGGGCAGAGCCATGCTGTGCCGTGCCGGCCGCAGCCAGCCAGCTCTCCCCCTTGCTCGGTTAGAGCTGGCTTTCAGCACAGGCAGCAGCTCAGCAGCTCGCCTCCGCACTCTGCGATACCAGGAACTGCAACACTGTGCTCGCTGCAAACAGGAGTTCACATAAAAAATTAAACCCCAGCCAGGTGCGAGATGTTCCAGGCAGCTCCACGTGCCCGGGGCTGGTCATCTCCCACCCCAACGTCCCAACGCCCCACACCTCACTGCTCCAGGAACCGCGTGCCTTACCTCCCCTCGCCCCACATGCCAATGGTTGCTGTCACCTTCCCCGTCCTGCTGTCCCCATCCATGCACRCAGGCCGGTCTCTCCTCCTCGTCTTGCCCTGGGGGAGGGAGAAATCCAGCTGAAGCGAGCCCAGCATCTGCACAGCCCCGTTGGTGACAGAYCAAGACCCCAACATGATATTCTCCTGCTGATTTGCCCTTCCACCTCARTAGGCCAGTAAGGAGGTACCTTGATCTCATCCCTCTTACAGCAAAGGCCATTGTAACAGAGACATGAAGGGATGTGCCCAAGGCCAAGGAGGACAGAGAACCAGGCAGAGGAGTTGGTTGGACCCACTTGTTTAAATTTCTTTATGACAAGCAATATTAGCTCTACCCCAGCAGCATTACTGCCAGCGAGGGACGGTCAGACGACTGCGACCGATCAGTTCAGGATGACCCCACCATGCAAAGAGCCTGCCCAGCCCTCAGGCAGGGCTGTCMCCGAGCATCACCAGGGATGCAGGCACCATGCATCTTCCCAGCTGGCCAGCCAGGGATCCCACCCAGCTTGTAACCCTTCCACCATGCAACACAGTCAGCCCACACGGCGCGAGGACCCAGGAAGAAACATGGCTTACACGGAAAGGAGTGAACACATAAGGTTGGGGGGATGCATCAGTTTAATTTCTGTTAAAACCACACCTTGAATTTGCCCAGCACATGGCCTATGTGGAATATCCCTAGAGGGGTTCACATTACCATAACTCAGAGGAAGATCAGAAATGATCTGTAAGGCAAACCCCACACCCAGTCTCGAATCTCTCTGGATCCACCAGCAAACGAGAACCAAGACACTGAGATGCATCAGCTTGATTGCCCGGTTCCTGGAGGTTCACACCAGTGTTTGCCTGCAGGGATGAAGAAGTTTGGGGGTCACCACATCCCCCTGAACACGTGCTACCCCAGCTGCCCACCTGCCCAGCACCCCGAGGTAAGGGGGGGGCTACGGCAGGAGGGAAATGAGAGGTTCCCTTCTCAGAATGGGAAGGGCCATTGCTGGGGTTGATGAAACCCATCCCAAGGGAAAGGGTTTGCTGTTTCCCAAGAGAAGTAGTAAATCCCAAGGGACCAGCCTTTCAGGAGTGCCAGGCAGGCAACCAAACCTAGAGAGGGACCAGAAAGGAGAGGGAAAACCCAGCAAACCCTGGGGAAAATGGAGTTTTCTTTCCCTTCTGTAAGGCCATCACAAGGCGGGAGCTGGGGGGAGGAAGCCTTAACCMCTCTGTCCGGGCCAGGCAGCAGCAGAACCCGCCGAAGGAGATGCCGTGGGAAGGCGGGCGAGAGCAGGGCCCCGTGCAATCACCTATAGTGAGAAGCAATTCCGGTAAGTTTACACCCGGCTTGCATTTGGTCCCAGAGACGGTTTACATTGAGAGCATCCCTGGAAGGGAATATTCACTGCCAAAAAAACCATGAGCTCCGCCTGCCCAGATTTTGGAGGGGAAGGCGGGTTGTTTGCATTTCCAATTTGGCTGGGAAACTGGAAAAATACAGACCTGAGAAGCCAATTCCCCCCAGCGCATCACCTCCCCCAAAATACACCGGTCTCCAACCCAGAAAGATGCTGGACTGGCACAGCGGTGGGAACCCGTGCTCTGTGGCAGGAGGCTGGGGACCTTTGGACGCGTGACAGTGGCTCTGCGGTGGGCAGGGACCAGGGGGGGCTTTTGGAAATGGGGCTGAGGGAAGAGCAAATGTGCCAGGATGGGGCCTGGGGGCACCAGCCCGACACCTCTGTCCACCACTGAGTCACCTGTGGGACCCAGCGAGGAACGAGCCCCTCAGAGCAACAGTGCTGGGTTTAAATAAATAAATACAATTCTGCTGAAAGGGGAAAAGACAAAAAAACAAGGAATAAAGGATGTGCCTCTCCAGCGCCTCCTCCCCTCCCAGAAACCTGTGTGCTATGCAAATATATGCAAATGAGACACGGAAGGGGGAATGAAACTGGCTCTCTAAACCAGCGTGGTTTTAGACTGGGAAGCGTTGGAGGCAGCTTGCTGGAAAGTTGAGGCAGAAATAGCTACGCCATAAGAGGGACGAGCAATGACGACTGGAGGGTACGTGTCCCAAAACGCCTTTGGTGGTGGGATCGGCTCCCACAGCACCAGCAAAGTACAGCACCAAACCTCCCTCTCAACACCCCGGTTCAGCAACCGGTCTTAAAGCGCTCCCCAAATCCCCCTTCCCTCCAGGCCAGGGCTGGGGAAAAAAGAAAGAAAAAAAAAAAAAAAAAAAAAAAAGGACAAAACTTGCTTTGCTGCTGTTTGCAATTCCCCCCTGCGATTCCCAGGAAGGGATGGCAAAAAGCACTGCCGTGGGTGGAAACCCAGGCAGGGGACAGCCAACACGGGCGGCCCGGGGTGATGCTCCCCAGGGTGGGCACTTTCCCTGGGGACTGCTTAAGGAATGACATCTTTCTTACATGAAGAATGGGATCATATGAATTCCAGCTCATTTGTTCCAGGCAATTTATCCACCCAAGTATTGCCTTGTTCAGTAACATTTTCTCAAGGGGTTTCTGCAGAGAAGCAGGTGAAATCTAGAAAGTCTGAAGGCTTCGGGGTGTAAACACCATTTGCCTGAGCAATGCTGCTCACGTTGATAGTCAACGCCTGAGCATTTTTTGCTCAGAAACAGGAGGGGTTTTTGTGTTAAACACTCCCTGCTCAAGAGCAGACCTGGCTGGAGCAAAAGCCCCTTTCCTGCCTCCTGACCTAGCACAGGATTTTTATAGAAATAGCTCAGATGCTCTGAGCTCAATGGAAAGTTTGGGATGGACTGCCAATATCCTGGGCAGCCCTGGACCACAGCAACCCTGCTTCAGGCAGCCGGTGATTTCCATCAGCATCATTGGGATGCAGTTGGAAAATTGCCTCCTGTGACTGCAGGGCTTTCAAAACCCACCCCAGGCACTGGAGATGGGGGGAGAGGACAGGGGAGCAGAGAGGGGATGATACCGACACTGTTCTTCATACACCTTGAGACCAAAGGTGCAACATGGGGGTCTGCTTCATATCTCACAGTGGGATGCGGAGGAGTAGGAAATCTGCAAAAGGCATTGGAACGGACTCAACTGCTCTCTGGTTTGTCCATACAAGATGACCATCTCCAGCGATTGCATCTCCAGTGCCTCTGCCGCCATTTGCAACCTCAGTTTCCCCCCAAGAAAGTCACGGCACTGTGTTTGAGGCAGCTCCCGCAGCCCTGCATCTTAACTTGCTTTTCATTTTGCTTTATCTGTCTCATTAAAGGCAATCTCCAGTGACTCTGACACCAGTCTCTAGCATGGCGGGCGTTTGTGTTTCCACCTTTGGGTTGCGCAGGCTGTCAGCAGTGACAGCCCACGTGCACGGGTGCCACGGGTGTCATTCAGCGGTGCCGAGCACAGAGCAGAAGCACCTTTCACCCGCACGCTGCCTTGCAGTCACTGTGGGGTTATCGAGGTATGTCCAGCCCTGTCCTGTACCCCAGAACTACCCCCTGACAGATATTATGGCTTCAGCATCACATGTCCTCTTGACAGAGGTTCATTACAGATGCTACCTGTTTGGCTGCAGTATCTTGCAGTCCAGCACCAGCATATTGGCTTCCCTGGACAATACGTATAAATCTGGGCCATTCCTATGCCACAAACCCAGTTCCTTTACTTGACCTGGTCTATAACATGGGGACAACTTTGAGCATCTTTCTTGCTGGTGTTTATTTGAGGCAAGAACGAAGCACCCCTGGCTCTTCCCTGTGTTTTTCTATCCTTTCATCTGCTCTTTTTACCGAATTTGCCTGACACCTCTCGGGGAGCTGCCCCGGCATCGGGGCTCCGGCAAGCATGTCTGGGGTGCACGTACTCTCACCGACCAGAACAGCGTTACACAAACTTTTGGAGCACACAACAGCTCATGCCGACTGTGTTCTGTGACTTTATATTAAAAATACAGCCTTAACCCACCCATGAAAGTGTCATGGGGTGGCGAATCTAAGAGATACCTGGCAAAGGGAGAGGAGCTGCTGCTCACCCGACCCCTTCCCGGTCTCTTCTCCAACTCCTGCTCCCATCCAAGAGCTGATTATTTCTCCCTCTACCCACACAGCAAAGCCGCACGAACCTGAAGAATAAAAGGTACAGACTAGCTGGGATTTCAAATTCTGTGATTAAGGAGGGAGGCAATGTCTCCCCTCCCTGGGCTGATAGAGCAGGCAACGGATGAGGACGGCTTTTTTGCRCGCTGCCAGCAGCTGCGATAGGCGCCTCTGCCGTCACCAAGCAGAGATTATTCCCTGGATCTCCCGGGCTGTTTATCAGGAACACTCACTGCTGCAGCCGCTAAACCAGCTTAAATACCAAAATTAAAAAATAATTTAAAAAAAAAAAAGTTTTCTGTAACCTCAGAAGGAGAGGGATTGGGGAAGGGGAGGTAAAAGTACCTGGAAGGCGAGTCAGGGTCTTGATAAAGCAGCCACATCACCAGCTCAGGAGGGGCACAGGGAAAAGAGGCTTTGCAGCCACAGGGACCAAGATCCCTGGCCGGAGGGATGGAGCAGCAAAACCCGCTGGCAGGGGACCGAGGGACCTGCCTGGAGCAGGCAGCTGCCAGCCTTGGCCAGCAGGCGCATCGCTGGGAAGCCAGCAGGAAGATTTCACAGGACAAAGTCGGTGATGCCTATGCTGGCGCATCTCCCTGGCCCTGCCTTCAGCATCATGGGGTGGGGAGCCACTGGGAGCATGTGAGGAGCAGCAGCTTCGCACCGCAGCCGGGGCGGCCCGGCTCCAGTACCCAAGGAAGAGTGGCAGAGCGATGCTCCCTCCCCACACGCAGCCGGCGAGGGAGCGGCACGTGTCAGGGATAATAAATAGCATGAGAGTCCGGATCTGGGGACTGCACGGGAAGAAAAGGCACGAGGTCTGATTTCCTTGGGCATTCAGAGCCTTTGAAGATCAGAAAGCAGCTAAGTGCAAGGCAGGCTTTCAAGCTGCCAGTGCGGGTTAGTGGTGGGCCTGGGACTCCCCGGGGAGCAAGAGTAGTAGGATCCCGGCTGCCAGGTCAGATCCTGCCTCCCAGCCACAGGAGGGTAAATGGGAACAGCTCTATTGACACCACATGAACATGCTCCTCAGTGGGCCCTCAATCAGCACGTGGGTGTCAGCTGGGGAGCACCAAGCGGTTGGCTCGGGGCTGGCTGGGTGCTTGCTGGTTTTGGATCATCCCAGCAAGTCCCCCACTGTGATCCCACCTTGACTTCTGTCCAGACAACTGCTGTGCTGGGGATGGTCCCATCCCCTGGTATCAGGGGTACGTTGCCCAGGAGTGCCCTGTTCAGGCAGAGGCATTCCTGCCCCACTTCAGAGGCGGAGGCAGAGGCAGAGTCTCCAAACCTCCCACCCTCCTGAAATTCAGGATGAGCGAGACCCTTCCCAGGGTTTCTGGCAGGCAGGGAACGTCCCAGCCACTTGCATGAAAGGTTAAGACCACTTTCCAATTAGAGAGGCAGGAGCCATCGCAATAAAGCTCTTCTGAGGGGATATTAATCAGGGCATCTTCCTCTCGCGGAAATGCAAATCAGCAGAATGGAAACGGGAGTGATTAGAGCCAGGGAATAACGTGGGCACTTCAATCCCGGCTCCGTGAGCAGCGAGAGCCACGAGGGCGCAGGAGAGATGCCCCAGGCTCCTGTGTCAGCCCCGGGATCCGGGCAGAGGCATGGGAGACCCACGGGCTCCACCTGGGAATATTCAGCATCAGGTTTTCAGGTCAATGTTAGTGCCAAGGCCACGGGAATGGCACCAGCTACAGCAAACCATTGGTCCATCCTCTTGCACCCACCCAGGAGGGAGGCTGGAGGAGACCTGGGCAGCATGGGCACACATGCTGGGGACCTGCCAGCAGAGATGGAGAAGACAGCAGTGGCAGATAAAGGGTGTGGAAGGGAAGGAGAGGGGATGAAGCGAAAGGCGATGCAGAAAGGGGCCAAAGYGTGGGCCAAGGTGGTGGGGTGCACAGAGCACCTCCCTGCCCGGGGAAGTGCCGCGCTGAGTCCGGAGACGGCTCTGCTCCTCGCGGCAGGAGGCATTAGATCCAGCTGAGCTGCTTCAACGCAGCGTGCATGTAAATCAGCCGGACAGGCAGAGAGAAGAAAAACAAGGGGGATGAGATAAGAGGCTAGAGAGAGAGGCAAAAGGAGGAGGAGGAAGGAGAAAAGGGGAAGGAAGGAGAGGAGCAGGTGTGGAGAGAAAGAGAAGCAAAGAGAGGGCAAAGGGAGAAAGGGAGGGGGAGGAGGAGGAGGAGGGATGGGAAAGCAGAGAGTAGCAGGAGGGCAGGACGATGGGCCGGGGTCGGTTGGTGCACCGCAGTCCTGCCTGAGCGCGTGCCAGGTTGGGGGTAGCTGTGGGCAGGGGCTCCCACCACCCCAGGCAGGGAGCATGGGGTGAAGGGGTGGAGGTGCCAGACCACGACCCAGCCTGGGCCAGGGTGATCCTCGGCTTGGGCACCCTGCTCCTGCCCCTCGGYTTCCAAACCCTGCAGCACTGCCAGGACCCCGCTGGGGTCTGGGATAAAGCAGCACCACACAGTTGATTTTCCAGCCATGAGGGAGATATCTAATGGCCACACAAGTAGCCAGAGTCTGCCATCCTGTAATCCCTCACCTGCAAACGTGATTCCCTCAAATCACCTGTCCTGAAACCTGACATACATTTATGATGGAAGAGTTGGTGGGTACCAACCTGGAGGTGACTGCACCTGGGGGATGAGACGACACGGACACGTCACTCCTCTAAGTCAGGAATATCTTGCAAAGCACAGCGAGTGGTTCCTGATAAACAATAACTGGGCCCTGTCTCTTTCAGCCAGGGAACTCAAAGGCAAAATATTATTAAACCCCTAGGTTGAGGATCAGCAGCTTCATGAGAAGTTCTTGAGACTGGGCAGGACACAAGGATCTCCTGACATCAACATGCACTAAGCAACCAATGCTGATGCAAATACCAGCTGCTGCAAACATGACATCACCTTTAATTACATAACAAATGAGGATGTCACCACATGCAGAGTCCTGATGTCACCAGCAGAGCTGGAAAAAGGTCTAGAGTAGGATGATCAAAAAAAAATTAGTCCAAAGCAGGAAGATCTCAGCCTGGAAAAGAAGCAGCTAAAGAGGCACATCTGTGGCCTCAAGAACGTGAACCGAGATTGATTGCTCACTGCATCTCCCAATAAAAGAATTAGGAGATATCCAATAACATTAAGAGGCAGCAGGTTCAAAAGAAACAAGAGGAGATGGTTCCTCACGAGGTGCGTGGTTAAGCAGTGGAAGTCCTTGCCACAGCTCTCCAGGGATGGTTAAAGCTTACGTGTTTACAAAAATCAACTAGACAAATTCATGGGAAATCCATTGAGGGGTATTAAAGACAAAATGCCACTCTGGCTCGGGGAGTCCCTGAGCTGCCACATGCTCAGGGCTGGAAGATGCTCAAGAGATGCATCGGTGCCAGTCCTCGGGGGGGCGGGCAGGGGACAGCCGGGGCAGGGGACAGCCCTGCACAGCTCCTTACGCTGCGCTGAAGATGGCAGACGACGTCTCTGAGCCAGCACACTGATGTCAATACTTTCTGCATTGCACCCCAGGCGATCCCAAAATCCCAGTAGCTGGGTGTATTTACAGCCCAGTCTTGGGGGATGCTGAACCCCCCACAAGATACAAAGTCCATAAGAGCAGGACCACACAGYGCCACTATTAATGTCACTGGTTTAATGTGACATGGAGCCACCCGTAACCTCATCCAGTCCAGCACTAGATTACCCTCACGTCACTTCACCAAACGCTGTTTCTCAGGACCCCGGACCCTGCCGGGAGCCTGGCTGGACACAGGGATCCGTCCCTCGGGAGCCTGGCCACGTGCTTCCCCATGCGCAGCATCCCTTCCACGCGCGCAGAGTCCGTGCACGTAGCAATCCCAATTAAACCAAACTACATCATAGAGGGGCCTGGCAGCGCTGCATTTATCAGCCTGCCTGGAAGGGGCTTGTGCAAGCTGTCCCCCCGGCTGACAGATTAGACAGCAGACAATTAAGTTTCAGACACACACACACACACGCAAGCACACGCAAGCACACGCAGAAACACAAATCCTTCTTCTCCATCCATCTGCAAGGCCGAGGTGGCCGAGCCCAGCTGCGCGGCCGTCCGGTGCTTCTGAAGCTGCGTGCAGCTGAATAAGAACGAGCCCCTGCGCCTCGGCTTTCAGCGCCCGCTCGCAAAATGAGCAAGAGGTCCCCAAAGAGATGACACAATTGCAATGGAAATGATTAACCCTTGAGGGGCTGGTTTCACCGCCTCCTCCCCGCTCCGTACCGCCGCAGCCAGCCTGGCGGCAAACTCCCACTCTTTGGGTTTCAAGGACAAAGCCGGAGCAAGTTAGCGCTCAGCCAACATTGCAGGGAATGAGCAACCTCCTGCGTTTGTGCTTTGAGGCGAGCCAGGCTTTTTTGGAGCTTGGATTATTTCAGATGCATCCCTTCACTGCTGGCAGATTCCCAGCTCCTGGAAGCGGGGATGGTGTCTCAACATGAGCACCACTTCTGCAAAGGTCCCACCAAAAGCATCACCTCTTGGTGCCCAAGACCAGAAACTATGATTGCTACATCCAGATCCTAGGTGCAATGCAAGCCAGTGTTGCTCCTCGGATTGTCCTTTCCGAGGGCTATCCAGAACAATAATTCTGTATTTCAAAATTAATTGAAACATGAAATGGCTAAGATAGAAATGGAACAAGCTGGGGTGGCTTCTGAAAGGCAAAGCCTGCACGTCCGCTCTGGGAGAGGATTTCTGATGGAATCAACAAAACAATGGATAAAGGGAAATCAGTAGATATAATTTATTGGGATTGTCCTAAAGCCTTTGATAAAATCCCACGTGAGACGCTATTAAGGAAAGCAAGCATTACTGGGCAAGATGTAAAATACTGCTGGGGAGCGGGAAGCAGTAAAGCGGCACAAACCRGCATGGGAGGAGGTGGTTAATGCCCTGCCGGGACAGAGGTCAGGGAAGCTGGAGAGTGGCCATGCTCCAAGCCCAGCTCCTGCCAGCATGGGGAGCAGGGAACCGGGAACCAAGAGCCCCAGGAAGGCAATGTTGCGGATGCTTGGGGCACACCAAAMTCTTCACAAAACAGCCCCCAAAGTCCCTTGCTCCTCCTTCCTCGCTTCCCACAGCCTGTCTGTCTGTCCCAGGCTGCCTGTCCTCCCGTGCGGGCAGGGGTACAGGGCCGTGAGCAGCCCCCCCTCCCTCCCTCCCTCCATCACTCGCACCTACTTGAGGGAAGATAAGCTAAACATGACACCAAAAAGGACCATGTCAGCCCCTGGCCTYGCTCCTCACACTGCAGCCCTTGATCTCCCCATGTCCTTTCAAGATGTCTTTCAACTGTCCATCTGGAGAGGAGAAAGCCCAAGGAGAGAAATCTCCCATCCCGCGTTAGGAGTGGGACATGCCGGAGGAGGGAGGATCCTCCGGAAACACCACTCTCAGCTGTGCAAAGAGCTTTCTAAAAACAGCACCATGTTTTAATTTTTCTTGTAGTTAGTTTTTGAAGAAAGGGAGATCAGATGAGAAGAGTCTGTCTTGGTGCCTGGTACCCACCCCACCGAGGCAGTTTCCTCTGGCAGGCAGAGGATGCAGCCAGCTCCAAGACAGCAGATGCCCAGGTAGAAATGACCACAGAGGTAACTCAGCCCATCCCTCAAACCAATACCAGCAATTTTTTTAGGTAAATTTTCACAAAATACAGACATAAGCCTTAGTGTTACAAGTTGCATCATCCACTAAAGTTAGAAGGAGCTCTCCAGATGCATTGGGGAACGTCTAGACGTTTGCCAAGGAAGACTGCTGCTCTCCCTGAGCTCTGATTATTATTAGTAGCATAATACTGGAGACAGGAGGATGGACCTGGCCTCACAGAGCATGTCGTACAGGAATTTAGGACTGACTGGAGGGTGCCGCATTCGTTGCTTGCGAGCAGCCAGGTCATGCAGCTGGGTCGTACAGCCAGCTCTGCCCCACGCACGAGCTGCTCCGTCTCCAGACCCACTGGCTTTCTCACCTGCTCCAGTGGGGCTGGCCCGGAGCCTCATCCCTCCCTTCACCAGAAACCAGCTCCTCAGTTTTCAGCCTAAACTTATTTGTGGGCAGTTTCTAGTCATTTGGTCCCCTGCCAACAATATCCGTCAGTGAAACAGCTCCTCTCCCGCCCCAGTACTCCGTGTCCCCTGATTTACCAGATTTGCAAAGCTGAGTTTGCAGAGTCTCGGGAGATGGGCCATTCACCGCTTCTCCTTGGGGACTTTGCCATCATTTCTTGTATCAATCCATAAATCACTCCTCCAGGTTTATCAAGGACCTATATGTTTCCCTCTGCAGCACTAAGCAGGGTATCGGGGAGAATTTTCTGATAACTGCGCTGCATTTTCCTCTCCTCCTTTCATCCCATTACCCATAGTTATATCCCTTAGACCACTCTAAATAATTATTCAGGAGGGTGTTTATGACCTTCAGATATTTGTCCATCCCTGGTTTAAGTGAACTCTTAGCCAAGCTATGCTTAATATTTAGACTACACAGAGAAACATTCGTGTTCAAAATACTTCCAGGCTGTGGTGGGGAAGTTGATAGAAAGGGCTGATCCTGCACCATTTGCCACAGCTCTGAGGCCATCTTTCAATTCCAGGCAGCTTTCTGCTTTCTCAGTGTGATGTTTTCCCATTAAAAACCCCAACACCTGGAAACCTCCCTGTGCGTGCTTCCCCCATCCTTAGCTTAGGGACAAGGGCACAAAAGGACAGTTTATATGGGGTGGTTCACACAGAGGTGGGAGATATCCAAATAAAGCTATCCAGGCACCTCCTTTGGAAGGAAGAGCTGGGTTGTCTGAAAAAAGCCCTTGGGAATTACAGGGAAGGGAGGAACAGCCCTAGCTGCTCGCGAGAAGAGCTAGCCTCCAAAATAACAGTTGACAAGGCCAGGAGTCCCCAACGCTTTCCTTCGTGCCAGGAGCATCACCAGCGTCGGGCAGGGATGCCTGTTCCCCTCCAGCCTCCCAGGGACGAGAGCCTGGGTGAGGTGAGGGTCAGGGCCACAGCGAGGGACTGCAAGACTGGCCACAGTAATGCAGATTTACTGCTCCAAGCCCTATTAGCTGGGCCATCTGGATACCAAGCATCAGCACGAGTTATTAGAGACCACAGCCTGATGTCGTACAGGCACAAAGGCAGGGAGAAGCAGGAGATGCTGCAATAGCTTCTTCCCATGCAGGAAGAAGGTGGGAGCTCCAGGAAGGTTTCTGCTGGAGCAAAACCCCAACGAGGGGAAGGAGAAAGGGAAATGCACACCCAGACACTGTGCAGGCACTTGCAGATACCAACACAAACATGCTGGCGTGCACGGAGTGCATCTGCGCTCGCGGCTCTGTGCACGGGTGCTCATGCCCAGGCACAGCGCTGGCATCCACTGCAGAGGCGAGAAAGGGGAGAGGTGGATGGAGGCAGAGGAGGAAGAAGCAGGACAAGCTCCCCATCCACAGCACCACCAGCTTCAGGTGTTCACCTGTCACTTCCAAGCCCTAAGCAAAATTATGAGGAGGGTCTAAAAGTTTGTGTCTAAAGAGTCCTCAGTTGGGGGTGGTTATGGTGTATCTTCTGCTTTTTGATGATTTAGGAGGTCACATTTTCCTTCATTGCTTTTGCTATGGCCGCAAGAGATGGAAAGACTACTTTCATTTTTTTACTGAAAGCTGAGATATTCTCATGGCTACCAGACTCTGTGACACAGACTTTTAAAGTAAGTATTTGCTATTGATGAAGAAAAGAGCATGGGTGGGTGACACCGTTTGGTAGGGCAAACCCCCCAGGACCTGGCACAAGCACACACTCTCTCTTCTTGTAGCCAGCCCGGGTTTCTGTTCCTTTGCAGCAAGCTTGGCCTCAACGGTTAGTCCCAATATATACACCCTGCAAGAGGCCCCAGTCTGACTCATGGAGGGGAAATGACTTGCTGTGGTTACGAAGCATCACTTTCCCAAAGAGGAAAACAATCCAGCACATGAAACAAAACCTCTTTCCTTCCTTAAAACTGGGCATCACCTTTCAGGAGACAACAGACAACCCAACCTGACCCACACATGGTCTGGGACAAAACACCTGGCTTGCATGGGTAGAAGAGTATTTCCATGAAACCTGTGGCAGCCCCTGGGATCTCCAGGTACCATCCCAGGTCCTCCACCATTGATGTGACCCTAACCCTGGACCCATTTCGGTCCTCTGTGGGTGATGTAGCTGCCTCCAAACCTTCAGCCCCAAAGGGAACAGACCTGGCCACATCCAGCCCTACAGAAGAGCATCCTTCATGCGTTCCCTTCAGCTCACCACCCCAACACTGTAGAGAAATAATCCCCCCCAGGTCACCCCGGCTGCCTCGATGGCTCCTCGGAGAGGGGTTATTCTGGCTCAAGAAAATCAAATAGTATGAGGGGAGGAAAGCAAAAAGAGAAAAAAAGGAGGACAGAAATAGGGCTGGGGATGCGGGGGGCTGCCAGGCCGGGGCTCCTGCAGGTCTCAGCCCAGCATTGGGCTATTTTCTGCCTTTTCCTCTTCCACGTYGCCATGGCAACCCCATCAGCTGAGCGGCTCTGCTTCCCGCTCCATGGGATTTTTGGGGTTTTTTTTTCCACCCCTTCTTCCCACCCCAATTTCCCGCTCAGGCACCCACCTCAGGCCTCATCCCCGGGAGGCAGTCCTCACCCAGAGAAACCTGGGGAGAAGCCCTGTGCAGGGTGATGGTCTCTCTTTGCTGGGGAGAAGTTAGATAAACACCRTCTCAGGATAACTCCTCCTGCCATCAGGGTATGTCAGCCTCCAGATGTCCCCTCCAGTCCCGTTTTCTAGGGCCTAAGAAGGCTAAATGTGTCATTAAAAAACTAGCTGAGCCAGAACCATGGGAAACTCAGTGGTTTGAGAATTAAACAGAGGAACAGAGATGTAGCAAGGCCAAAGTGGTGATGGAGGATGCAGAGGAGCTGGAAGAAGAGGGAATGGGAGGAAGAAAAAAAAAGCCTTTCCTGCCCTCAGTTCAGACAGCGCATCCAGGTGTGATGAAAGAGCCATCCACAAGGAAGAGGGGTTTCAAGAGCATCCGCTGACGTTAGATACCTTCTTCCACTTGACATCACTGCTCTCCTTTTGCCCTTTGAAAGCCCCAACCTTAAATACAAAGGAAGGTCTCTGGCCCCTGGAAAGCCCGACTTTGAGGAGGCCAGATTCATCTCCACTTTCTTGCCTAGCATTTGGCCCTGCCAAGCACCAGGCTGGCACATCCCCAGAGCACCATGAGCTCATCCCGCCTGCCCAGCTCCTCACCAGGACAGAGGATTCCCTTTGGGGTGTTTTGCATTGGTTTTGGTGCCTTCACAATAGCTGTGGTTGGAAATCAGAGGCTGGGTTAATGTGACCCTGTCATACATATCAGATGTGCAGCAGAAACAGCCCTCCAGTAAGYGTTACCACGACATTTGGGGAGGTGYTCCCCCCCCCGCCCTTCTTCTCTTTTTTATAGCAGACATCTGCAGCRGGAGAAGAAGGATGGAGAGAAGAGGAATGAGAAGAAACAGCAATTCTTCCAACAGCCAAATCCCACCGACACAAAGCCCCCCATCACCCCCAAATCCCAACTTGCTTGGGGTCAGACCAAAACCCCGCTGGAGAGGAGCAGCCCGGTGGGGCTCTGGATGGCTTGGCACAACCCCCCAGCACAGAGTTATCCCTGCACACGTCCTCACCAGGCTCCGGGTTTCTTTATACGCAAATCATGCTGACTTAACCGAAGGTGCAATTTTGCAGCCACTTGCTGGGGAAGCCGAGTTTCTTTCCATGTGGTTTAAGTCAATTAGGAGCAGGTTGAAGCTGAAGTGAATTAAGGCATTCAACCTCAAATAGGAGTGCCTGCCTGGAGGAAAGGGGAGGGGAAGGCAGCTCTGCACCACTTTTAGCTAATCCAGTGCGACTCAACCAATATAAATCTGAGAACAGACAAGGCAGCATCCTTCTTCCCTCCTCCTCCTCCTCCCTGTTCTCACTTTTTCTCCCCCCTCCTTGTTTCCCTCATCCTTCTCCCATCCMCTCCCTGAACGCTTTTTCTCCTGCTGTTCATCTCTTCCCAGCTTTCTCGGCCCTCCTCACAGTGCCCACATGCATGAGGGGGCCAGAAACGAGTTAGAGATCAAACTCCTGGCAGCGCTGAAGCATCGGCCATGCCGAGAGCCCGAGACAGCTCCGGAGCAAGGAGGCAAAGAAGTAGGATGAGTGAAAAGCGGGTGGTTTTGGTGTGAGCAGAGGAACCGCTTGCAGCCTGGGAAGCTCAAGGATATAAGGCAGCAGGGGAGAGAGTCTGCTTTATAGCACCAAGCACACCCGGAGTCACTGGGGTTTGTCCCCACACAGACCTGCCTGTGTCCACCCCCCTGCCAGGACGCAGGGCAGGGAGAGCTGGCCTGCCTGAGCGACTGGTCTGATGGCATGGGAACAGCTCGGCTGGCTCGGGGAGGGAAGCGCCGTGTGGCAGTGGGCATCCCTTGTGGCATCCCTTGCTTCCCTGTTGTCTTCCACAGGGACATCAGACAGCATTTTAGAGCCCAATTTTTAGGGTGTTTGGAAGTCTGTAAGGACTACTATTAACACAGGAAGATGCATTAACATGGGTGCCACAGGGTGTTTTTAAAGTTTAAAAGCTCCTAAAGTACCACCTTCCTCTATCCCCCCAAAGAAGTCCTTAAACTCCCAGATTAACATCTGGAAATAAAAACAGCAATGTTTAATTTCTCCTAGACCTTGTCTAGTTACTCGGGTGTCAAAGTCCCTGGAAGAAGGATGGCTTCTGGCCCCACACGCTGCAATGGCAGAGGGTGTGGGTAGCCCCTATGCACACCAGGAGCCAGCTCCAGCTGCTGTTAGCAGCTTCCCTCAGCAAGGGGAAGAGCAGAGAGAGGATTAAGCAGCTCCAAGTCTGGGCTCTTGGACTGTACAGGGTTTYTTTGCTGATGCAGAGTATCTGCATCCATCCCCTGGAGCCATGAGTGGGGTTTCCCCAGGAGAGGAGGATGGCAGCCCAACCCCACGGAGCTGCTCAGGGGCTGTTTGGGGGATGCCAAAGCTCTGCGCAAAGGTACCTGCCATGCTCTGGCTGCTACTGAGGACTCGCACATCACACAAACAACCTGCATGAAGAAAATGCCACCAGAGCAAAGTCCCATACACCCTGCTCTGTGCCACAAGCTGAGCTGCAAAATCCTCATCCCTGGGTGCTCTCTGCAAAAGGGCAAAGACACCAGGTATTTCCAGCGATCCTTGCTGCAGGTTGAGCCGGGAGCACTGTGCAGTTAGTCACTGTGGCTCACGGCATTGGCTGCTGCCAGCAAAGAAAAGGAGGAATTGGCGGGGGGAGAACAGAGCAAGCACAGTGGGGGGACAGTTAATTAGAAAAGCTGCCCRAGATGTGGGCTTGCCAGAGAAACTTTGGGATGTCCCTCCACGCCTCATCAATGCAAATGAAGCAGGAGGACCCAGGGAGACCTCTCAGGCTCCCCATTAGGTTTATACCCAGATAACTGSATGACAAGGCTGGCTCCCGGCAGTCCCCGGTGCTCCTGGCACCCTCCGACCCATAGCTGCAGCCTTTCAGGCTCCACCAGCACCAGCTCAGACAAAGATGTGGGAGCTGCTGCACGCAGAACCTGCTGCGCCTGTAAACAATGCGACTCCAGAAAGAAGCATGGTGTGGACAGACTGATGTAAAGGAGCCCATGACCCACTGCAAACATCTCTCCCCTCACTGCTTCCCTCCAGCCCCCTCAGCATCCACACGCACCAATCTCCTCCTGGGGACACACAGCCCTGGTCCACCTTAGGACTGCTGCAGTGCCACTGTGGTCTCCTCAGGCACTAAATGCCTTGAAAGTGCCAAATCATTATTTTCTACCTAAATATAGATTTTCCTCAACACCCTCTGAGGTGTTGAGCACCCAAAAGAAGCCCTTCCCATGAAGGAAAAGCAGGAGGACCCAGCCCTCCCTCTGTGGGGTCTGTGCTCCCATTCAGGAGACATTGGGGTTGGCACAGACTTCCCAAGACCTGGGTGCAGGATTTCAGGAAGCTCCAGCTGGAATGACGTGAAGCAGGCATGTACTGAGGGTTAGAGGGGAAGGCTGGACACGTGGGACAGGAAGCCAGATTCCATTCCTGCCTCTGTCCACAACTTCCCCCATGACCTTTGACAAATTCCAGGGGTACCAGATTTTCAGGCAACTTCTGCTCCTGTTTGGGCCCRGACTTACCCAAGCAGAGCCTGGCGTGGGCAGGCAGGATGCTGAGCAGGCTGGAAAGCCAAAGCCTGGTCAGCACCTCGGTTCCTCACCCTTCTGAAGGGCATCACCAAGGCTGCCTTTCTGCCACCCCATTTCCAGACGATTTCTCAGAAGTACTGGGGTGGGAAGGAGATGCTTCACATTTGTGCAGCTCTCTGGGAGCTGGGGGAAAGTCCCTCACCTCCAGAATGGCTTGCGGGGGTTGGGTCCAGGAAAAGAAGCAATAAAGAAAACCCTCCTTAGAAACCAAACCAAAGCGTTGGGTGTTTGTGCAGAGCCAGAGTGGATTCACAAGTCCCAATCTCTCGAGGGAGGTCAGACACACCATTTAGGCACAGTAAAAACCTTCTGGGTTGAAAGCCAGCAAGGCTTGCAAAGGACTTTGATGTCTCCCCGATGTTCTGGGGCACCTAGAGCCCAAAATATTTGTGCTCTAAACCACTGGTGCAGATGTAAGGGGTTTGGAAAAAGCAGCAGCGAGAGCACTAGATCTGCCGAGCCCCAGCAGGCACACGCTGGACTGGTCTGGCCTTTGCTCTCCGTTTTGCTGTCCCCAGTAGTTGTGCAGCTGTCACCCAGCACAGCTCTTTGGAGACCCTTTGGGGCAGGGCAGCAGGGGCGAGCCAGCACCTAATCCTGCAACATCAGCTCCAACCACTCCAGCCTTGACAGCAGCAGCAAGGAGGAATGGAAAAATACAGAAAGGACCTGAAGAAAGCTCCCTCGTAAAGGGGCTTAGACCACACTTTGGACCCTATTTCCCACCCTTCGTCCCTTGTCTTGACAGCTGCACCATGTATCCACAGGGAGAGAGCAGATCCAAGCTGTAAACTTTAAAAAAAAAAAAAAAAAAAAAAAAAAAAAAAAAAAAAAAAAAAAAAAAAAAAAGGAAAAGAAAAAAAGGAGAGAGGGAGCGAGCAAGCGAGAGAGCGTCTGACTACAGCCCTAAGGGCTGTCACAACAGATAAAACCTCAGCCAGGCTTCGCAGTTTGAGCTCCTGCACGCTAATGCACAGCAGAGCTAAAAATACCAACGTGTGGAAAAGCAGAGGCTGCTGTTGCTGCCTTTTGAGCTGATCGCGGGCTCCAGCTTCCCGGCCAGCCCAAAGCAGCCAGATGCACGGCTGCAGAAGGGAAATTGYAGCCCCAGAGAGGGGCAGGGGCACCCTGGGGGTCTCCCCCACCACCCGGCTGCGGGGCTGGCTCTGCCCACACTGTGCCTGGCTGAGCCATCTCGTGGAAAGGGCTGGGTTGGGTTTGTGCTGATGTGAAGTAAAATATCTGGGCCACGCGCTTTTTGCTTTGCAGGCAGAGCGGGATGGCAGCGGAGAGATGGAGCAGCCTTGGGGAGAGGGGCCAATGCATGGAGAAAGGGGAGGATGGAGGCCATGATGAGGAGAAGGATGCAGCGAGGCTTCACAAGACGGCGAAGAGACAGGACAGATCCAAAGCCCCATCCCTGGGGCTGCAAAACAAGCAGCCCAGTGCTAATCCCCGAAGTCAGCCTCGTGCAAGATGGGAACGAGCTCGTGGCTGTGTTGCCACGCTATCTCCTGATTTATCCAGCCATCTTCTCTACAGCAATCGTTACCCTATCTGAGGCCCAGGAACAGGAACATACTTAACCATGCACTTAAATTCAAGCATGCACTTAAAGTCCATTTTCTTGAATGGAGCTGAAGGACATGCTCAAGGGTTAGCACGTGATTAGCTGCTTTCAGCAAAGGTCAGTTCTCTGAACGGGGGCTTGCTCAGGGCCCTCTTCTCCCAAACCCAGGAAGGGCACCTGGGTGTCCCTAAGCTGTTACATCCCCTCCTGCAAATTCAGACAAAGCCCTCTGCTCCTGGGGATGACCATCCTCCAAAACGCTGATTAACACCAGGCATCGAGCAGTTGTCACATTTCCTGCAGTAGGTCTGTGTTGTCCCTAGCAGACACCGAGCAGAGCAGCCGCCTGCCCAAAGCCCCCAGCTCTGCAGCCCAGGAAGGTCTCAGTCTAATTTTGGAAACCATCAGGATGACAAAGGCTTGGATGGTCTCCCTCAGCTCGCAGCCAGACTGTATCTCTCGTGTGCTGTGCATGCTCCTGCTCGGTCCCACAGGCAGGACAGACACAACCAATTTGGGGTCACTTCACCCCAAGACCTGGAGCCCAAACTCCACCTGGGGGCACCAAAAATAGAGTCACCAGAGCCCTGGTGTCCTGGCTAACACGGCCTGCGCTGCCTTCCTGTACCTCACAGGGATCAAATCCTTGCCTGTTCATCAAAATCAGGGGAGAAGCTCACCCTCCCCAGTCAGCACCCCCATATCAGCCCTGCATCACGCCTCCCACATCGGCACTGACCCACCTGCAGAGTTCACAGCCCAATTACCCCATGCATCACCCAATTCCTTTTCTACTCACARTAACATTCAAGACACTAGCGCAAAGTCCCCATGGATCTGTTTCAAGTTGCATTATCAGCACATTTGGCATTTTCATCATGCTTAGGACACAGTCCCCTACAAAAGGCCAATTTATCTTGAAAGCAAACCTCTGCCTTAGAGGCTGCCGTTTCCAGCAGGCAGCGGTTGTGCCAACACAGCCTTTGGGCAGGGCGGAGAGTCCTGCTAAACCCAACAGCATCAACAACGTCCTACGCTGGGGCACACGGCCGGGGAAAAGAACAACAGCCCCAGCTCAACCAACTACCCGAATTTCTCAGCACCTGAACCAGTTATTTTCACCACACCAGTGCAAGCCACGATAGCAGATCAGTTCCTGAATAATAACTATTACTTAGATTAATTAATTGATGTTTCCACAGTGTGTTGAGGAATTGAAAGGGGTAGGGAGGGGGTGAAGGAGGGGGCAAATCAACAAAAAAAATTCTACCTAAGCTCAGAGGATGAACACCATGCAGGAAGAGAAGAGCAGGTTTTTATAGCAATTACAGCATCAGTATTTATGGATTAGGCCAAGAGGGTCCCCCCAGGCACTGGCTGCAGCAGGGTCTATCTGCAACCAGCCTCACTTGCACTGGACRGGGCAGGAAAACTCCTTTTCTGATCCCAGCACAACCCATCCAAGCTGAGCATCAGTCACTCCTCCATAATTTGTTTTGCAGCATGACAAACTCCCAAAACATCAAAACTCTGGCTTCCCCCCCCCCTTCCAAATTAGGTAGACACTTGCCAACCAGCCAGCCCAGCCCCACACTTCTAGTATTTCAAGGGCTCTTCCAGCCCTCTTTTTTGCTGCACACAAGCACATTCACATTATATCTACACCAGATATATAAACCTTACACATCCCCATCCAACTATAAACCAGTGTTGGCAAATATCACAGCACCATCACAAGGTGTTGTGAAACCTTCCACAAAGCCCCTGATCCCAGAGCCATGAAGTTGGGGGGGGGAGGCAGGGGGAAGGAAAAAACCAAACCTCTTCTTTCATTAAAAAGGAAATTTCACAGCCCTCATAGTTAGCAGCAAAGAGTTGAAAATATGAGTTCTGAAAATACGGCTCCTAGCCACACAGAAACTGGAAAGCATATAGAAATCAAGATTTTTCACACAAGTTTTACACCAGACTTTTGATCTGGGGGCAGCAACTGGCATTACAATCACTCTCCTTATTTGCTTACATTTGAGCATACAAAGAGGATAGTTCCCAACAGAGCAACACTCACAACCAGCACCGCTCTTCCAAACAGAGTCAGCTCCAGCAAAAATCTGGATGTCCATGGAGAAGCCTAAGCAGGAGCTGATGCCATCTAACAACCAGCCATGACCCCACCAACAAGGAGCCCCATAGCCCAGAGAGATCAGACACCCAGCAGACCCCTTGACCAAGCAAGAACCCCTGCTGCAGTCCTACCCACGACTCTCAAAAAGCCCCAGTTCCTCACCTTTTTGGCTCAGAAGATCACTGATAGCCACTAACACTTCCACTGAACCACCGTTTAGCTTCATCATCAAGCTTTTAATTGAAAACCCTCTAGAGGCAGTGCTGCAACCAGCTGTGGTCACTCAGGATGGTCTCACACCATTAGCACTCTTGAGGAACCACTTTGCAAAAGGGAGGTAAAGGGGTATGGAAACTCCCACCTGGAGACTCAGAGCTGCCCAGCCCAGGGCCTGAAAGCAGCTCTCCAGTTCTGGCAGGCTGATGTCCCAGGTGGCCCCATGTTGGACCCCATGAGGCTGTACTCCTTCCTTACCTGATGGTTCAGTTTGGATTGCAAGATCTGTGAGATAAGGAGCATCTTATGTATTGGTCCAGCTGCCTGCAGCCACAAAGTGCTGCTCTAGCAAACGTAAAGTGCAGCTAGATGAGTTTCTAATAAATGTTACCAGACTTATCACCATCAACATGTCCTTGTTGGTCTTCCCAATGGAAGCCCACCCCATCCGCTTCTCCCGGGGTCGGTGCAGCCCTCTCTGCCTCTGCACGCCATCTCCAGCCTCCTGCCTGAGATGTGGAAAAACCAGAGCCATTTCAGAGGTGCATGCTGTCACTGGGGTGAAAAGCCAGGCATTCAGGCAATTCAGAAAACCCCAAAACCTGCCTTGGACAAACTCCTAAAGATGCTCCTAAACTGGCACTTCCTGATGGTGCCAGGGCAGGCTCCCCTCGCACACTCCTGTCCCGAATTCATCAGGCCTCTTTGCCAGCTCCGGCCTCTTGAAATTCTGCACACTAATAAAATCCTAACTAATTTACATCCAAGATGGGGAGTGAGTGGCAGCTGTTGCTATAGAAACCCTCTCCTGAGCCCTGGCTCCCGGCTGCAGCTCCAAGATGAGAGACTGGAAGCCAAGCTCGGACCCCAGCCCTGATGGCATTGGGACGTCCCGTGGTGCCCGGTCAGCCCCACATGGGCTGAACCGGGTGCTGCTGCCCAAGGTCCCGCTGCAGCAGGGGTGCACGGAGGATGCAGTGGCCACCACCACCACCACCAGCCAGCCCCATGTGTCCTGTCTTCCTCCAGGCCCTGCCTTTTGCACCCTCCATCACTAAAGGGTCTTCCCTGCCCGCCACCCTTCCCCGACAGCCTTTAATCACCAGCTCCTGAAGCCAGGGGTCTGCGTGACAAACCCCGCTCTCATTTGGAGAAAGCAAAATAAAAAGGACAACAAAGCAGAATTGCTCCTTGAGCTGCCAGACTTTGGGGAAACGCTGGAAAACCTGAGCTGAGGATCCCACCAACAAAAGGAAAACTTGCAATGTGTTTAATACTTAATGTGGGTATTTCTTTTTCTTAAGTTGGACTGATGATTATTCAGTGCACCACCTCTGGGGGGGTTAATGCTTTGGATTGATAACAGCACCTTACACAAGACCTTCCCTCAGCTCTTAGCAGCCTGAGTCCTTGTTTACAGAAGGAGCTCAGCTTACAGCATGAAACCTGGACCCATCACCAGGGCTTCGCCGTTCCCCGACAGCTTTGCTGGGCACAGGGACATCACATCTCCATGGTGAAGCATCCAGGAGTGAGCTTCTTCAGCAGAAAAGCAATCAGAGGACATCATCTCCGCAAGGAAGGGAAGAAAGCAGCTCCCCTTTCAGTAAAGCAACCAGCAGACCCAGAGCAACTGTCCCACCTCCAGCCTTCATGCTGGAGCCAGGTAGTTGCACCATCAAGGGTGCTGCACCCTGAGCTCTGCTAGTAGGCACCTGGAAGCAGATCTGCTCATGGCAGTGCATGGGGGACAGTCAGTGAATAAATGTATCTGGTCCGTGGGGCCAGATCCTGCTCTCAGTTACACCTGTGTAAAGCTGGAAGGAATCAGTTCTTGAAGTGACACATCAGTGTGTGTTGAGGAGCGGCAAGCACACACATCCTGGATACGTACTGGTGGGGTGAATGTGCTTCCTCCCYCATGGACGTATTCCTCAGGTCTTCCTGGGAGCAGGATCCAGCCCACAGCACAGGTGCTCCTGGGCCAACCCCCTTTTCCCTTGTCCAGGATGTCAAGGATGTATGAAGGTTGCTCAGTGGAGACGTCTCCCTTGTCTCCTACATACATGCCGTGCCACGTGGGCAGCACGAGTCCAGGATTGTGGGTGGTGGAAGGCTCCTGGCCCATCATTTTGTCCCCAGGGACGGACGTCCCCGGCATACCTCAGGAGCTATTTATTCCTTCCTCCAGCCCTCAGCTGCCTGCTCCGTTACGCAGGGAAAAACTGACTCAGACCTTCCCAAGATAAGGCGACCACATCTGCAGCCCAACTCCCCAGGAATGCAATCAAAATAGCGACCAGCAGCCCAGGCGAGGGAAGGAGGGGGCAGAATTTTTCGCTGCCGACTCTGACCCCCTGATGGACCGTTGCCATGGAAAGCCGGCAGCCAGCAGCCCCAGCTGCGGTCCTGCTGAAGGATTTTCCCTGCTTGGCCTGAGGCTAGGGCAAGGGGAAGGGGGGGAAATGCCGGGGAAGAGCTTGCCTCTGGCTGTGACGGCCCTCCCCTGCTAGCAGGTGAGGAGCTCACATCCCTCTTGGCTGGAGCACCCCGAGATGGTTTGTGATCCAGCAGGGCTCAGACGCTGCTGGGCAGTGTTTGAAGCCTGGTGCAGGAGCACAGATAATAAACCCAATAAACCCAGCTCCATGTTAATGACAGAGGGACCAGGGAAGGGACAGAGAGATGGTAACCTAAGACCGGGCTGCCGTCCTCTGAGATGGTGAGGTCTCTGGGGCACCATCCAGCTCCTCTCCCCTTCAGCCTGTTTCCAATCCCTCATTTTCGCATGAAGAAATAGGACAGTAATTTCTCTCCTGCAGGGAGAAACAATACAGGAGCTGAAGCCGACCCCTTCCAGGCTGCCTGAGCAGGCTGACATTTGGGGGAAGATTTGTACAACTTTCTTACTGGGAAAAAAACCACCGCGGTTAGAGATTGCACCGAGCTGGGCACCGCATGATGGTTTCTTGCCCCGGTGCATTGAGATGAGGTGGAAAAGGCTGGAGCCTGAAGCTGCCTGCTTACACCAGAGCCTGGATCAGGCACTACGAAATCTGCTGCCAGCAGCAAGCACCCAGAGGAGCCGTCACCCTTCCTGCTGCCTCGCCGGGAGCTGGCAGAGGGGATGGACAGCTGCTTCTCCATAATCATMTCTCCACCACTGATGACATGCTGGAGCTAATTTTCAGAAGACACCTTGGGAAGAAGAAAGCATTTACAACAGCCGAAGCACCAGGAAGAGCATCTCCTTCCAGAGAACCAAAGATGCGCAGCAAAATAAAATGTCGCTTCTTGTTAACCCTTGCCTGTACCTAAGCAAGCAGTACAAAAGTTGCTGGTCAAATCCTGCCCACGTTCACAGTCCTGTTGCTTTGCTGATTGTCTCAGCAAAGAGACAATGTCTCTTCAGAGACATCACTGACTGAAAACCCTCCCTGAAGGAGGGACCATGCCCCAGTTTGAAGCCAAGACTTGCTTTCTCAGATACCTGCTGAGATCATGGTCCCAGTGATCGCTGTTCCCGGCACCTCTCAGACGTTCAGCACATGTGTGGCACACACAGCAGCCAGGATGGGGGATGAGGTGCAAAATCCACCAGTTAGAGATCCCAGTCCTGCTCTGGCTTTGAAAAGCATCCCTGGGCCAGGATGGGAAAGGAGAGCTGGAGAAGGTGAAGAGGAAGGTAGGGGGAACACCACCTGTATATTGATCTGACGATATGGAAAGGGTTTTTCTTCTGGTTCCTGAGCTGGAGATGGGAACCTTTTGGACGAAAACCTCAGCTCTCCCGCTGCCCTGGTTTCAGCCACTCCAGGCCGCTGTTTAATTACATGAGCATTAGCAGAAAGGCAGCTGGGCAGCTGGGAGGGGCCCGGCTTTCTGCACCCTGCGGTCGCCCGCTCGACGGGAGCGTGCTGGTGTCAGAGGCACCGCTCAACCGTACCCGCCGGGGCATCCTCCTGACTCCTCCGGCAGCCAGGCTGAGCCAGCTGGGAACCGGCCAAGATGTGCCAGGGAGCAGACCTGGCTGACCCTCGAGCCATTGGGACCCCAGCTGCCCACATGCAATGCAGTCATTAACCCTTTTCCCCCAGATTTCCAGCAGCCACGTGTGAAGCCCAGCCACGGGACAGGGTTTCCTCTTGCATCAGCCTCAGCTTTAGCTCAGTAACGACCCAGAAGCCAAGGCGGCTGGAGCGTGGAGCAGGCATTTTTCCTGCCTGCATCCTATCTGGGAGAAATTACAACAAAGTCGTGAAGGATTTGCAGTTATTTTCACACTCCTTTTCCCAGATTAACACATGGATCCACTTTCTGTTCAGCAGTCTGAAAGCGTATTGTTTTGTCTCTGTCGCAACCTCACACTCCCGTGTCCCAGAGCTTTCCAGCGCCCCACCGATGGGTATGGGATATCAACAGGAACAAAGGAGCTCGCTTTAATCAGCATGCACTTCTTAATTGGGCTGCAAGCTCCCCAGCAAGTCAGATAGTATTTTATCTTCATTTTACAGACCTGGGAGTGAGGAAACAGCAGGAAGACCAAGGGACATGACCAAGGGTGGTCAGCAAGAAGGTGGCAGAGCAATGGAGAGACGCCAGGAGTCCTCCCTGTCCCCATTACCTGCACTGAACCCAGCAGTGACATTACCTGGTGACAGCTCACCAAAGTACTCTGTTTGCAGGGAATAACGGGAAGATCCCAGACTACTCACTTGCATAAATCAGCCTCTCTCCCTTGCTATCATCGGAGCGACACAGATTCAAGGAAACTGGGTTAGATCCGCATTTATATTGGGATGCAACACTCGCAGGTTAAGCAAAGTTCCCCCGACTGTCAGACTGATGCCAAATCCCACCAGGGGAAAGACTCTGCCCAGATGGGGCTTTATGTCAAGGCTTTACCAGAGACATGGGGCAAGCTCTCATTACATGTTGTAAAATGAACTTTCCAACAAACCCAGGATGCAGCTGTTTCAGCTGCTTTCAGCAGAAGACATTATCTGTGGAGCAGATAAACTCAGTTCAGCCTTACCTACGGCTCCACAGCCAGCTCCTCCACAGCAGCGTCAGCACTCAGCTRGCTTCTATCAGCACATCTGCAACGCATCCGTGCCGGAGCAAACTTATGCCTGCTGGTTTGGAGGGAGAAAGCCAGAGCCTTTGCATTGTCCTTCTCCTGCAGCACTCTGGTCTGAACTGGTTGTGGTGGGAGCAGGAACACGTTGCTCTTGTTTCTCACCCTGCCACTGCTTTTTTGTCCTCTTCTCTTTCCATGTGTACTCATTCCTAGGCAAGCATGGAAACACAAGGGGAATTGAATGGCTGTGAGCTCCCACGTAACAGTGGCACAACATGGGGCAACAACCAGCCACCAGGTCTTCTGCAGTCCATGGGATGAAGGGCTGCAAATGCTGGTGGAGGCAGTTGGGTGAAGGTGCAACCCACAGCCAGGCTCTCCAGGGCCAGAAGCCAGGAGGGATGAGGGAGCGGAGTGTTGTCTTGCATTTCCCCCTCACTCTCTTACTGTTCCTTATCACTCTCGAGGGGATGCTTTCATGCCGCATCTGCCCAGGGAGAGGTGTTAGCTGAGATGCACAACCCACCACGGGAAGCTGCTGTGCCCAGCTCTGGGACCTCCACATGGTCCAACAAGCTCCAACCAGCCATGTGTTAACCCCCAGGTCTGAAACCCCTGCATCTAGCTCAGGAAACAGGTTGACCAATATCAATGGGAAATAAGGGGAATTTGGGAGTGAGGAGCCAAAGGGTCAGTGGAGATGGGCGACACCAAACTTATCAGCTCCATGATGTGCTGGGATGCCCGATGTTGGCTCTGGGGCTGGCGTCCCCCCGTGCTGGTGGGGAAGAAAGCTCGGGGGCTCTCTCCTTTAGACAAGTGCAAAGGCTAAATTTTCCCTGCCGTGTCACAAGACCCAAAGCAGCAGCCCACACACACGACACACTTCGACCGCTGAACCCCACCACCACACATGCGAGCACTGGAAATCTCGCGCATGCAAAGCAGCGAGCATGTCCCACCAAGCAGAGACGGAGCTCCAGCAAGAGCTGCAGGGAGGACTGTGCCTACATCTCCGTGCAAGCAATGCATCGGATCCAGGCAACAGTCCACAAGCAGAGCGAGAGCTACAGGCGCCAACGTCCCCCTCCAGCTCCCAGCATGACTCACACCGGTTGCCATGAAGAAGTCAACATTTGCATGCAGCTACCCCACAGTGGAATGAGAAGCTCCCTCAGCTATTTGCCAACTCTCTGGGGGAGGGCAGCGAGTGGTGGGACCTCAGGGGCCAGCATGGTACCAGATGGCAAGCCCTGGCATTTCCACAGGCACCTCCAGGCTGCTACCAACGCGGTCTGTATGTGCAGCATGCCCCAGACAATGCTCCCTGCAAATGAGATGTTCAAAAGAGAGAAGGGAGTTGGGCACCCAACTCCTGTTGGATTTGGTTTTCTTTCAGCTTCTTTAAACTTGCAGCCTCAAAGCTCCCCACSCTCGCCAAGCACCACACAGAATTAGCTACACGCGGAGCGATCGATGCCGGCGAAGGAGAAGTGCACACACACTCGCACCCACTCGGCACACGCTGCTCAGCACGAAGTGAGCACAAGCGCACAGACCCCAGCCCAAAGCTGAGCTCTGGCAATAGTGAAACCCAACATATCTGCGGGCAGTTTCTCCCAGCATCGATGCACTGCACGGAGGTGTTCTCCCAAGTGATATCCCGGCCCTGCAGTGGGACAGCTGCTCTCGCAGGCTTGTGAAAAGCCCTGGCTTGGGAGAGAGGGGGTAATTATATGCCAGGGGAGCAGCTGATTCAAACCCTTCCTGACCCCAGGCTGAAGAGTTCTCCTGATCGATCACGAAGATGCTCTTTCATTTTCCTCAAGCGTTTCGCTGACGGATGGAAAAATCAATGCCCCACAGAGGAGTCTGGAGGGGGGTGGAGTAAGGGGAAGAAAGGGAGAGAAAGGGAACGGGGAATGGAAAGGAGAAGGGAGAGGGGAGAGAGGAGCGTGCTGGGGGAGGCAGGGGCTCCTGAACAGGGTGGTGGGAAGGCAGGTGGGCTGGCGGCACCTACGGCCATTGCCTGCCCCCAAGGTTTGGGATCTCCTCCCCACATGGAGGACTGAGGGCAGAGCAAGGCTTCTCCCGGCAGCGTGCCGTGGACCCAGGGCACTGCTGCTCCAAGAGCCCCCACCAGGCTGGTGCCTCCCATGCTAAGCACCACTTCTGCAGCACCGATGAAGGCCCCAAATCTGTGCCATGGAGTCCCCCCCACAGTGACACTGCTGGTTTCCATGGAAACACCTCCCAGTTCCCCACATGGAGATATCCCCGGTACCCACAGTCAGATGTGAAGGAAGAAACCCTCAAGGTCCACAAGGCTTTTGGGAGAAAATTCCTCATTACCTTGTTTTTCATGAAAATTGCCCTGCTGAGATCCCCCAGCTCTGACTCACTACGTGGGTGCAAGTCCAAGCACCGTCTTCGGGTCCCATCCTGCCCACACAGCTCTGCGGGGTGCCCCGGGCTGGGACAGGACTCCCCAGTGCCTCCGTGCCGGCAGACCCTGCGATTCCAGCATTGTGCCAGTCCTGCTGGGCAGAGACGCTGCCAAAAGAGACTTCATCCATTCAGGGGGGGAAATCTTTGCTAAAGACCAAACTAAGACCCACACAACTCATTTAGCTCCTCGGTTTCGGACTGCTGTGGTTTTCAGAGAGAGAGTTGAGCCTCTCCATTCGTACTTGCCGACACCAGCCACTGGAAAAGACACCCATGAATCTCCCCTTGGGTCAGGGGAAAGCCAGACCCATTCTGCTGGATGCAGATGAAGTGGCAGCTTGCCTCGAACAGTTGGGGTTTTCCAGTGTTTTCTTCCCCACATCCTATTAATAATTAACACAGCTGCAATGAGACCGGCTTTTAAGAGGCTTCACTGCCATGGGCTGCGTTACAGTCCCTCTTCCAGGAGCAAAGGTTTGTCTGTTATCACTGGAAACCGGGAAGGCTCCGGTCTTGGCCAGGGATGCTGTCCTCATGGGAACCTGTCTCCATGTCCCCACCGGGCTCAGCCAACCCATCATGCTGCCAGAGCCGAGGTGACAGAGCCCTGCCAAGGCAGCCCATCCTCAGCTCCGTCCCAAAATCCCACCCTGGGTTAGGGACAGCTCATTGGGCCATTTTAAAATCGCCATCCTCTTCTCCTCGAGGCTGACCTGGGTGTGAGCTCGCCAGGCAGGAGGACAAGATAATGCTCCCCCTCAACGATGGGATTTGGAGGTTAAAGGACAGAGTTTGGGGGTCAGGGGTGGTCTCTGCCCACCGATGCACAACCCCATCCCCTGCCACCTGCAAAACAGCAAGTGAGCAAAGCCAGAGCAGCCCATTTTAGGTCACTCTGGGGGATGTTTTTCACGATCTCCCTTTCCAAAGGGCAGGGAGCTCCTTCCAGATCACCGCAGCTCCCAGCTGCCCGGCTGACCGTGCCATGCCAGGCTGGGGACGATGCTCTGGGCCACCCAGGAAGGGAGAGCAGGGTTTGAGCTGTCCCCAAAGCCTAGGATTCGGATCGAGCGATCTCCACACCTCCAAACACCCTGCTTGGGAGAAATGCAAACAGAAAACAGGGGATGTGATAGAAGCAAAACCCTCAGCCCGACCAGCCCCCTCTCTCAGTAATTGCTTTGCCCCTGCTGGGCTGGGGCCCTGATCTCCCGCCCGGCCCCACGCAGAGCGGCCGCACCGGCCCGGCTGGTTGGGGCAGCCGCAGCACTGCGGGAGGCAGAGCGGGGCCTGCAACAGCCCTGACAATAAACAGCTTCCACATGCACGCCACGTTGCTTAACCGCCCGCTCCCCGCCCTGACATACCAGCACACTTATTCATCCGCATGCAAGGGGCCAAAGCAGCGTCGAGAGCACTTGGCCCCGGGTGCTCTGGCACCTGCGAGCTGCAGCCCCTCCTGGGACAGGGTCCCGCGAGCCCCCCACAGTCCCTGGGGGTGCGGGTAGCCCAAGGTGCCCATCCCGCAGCCGTGCCACAGCTCCAGAGCTGCTGCGGGACCCCCAGGCTAGCAAACACCTGCCCTTAGTGTGGATGCCAGTGCTGGCAAACCCCCTCGAATCTCCTTTTAATTGGATCCCCAGTTTTCCTCCTTACCCTACACTGTCCACATCCCCCCAGGCCATCGTGCCGTGCCTCTCCTTCGGTGAGGACCAGATCAAACCCACCGGGCTCAAGCCCACATCAGCCTTTTCCCCACCAGCGACAGTGTCCTGACCTCGCCTTGTCCTCTGTATGACAAAACCTCTCAAATTAGGGGCTGGGAAAGGGTTTGAGCCCCCAGCCCTGGGGCAGAGGGGGGTCAGTGCTTTGCAGAGCCTGCAGCCGCAGGGATGTCAGGGACACATCGCCTGACAAGATCCCATTGCTGTCCCATCCCGCTTGGGACATCCGGGGATGGGACAGTCCCATCCTGGCAGCCTCTGGGGATGATAAACCCCCTTTGAAGGCAGAGAGCAGGCAGGGCTCCGGCTCGCTGGCATCCTGGCGGGTTTATGAGGAGATTTTTAGCAGCACCAGGAACAGTCCCCGGATTAGAGCTACAGGCTTCAAAAGGAGCTGCCAAGCGCGAGAGCCGAGGGCTGGAGTTGCTGCGGCTGAAAAGGGAACGCTGCACATTATAAATAGCTGCCTCACTGGCAGCACATCTGTTTCAGGCAGCAGCTCGGGAAGACTGTGCGTGTTCTGGGTTGGCTATTTTGGGGGAAAGAGATTTGAAACTCACTCATTATTATTATTGTTCGCCCAAGAGATGTGAATGATGCCTGTTTCTCCTTTGCCTTTTCAAAATAGAAAGCAAAATGAGGTGAGTTTCAAAGCGCACTGTGGTGTAAGGTTCCCTGGGAGCTGCAGCTTTCGCTGGGAGATGGTACGAGCACCCTGGTGACACCTGATCAATGGGTGGTGGCACTAAACAAAACTGGCCATGAGACAGGGACAGCACAGCCCTTGTCTCTGCTCAGCCACGAGCCACCCTCCAGCCTTGGGAAGCCGTGGGGGTGGGAGTGAGGCAGCTGCAGGCAGCAATGAGGCCAAGGGCAGGCGTCAAGGCGAAGCTATGAGTGATGCTCCCCAAAATGCCGTGGGCTCATCTGCGCCCGCCAGACGCAACTGCCTCGTCCCCCCACTGATGCCACCACATCCCCCCATGGCTCTGGCCCATCCCTGTACTGGAGGAGATGCCGGACCCCCCCGGGACCAACCTTGGTGCAGAGGAGCAAGGCCGGGTGGCGGGACGAAGGCCACAGCCCCAGGGATGCTCCAGCACCACCGGAGCAGGGGACAGAGGGATGTCCCAAGCCCGGCTGCCCCATCCCTCAAAGGGCCAACATCCTGCAAGAGCCCGCATGTGCCGAGGAGGTGTGGGGCACCGCCAGAGCGAGCATGCCCGGGGCGAGCAGAGGAGGATGAAGAGGTGTCCAAGGTCCGGTGGCATCGGAGCAGCCCCGCGGTGCGCAGCCCGGCCCAAGCACTCCCGTACAGCCCAGCAACGGCTCATTAATCACTCGGCACTGCCGTGGGATGGAGGCCCTCGCCGGCCGCCGCCAATCCCCGCGCCGTTACCACAGAAACAACCCTTACCCTGCACAGTCTTCAAAGGGTTTTGTGCGTGTGCCTGTGTGTGCTTCTCTATCTCCCCCCCTCCCGTTGTTGTTTTGTGTGTGTGTGTGTGTGCGCGCATGAGAAAGAGGGGTTTTTTTTATTTCTCTTCCCCAGGAAGCGTTTGGCTCCGGGGCTCAGATCATGTGAAAAGCGAGCACGGGAGAGACGGACAGACGGATGGAGTGAAGGAGAACCGGGAGAACCAGCCGTGATAGCCACAAGGCTGGGGGAGGCTGGGGGGGCTTTGGAAAGGAGATGGGGAAGGGTTGGGGGGAGCACAGAGGCAGCTGCAGTGCTAACGAGTCAAAAATAAATATTTATATGGGGAGAGTTTTAAAACACTATTTTGCATCGTTATAATAAATTATTCATCTGCCTGTTTCTCCCTGCCCGCCTCTTCTAGTAGGGAACTGTGAAGGGGATGGTGCTGTGGGGTGAGTGAAGGGGGTCACGGCTGACCAGGACCCAGGACCCCCCGCAGTGCCCTGGGGAGAGGAGGCAGGGAGGTTTGGGGAGGGAAGCAGGGACAGAGCGCAGATGCAACCGGACCCCGACACGACCACGACGGTGCCAGATGGGGAAGGGTCGGGAGAGGTGGGCGTTGGGAGCAGGCGGTTGAAAGTGCCCAGGGGACTCAGCAACCTCCCAGCCAGCAGTGTCAGAAACAACACGGCTGCTCTTGTGCTGTACACTGGTTTTGGATGGAGTCCTCTGTGACTTCCAGGCCCCCAGATTTTTGTTTTGGCAAAAACAGCAGTTTCCACCGGGCTGGCTGATGCCCTGCAGTGTCCTTCTGAGGAGATGGGGATGGGGAGCTCTGCAAGGAGCCCCGYTCCCCCAGGTCCCCCACATCCTCGGCTCTCTGGGTGTCCTGATGCACCCACCAAGGGCAGGCACGCACATGCAGGCAGCAATACAGCTCCTGCCCACACTCCTGCACTCACACAGCCAGCCAAAGAGCCGAGCTGACTGGGAGCCTCATGCCACTGGCTGGGATAACACTTCCAGGAGCCGTCCTCACCTTCGCATCTCCACCTACGCACTGACACGTGCACGACACAGCCCTCTGCAACGCTGGCAGGGGCTTCCCATCGAGGGCCTTGAGCAGCATCTCCAAGGCTGCCCCCAGACTCGGTCTTGACCCTTCTGGGTGCAGCAAAGCGTTTGTTTCAGTCACTATTGCACGTCCTGGTACTCTGGTTGCAGCTGCCATTACCTCCACCAGCATACAAGGTTCAAAAAGAGCCACCAAGCACAAAGGAAAGGTTTTGGGAGGAGAGGCTTGCCATGGCTATTTCCAGGCTTGCTGCAACTACATTTGCCAGAACTGCTGCAACAGAGACAAAAAGCAAGGAGAGAGAAAGGCACAAGCCTGGCTGAGCAAGCCACAAAAAGCCCCTTGCCTAGCTGGAGGTTTCCAGCATATGGAAGGGAGGTAAGAGGGCTGGAGAGGATGAAAAATTATCTTTTGGATCACCCCGCTATCCCCTCGACTCCCCTTCAGTCTCTCCTGACAGCTGCTCGTCTGACCTACCCCTCCAGCAACTCCCCGGCAGCCTCCTCCGGTGCTTCACCCCCAGGATATCTGAACATCAAACCTAAATCTCCCTTGTGCTACAGTTTAAGCCCGTAATTTCTTGTCCTACCCACTGTAGGACACGGTGAATCGTTTATTCCTATCCTGTTTGCAGCAGCCACTGACATATTTTTGAAGGCTGTTATCACATTTCACCTTCAGTCTTAGACCTTTTCATGAAAGATGGAACAGAAACACAGGTTTGTGACAGGGAGGAAGGACAGAATAACAAAGACGTTTTTCTAGATCACACGTGGAAACCAGGAAAGCCAGGGAGCCAAGGAACAGGCAAGGAGCAGCCTGTAACACCGAGAAGAAGCTTAAGTGCCACCAGCCAAGTTCAGGACGCAAGGGCAGATGCTGGAGACACAGATCAGTGGGGAGGAAAAGCGATGACATGAGGGTCATAGTGACATGGTGCAGAGCACCGGGACAAAACGGGCCCGGGGCTCCCAGGCAGGGTGATGTGGCAGCGCCTAAAAGGGGCGTTGGGACTTGGCTGCAAGTGGGGAAGAGAGCTAGCTGGCCTTGCTTTTGCTGGTACCATTTTTTATGGCAGGTAACGTGCCAACTCGGTCCTAAGGTCCTGGAAAGGTGCAATGGAGAACCACAGACATGAACAGCAGGCACCTAAGAGCACGATCCAATATGCTTATCGTGCCTTTGCACGGCCGCACGTGTCAAAAGTACTTACAAGRAGGAGATAATCTAATTTGATAAAGGAGAGGGTAGAGGAATAACACTGTGGGCACAGATATCAGGAGCAGAAAACAAAGGAGATACCGCGGCAGGCATCTGCTACAGACCCCCAGGACTCGAGGAGAGAAAGAAAGAACAAAAAGATTCCTGAACCAACTATCAAAGAGCTTGCAAACACAGGATACTTGTACTCAGGGGGCACTTTAACCACCCAGACATCTGTTGGGCAACAAACACATCAAAACGTAGTCAGAACGGTTTCTGCGTTATGTAGAGGACAATTTACAGATGAAGGAAGTAGAAAGGCTCCACAAATCTACTCACCAATAAAAAGAAACTGTTAAAAAAGCAACCTTAATAGGGTAAGTTTGGAGCCTGTGATCACAAGTGACACAAACCCACCGGAGTGAGGACATGGCAGCACGAGATACTTACTGCGCAGCAAACACATTGCAAGGTGAACTAAGGGACAGCCAAGAGCAGCAGAGCTGGAGCTGCTTGTGGCAGCTCTGCACTTGCCCCCTCCAACAACACGGCTGTCGATAAGGGACAGGATAAGCCTCCCAAATGTGATGGAAAGAAAAGAAGCAGAAGGAACAGCCCTTTGCATCAGAGACAGCCCTAACCATGGGCTGTGGACCCAGCGAGCAGGGCAGCCTGTGATCCCACCCCGGCTAGTGGCTACAGCATGTCTCAAGATTGCCAAAGGCAGGCTTTTGCCCAGAGCACRGGGGAAGTAAAGGCAGGAGCCCTTTAGCCCGTAAGAGCTCACGTCCCGAACAGCGAGACTTTCCATGCCTGTTGCATGAATGCAACCAGCTCTTGCACATCACCGCAGAAGTTGAGCACCTCCAAACGCTGGGTCCCCTCTTGAACGTCACCCCTTGATCCCTCTAACTCTGTGCCAAAAGCAGAGACAAGGTCTGAGTTTTACGGACCAGAGCCCCAGCACAAGGTCTGTGTGCTGCCATGGCTCCTGCCTGTCCCCCTGCAGAGGCGGGGGCATAGCCGTGCTACTGCCTGGAAAGGGGTTTCACAACATCCAGCGCTAGAAACACAAAACACTCTTGCAAAACTTGGAGATGCAAAAGTAAACACATCTGACAAGTCAGTACTGCAGCAGAGGGGGTTTCCCAGCACGCAAAGCCCTTTGGCTTCTAGAAAGGAAAGTAACTTTGTCTATGAACTTCTGGAAGAGTTTGGAAAAGATCTGGCTTCAGCCATGTTATCCATGCTCCACAGAGAGCCCCAGGCTCTGGGGAGGCACAAGCAGCAGAAGGCTGCCCACGGCTACCCCCCGCCCTGGGGCACGTGGTCCCCGGCTCCTGGCAGCCCTCCCGCCCCGCCCCCTGCATCCCCAACCAGCCATGGCAGCTCGGTAAATTAAGGCTTTGGCACTTTATAATGGTGTTCAAAACTAGCCAGGTTTTAAAGGTGTTTTGGGTTTAAAGATTAAAGTAGTGTACGACTTGAAGTGCCTAAAATACACCTGAAAATCTGGCCCTTTAGCATTTAAAGGGCCTAAATTTCACTGAAGGGGGTGGGATGCAGCATGAGCCTCCGTTTCCCCTCCAGAGTCATCTGGGCGATGAAGGAATGTGTCATCCCCTGCTTCCCACACCAAGGGCAAGGACCTCCTCAGCCTTCACAGTTACCTCCAAGCAGATGCAGACACTGGATATCTGCAACTTCAAACAGCATAACTTAAAAAAGTACCGTCACTTGGGAATAGGAAAATCTCCCCTACTTTTGGTCACGTTTCCAAAGGTGGTTCCCACATTTTGGCTTTAGCTGGAGCACACAGCTTTCCCTTTTACTTATACAAATGTAGCTCTGGGTATACGAGTGTCCAAGTTTCATGGGTGTCAGTTTTGAAGTGCTTTGGAAAAATACAGCTATTAAAAAAGGAAGGAAAAGAAAGTAGCAGCAGCCATATACTGCCCCTTTGCAGGGAACAACTCTGGACATCTTGCTCCTTATTTATTAAAAAAAAAAAGCCAACGTTGCTTTCCCGGCCTGAAACCCTGACTTCAGTTACGACACGTGTCTATTTATCAGGAGAAAAGCTGAATATTTCCACTATCACAAGATTATTGCCAGTGCTTGGATTTTTCCCTAACCTCCAGCTAAAATCCTCTGAGCTGATGCTCTGAAAATGGAACGGCATACGAAATACGCTCCCTGACTCTCAGAGTTGGAGCCCCCCCCCTTCCTCCCAATAAACAATTTTGCATATATTTAAACCTCCTTCCTCTGGTTTCCCAACTCCTCCACCCTCCCCAGCAAAGAAATTACGAAAATCCGTCATTTCTCTCTTTTTCCCTTGCACCTCCATCTATCAGCGTTTCAAAGGCAGTCTCCTCGAATGCAGAGCGGAGCAGGAGATGGGCAGCGGTAATGGGAATGTGCTCCTGACTGTGCAAACCCACACAGAGAGTGAGGACAGGAGAGACTGCATTTGCATACATATTAAACGAGAGCAGTAAAAAATGCAGACGTGCAAACCATTTGGACATGGCTCGCCTCGGCGATGCGCCCTGCAAGGGAATCAATCTTCTGCGTTCTTAAAGGGAAAAACCTGTTACAGAGCAAAAAGCAAAGCCAGAGAGACGTCCGCTTGCAAACACGGTCAAGGTTTCGAGACAATCTGACCTTCTGCCTTCGCTCACAAAGACCTGCCGTGCAAAGGCTGTCGCGTAGGAAGGTGAGATTCCAGCTGCTGCCCCTGCCCTGGTTTCAGCAGGGCAGGCTGGTGCCTTTGGTCCTCTTCCCACCATCACCAAGGGGAGGAGAGCTGGTGGTACCCCCATCCCCAGCCAACGTCGTGGCTCCCTGCTTGAGCTGGAGCAAGATATTCTCACAACGACCAAGCCCTCAGGTGAGGGCAGCACAGAGACCTCCGTGAAATAGCCTGAGCTGGGCTCCGCAGAAGAAATAAGTGACATCTGGATGTGCTGAAGAAGCCCAACTTCTGCACCCCAGTACATTCACCAACTAAACAGGGAGTACTAAGTGTCACGTCCCGCATTGGCCCTGGGTGTGATCCCAGTTACGGCAAGCTCCAGAAAGCAAGACAATGAGCCTGGAGAGCGTGACTCCACCCCAAAATGGCTTTGGACCAAAGTTTTTGGGAGTCCCTTTGCCGGCCTCATGGGGCTTCACATCCACCCTACCACACGCCAGCTGACTGTGCGGCACAGGTCACAACAACAGCATTGCACACACAAGCATCTCCCATGGTCAGGATCTACCTTGCCCTGGAAAGCCCCAACCCAACCTCACCTCCACTTGTCCGAATGCCCTGGTTAAGGACATTCCCAAGATAAGATGTTACACCCAAGACAAGAAGTAAGTACAGTGAAGCTTATGGGGTAGATCATTCCCAGGTGCCTGCAAGGGTACGGATCTAACGAGGCAAATCACGCAGGCAAACCTACTGATTTCAAAGTCTGCAKGTTCAGATGCATAAAAAGTGCAAAATCAGTAACTTTTATATTGCCACTCAAGGAATCACAAAGATAAAAGCAATATTCTGGGAGTGAAGATGCCATGAATATTTCTCATCTGCACTTATAAGGGATATTTGGGACCAACGGCTTGATTCTGCATTAGCCTTGTTCAAATGAGATAATTTACATTCCCTGCCGGCTGAAAACAGGCTGTCAACATGTTTACTTGTGTCAGGTTTCACTTCCCAACCACAGCGCTAAAAACCACTAGGTGCATGTGGAGAGCAAAGGTGGGCAGTGGATAGGTCCAGGACCAGGCAGGARCGGCGAGGATGGAGACCAGCGCGGACACCTTGGTACGCTCCAAGCCAGCAAAGCGTAAAGGTCCTGCAGGGAGGGACACCAGGATGCATCAGCAGCTGCTGCTTTGCATCACGTCCTCCCAGCTTCTCCCTGCAATGGTCCCTTCTGGAAAGCCAGGAGCTCACCAGGCTCAGCTGTCCATCCCTGAAGGTGCCRAAGCTGCAGACAGACAACTGGACATACCTGCCACTCAAGCGTCATGTCCTGTTAGTGCAGGCACCACCTCCTGCTGACCAATCCTCACTGCCCAGCAGGGTTTGGCCCCTCTGCTCCTGTGGGAAACGCTGTCTGGAGCCTCCCTTCTCCTCCCCTCTCCAGCTATCCCCTGCTATGGCCAGATCTAATCTAACCGCCTGCTTCTACATGGCTGACTCACCCCCACCTGCCTTTGCACCTATAGCCCAAAGGACACGAAGGGGGAACGTGCTGCCAGCATCTGCCTGGCTTTCGGCAGACCTTCCCCACCAACCCCCAGAAACATCACTTCTTCCAGGTCCACCAAGCCCACGTAGCAAGGCAGCGTTTAACTGTCTTCTGCTTCTTTACCACCCTCCAGACTCTCTGAACAAGGCAGTCTCGGGGTGGGAAGGCAAACGAAATGGGCTTCCCAGTAGCTGTTCCAATGTGGATTCTCTGGTGTCTTGTAAGGGTTGAGTTCCCACACAGCTATCGAGCGCTTGAGTCTCTCCTCTTTACCCACCCACCCTTTTTAACAAGACTTGGGGGAGCCATACGAGGGCTCTACCTTTCAGCCAAATGTAATTGAAACTCGTCACTGGGTAAAAAACAGGGGGAGGCGGGAACAAACGGAGAGAGAAAGAAAGACACGTACGCACACATGCACAGACTGGATCACAGAGGCCCTATTCCCTTAAAGAAGGGGGGKGGGGGGGAGAAAAAAAACAAAGTAAGACTACAGTGGCAGTGTGCACCATCTGAGCTGTTGGCATGCCTCTACACCCCGCAATCCCACCCCTCTGCCTCAACTGCTGGGGATTTACAGGCACAAATGATCTGGGGAGGGTTGGTTCATCCACACATGAGTGTTTCYACAGTGCCCTGCACAAGAGGCGCCCCCGTTCCCAATAGCAAGCAACAGTTCAGAAACATTTTGGGCTGTTAATTATATTCTGATTGAATTTTTTTGCAGTAGCGATGCCCCCGTGAAAGGGCAGTGGTGAGAATCTCAAAGAGGGAACCCGGGGATTTCCACCCAGAACCCGGCCCCCTGCCTCGCCAAAGAAACGTGAAGGCAAAAGAAAGTGGAGTTTGACAAAACAACAGAAAAACAACTTATTGAATAGCTGTCATTTGGCAAGTATAAATATATTAGTGATTGTGTTGATGTTAGGCTCATATCAAAGGAGATTAATTTGATAATTGCCTGTGCAGAGAAAGAAAAAAAAACACAATCAAGTCTATTGCCACTGGCATCCGAAACACCTCCCTTGGTTAAACCAATTTCCTTTTTTAACTTAATTTGAGTTAATAAGAAAGTTATGGTGTAGCCATAATCCAAAAACACTCCCCCACACATTTATTCCCTTTCTGACTGATCTTATTTTGGCATCAGCCTGACAGCCCAGAGCAACCAAGGGCCAAGGACTTTATTTGTCAGTTTGGGGTAGTTTAAGAGACAGTAGAAAAATGGGAATTCTTTTGCTGAGAAATTTGTCCACGAGCTTCCCCAGCGACGCAGCGTGCGACCTCCCACGCATGCTAGGTCCTCCCGCAGGACCCACGTCCCAGCAGTAGTCARCAATGTCAAACTCACCCCGCAAATGGCCCCAAACGACATTTTTAGAGAGGCTCTGTTATCTGAGACTACAAAATTAGCACCATATAACAGCCTTGGTCTGCAAGACAGCTCCTGCCAACGTCAATGGCGGTGCTGTATGAAGATCAAAGGTAAAGCACAGTCCTTCAGCRACAGCAAACATTTTGGCTGGTGGGAGAGCGTGGGGTGAGCATGGCAAAGCCAGCAGCAATCCCTGCCCCGGTCAGAAGAAGCCCCATTGAACCTCAAAAATCTCCAGAGTGAAAAAATTATTCCTGCCATTTGCCTAAATTAGGAAACCCACATGCACAATTCTTCAGGAATATCCAGGAGTCATTTATCTGAAAATTTAGCAATAAAAGCATTGCCCTTCTGCCAAAGAATTAATAGCCCTGAGAGTGAATTGGAGGTCTCGCTCTTGCTGCAGGATTTCTCCCAGTGACACCATGTTCCCACTTGGAGACAAGTTTCTTTGTTTGCTTTTCCCCAGTTATATAAGGGACATAAATTTTTGTTGCAGAGAACTCCAGGCAATCTGCATCTCCCTCAAAGTCTGCATCTCCCTCCAAGGCTTCTTGCTATGTTTCAGCTTGAACACTACTGCTGTTGCTGCAATTTTCCAGCTCCTGCCTGCGTCTGCACTAAACCCTCTCACCTGCCCTGGAAAGCAGGAGCCTGCCCGAAACACAGCTCCCCATCAGGTCTAACCCCAAGGGAGCCGCCAAAGCCCTTTACCACCCTCCCATCCCCAGCCTGTGGTATCGCAGAGGCAAAGACATGAGCACGGACGAGCTACAAAACCTTGGGCCGGCACAAGGACGCACCCAGAGAYGCTCCCCTGTGCAAGAGCGTCTCGGGCAAGCGTCTCGGTGGGGCTCAGGCTGCTGCTTTGCAGCTCGACTCTTTTCCGACTGGCCTCCTGCAGCCCCTGGTTTTGCTCTCCCAGCAGGTCCCTGATCCCCAGCCCCATCACTCAGCGCTGAAGGAACGAGCCAGGGGAGGGGAGGCCGTGCAGGAAAGGCTCTCRCAGCGCTCCGGCGAGGGCTGGGTGCTCTCAAGGGCTGGGTGCTCTCGTCCGGCCGGCGCCGCATTGCACACATACCAGCAAACCTCAGCCCAGCAGCCCCGGAAGGGGAACGCGGCAGCCAGCAGCAGCTCCCAGGCCAGCGAGGAAGCCTTAACCCCTTCCCCGCTACGGCCAAGAGGCTCCTCAAGAGCCAGAAGGCAGCAGGAGAAAGGAATCCACCCTAAGGTCAAGCATCCAAATGCTGCATCCCTCCCTCCCTAAAAAAATCCCAGCAATACCCTAAAAAATCCCTGGGAACGCAGCCCTCCTCTTCCYCTTCCCATGGCCTGACGGGGAGGCAGGGGACAATCCTCACCCCTGGCCAAAAGCCATCAACACTCCCAGCCCCAGGCGACACGGAGCCCTCCCCAGTGCCCGAGGTACCCCTTCACTCGGGGTCAGCCACTGGGAGACCCATGCCCTGGAAGATGGTCTCAGCAGCGTCCCGTGGGACCTGGGCTGACCCCAGGGACAGCCACAGCCTGGCAAGGTTTATTCTGCACCCCAGGGAGCGGGCACTTTGGGCCCCTCCAATGGCAGCACTTAAAATCATGGTGGCAAGGAAGGTTTCTCATCAACATCAGCGGAGGAGAAATACCTCAGGGTGAGGTTTTGCTCTCGGGTCTGTGGGTCTGAATGCCCCTGCGTCTCAAAGGCAGGTCTTTGCACATGGGTGCTTGCACCTGTCAAGAGCCAGTTGACAGCCTTAGGTGCCCAGGGAAAGCCCGGCTGTCCCAGCTTTCCCTGGCCCCTTTCTCAGCCTGGTTTCTCTTGATCTCCTGACTTCTTGATCTCTCCCCCAGAGAGATCTGGGATCTGCTCTCCCATGCAAGGCACAGCTGGCACATCGGTCCCCAAGAGCCAGGGCAGGAGGAGGTGGCACAGCACCTCCAGAGCAGGTACCAGCACACCTCACCTCCAAAAAAACAGCAACCAGGTGTTACTTCAACCCATGTGAAYGGACTAAAAATGCCCTGGGCAGGGCTGCGCCACCCCAGTTGGAAATCAGCTTGGTCTAAGCAGTCTCCAGACGCAGTTGCAACAGCTTATTTGCTGCAGAAAAATCACATTTATGGATCCAACATGACAGCAAACACTTTTCCTTTTAAGTGGAAAAAATGGACAAAGCCCCTCCCAGCACAGGTAAGATCACTGAAACCCAGGGCTGAGCCTGCGGCTTCGGCAGGCAGAGAGAGCAGCAGCTCTGGGGGCAGGGGGTGTCAGCCAGCCCCACCGCCCTGGGGCCACGCTGCCCTCCCAGCAGAGATTGGCTCTCCCACACCAATATTCAGCTCTGCTCCATTCGCTCCAGCGCCAGTCCGATCGGATCAGGCCCAACAGGATTAACCACATAACGCAGCGCCAGCGAAAGGCAGATTTGCTATTTAAAAAGAAACACACACACACATGCACACACCAAAATCCGCGTTAAAGAAACCCTCGGTTCAAAAGTTGCCTCCAAATTTAGGGTTTCTAAAATTAAGATTTCGTATTTTATATAAAATAGAAATAGACCCTTCAAAATAAATTAATAATCAAAGGCCCACAGAAATGTTTCCATAAACTATTTTTTTAATTCCAAAGGAAACCATTTGTTTAAAAGAAGCAAGTGTTCCCCTGCAGAGCTGGCACTCCAGTAATTGCAGCATGATGATAGAAAATGGGGCTGGATAGCAAAAATAACTTAAAACTATTCTAAACAACCATGAAGCTGAGTCATCTGTTTCAAAGTCCAAGAGGAGATATCCCAGTGACAGGGCCCACAGAAAATGCTAAGGTGCATAGTTAAAAGGGGAGGGGAGAAACAAAAACAAACAGTAAAAATAGTACAAATTCTTTCAGATACTATTTGTGACAAAAGATGAAAGCTGGGATTTTCATCCTCTTTCCAGCATCTCGACTGCAGCGAAGCTCAGGGTTTCGTCGTGCCAGGCACTGTGCACCAGGCACCCCTAAAGCAACGGTCCCGCAGGTGTAAAACCAATACTTAATACTGGAGCTTAGTGTTCCTCTAAAAAAGGTCAAGGAAAAATACAGGCACCCTCTCCCCAGCTGGTATCAGCCAGTGCAACCCCACAAAGAAGAGGGGAAGGAAAGGCCAAACCCTGATCTCTCAGTCTTTTGTACTCCAGCCTCACTTGTATACACTGCTATCACGTTACAAAATGTGTAAGTCGCTGTATGAATGGCAAGGTGCCACTGGCATAAATACATTCATATCTGGACAAAGGATCTGTCCGCACGTCAGGATCTTCATTAAAAATGAGTTTGTAAGCACTTCCCCTCATTCTTTTGGTTCATTTCCACAAGAACAAAAATGTAGCGTTGCGTCAAAGTTGCAAGGACGCCCAACACGAGACCGGACCAAGCGCTTGGTGCTTCAGACCAAGCCAGCTGCACTTTCACAGCACTCCCAGCTTTCCCAGGCTTGTCGAGCCATGGGTTTAAAATGGTGGCACTTGATCCYGGTAGCTAGTTTGATCTAACGATGGGTGCATCTAGAGCACAGCCCAGTGCAGCTGCAGTAAGGTCATGGGTAGAGCGCGGTGCAGAAATGGAAAGCCCAGGCAAGAAGCTGGGGACACGCTGCGTAGGACGGCGAGGGCTGCACTGTACTGCATCACAGGCGCCCGGCGGTTATGGGAAGCAAGTGCCACAGCCACCAAGAATAAAACCATCATGGCTATTTAAACACAAAGTTGCAGGTATGGCACCTTGCTCTGAAGGTTTCTTGGTGGATGTTGCTGGAGATGGGCAATCGCGAAGGGAAGATCCTCAGCACGTTGCTTACGTGTACTCTCTCCAAGAGGGACAGAACTTGGAAGACCTGGTCTTAACCAACACAGCCAGTCATTTACACCCTGCTACCAAGACTAATTTAAAGCTAGTTCAGGTAGCTACGGGCACACCAGACCACAGGCAATGCCCACATCAAGTTGACAGCATGGCATTTGAAAGTCAACTGGAAGGTGCTTCAAACCAGTGTGCCGTGAACGTCAGTGTTTCCAGAGCTGCTTCGCGAGCGGTTCAGCCCTCTGCGTGTGAGYAGCCATGGAGAGAGCAGAGCAGGAGCCTCCTCCGCTGTTCCCCTGTGCCCTGGGGCACTATCTTGTGGCTGGGGCTCCAGGGATAATTCAATTCCCCCGGGATTTCACAAACAGTTGACAAAAGCAGGAACCCCGGAAGGAGGTGACAAAATGATGGTAAAGCCTGTGGGAACAAGCAGCCTGTTACGACAGAGGGACAAGTGACAGTGACAAACCTTCCTCCTGCATGCTCGACAAAGGCATGCTGGAAACCTGGTGGCCATTCCTGCTGCTGGCACCTCCCTCTCCAAAAACCGTTTCAGACTTCCCTTCTCCTCCAAAAGATCTGACCGCCTTAAATTCTGCCTTGCATTGCTGTAACAAGGGAAGGGCTCTTGCTTTCTGCTTACTGATGAGGAACCAACGTCCAAAAAAAAAGAGCACGTATCAGAGGCAGACAGGGTTTGCAGGGAGAGGCCATAGCTTTTATCAGGCCAACTGACAGAGCCGGAAAAACAACAGGCTGAATTTTGGGCACAACTGGCTTTCTTCAAGGTCTGTCTACGTTGCATGCAGGAGAAGCCTGTAGTTAAGACAGGGTGTTCCAGTTTTTTTCCTAGGCTGCACCCTGAGTTAAAAACACCACTGGCTGAAGGGCTGGGAAAAAACAATGAGTTCAAACAGGAAGGCATCTAAGAGGGGGATTTCCAAAAAGGTGGGGAAGAAACCATCAAAGCAAGATTTCCAAAGAGCTTGGTGCGTGGGGTGCTCTTTGGGCAGGGAAAGTTTTCCAAGATCTGACTCCAGGACAACTTCAAGACAACGATACCGTCAATGTGTGAAGCTGCCTCAGTCCCCACTCCAACACAGGTCCAGGTAGGCAGGTGACTCAGCTGGAGTGAAGAACAAAGCACAATGGCAGATCTGAACCTCATGTCGCTTTTACACAACGCTCTCATTGTAAAGAAGTCATAAAGCAGAACTTCCCCTAAGCTGATGTACGTCTATTTTAACTCTTTTTTTCAGCAGATAGAGGCATGAAAGGGACTCAACACATGGAGAGTCAAGCCTTGCGCCTTGATCACCACAATTCGATCCTCCACCTCCCAACAGCTAGGCAGAAAGATTGTGGGCTTTATCCCAGGTCATTGCTGCATGCAAGCACCTTCCACATCTGATGTTACAACATCCCCCAGGCTTTGCAGAATCTCTAGCAGTGCTGCCTTTGGGGGTCAGATACCTGCTGGATTTGATTGCTGGCTGGAGGGATGAATGTCCCTTCATTTGCTAAAAGAGCATGCAGAAGAGGATGGGTTGTTCCCTAATGACAAGCACTGTGTAGATTTGCCCAGCCTCACCCAGAAGACTGCTCCCTCTTATGCCTAAAGTACATCCTAGGCTGTCACCAAATTCACAGGTCTTGCAGTCTCCAATGTGCTTGTCCTCCGACTGCCCCAAGAAGCGAGGCAGCACTTATCTGTGTTTCACAGATGGGTCACTAGAGGCAGAGAGACAAAATCCCAGCTTCTCCCTGCATAAACTCCTCAAAGCACCAGGTTTGAGGATTTCATGGTGTTCACACACCTGAACCTGGGTCCAACGTCACCCAGAGCAAAGAACCAACCCCCAAATCCCAGCGTCTGGGCCAGAAGCCCTAACCACTGGCCACCCTTGCCACATCCCGGCCAGCTGAGATTGCTCTCCTAGGTTTCATCGCAGCTTTCATGCTCTGGACTGTCTCAGAGGAGCAGCTTGTGCTGCTCACAGAACAAAATTCAGCCTTTGATGCCATTGGCACTTCCTCCATTAGTTGCTTTGAAGATTAGGGCCAGAGCCTTAAATTGGATTCAGAAGCTGATGGGGAGCCAACGGAGCAGCTTGAGCTCCCGGTGGCCTAGCCCTTTGGGGAGGTGAGCGGTCATGCTCTACACCAGCTGGCCCCACCACACTGTTTCTACTTTCAGCTTCTGCTACAAGGCACAGAAGCACAGTCAGCTTGAGCCAAGCAACGGCATTGATACAGTGGACAAAATTGTCCCCAAGCTGGAGGGAAGAAGGCAGCATTTTTGGAAACAAGCATTGCCTGGTCATCAGAGCTAGCAAAGAGGCCAGAAAAATTGGGATTCTCCAAACAACACCCATAGTTCAAGGCAGCACGATGACAACAGAAGACAGGATGTCACCATGGGCTTCAAAGCCTCATTTTCCAACGTGCTTCCCCTCCATCCTCAGCTTGATTCAGCTGCTCATACCTGCATCCCACAGCAGCAGCTGCTCTAGTGGTTGTGCCAGCTGGGAACGAGAAACGCGCCCATGGCATCTCCATCTCCCCTCCTGGTGGGGAGTCCCTCTCCTCCCATCACCACACATCCCCTGACTGCCCCTGCCCTACCGTGCTGCCTGACCTGGGGATGATGGGCAGCGGCAAGAGCAAGGTCTCCTGGGGGTAAGCAGGTAGCATGGAAGCCAAGAGCATCAGGAACATTGATGGGAGACCAGAGTGGGAGCGTACAGGCATGTTTTTGGTTCTTCTGTGTGTTTTTCACCAGACCAGTTCTGCACTCACAGTGTTAGGCACTGCACACCCACAAACATGCACTAAGGGACCATCTTTGCTGTAATTGTACAATTTCAGCACTGAATAGTGCCTGTGGAGTTCTGCACACAGAGCTCAGGCTCTAGGCTCTCAACAAAACATCCACCCCCCTGACCACATCCCCTCCCTGGCCCTCCCAGCTGGGAGCCACGGAGCAGCACAGCTGGATTTCACCTGCACCCACCACCCAACCCTGCAGCATCCACTAGGACAAGTCCCTTTGCCCAAATTTCTTCAACCCCTTTGGAGCCTGCCAACTCAAAAGATGCTAAGAAAGGAGGCACGTGGACTACAAAAAGCCACAGCTCCTCTCCCCAGTCAGGTTGAATCCCAAACAAGGGAGGAGATCCACTCATGTCAAACTTGCTTCCAAAGCATCTCCCTCCTCCAGGAGCCAGGGCACAGGGGCAACAAGACACTCTGTGCCGTGAAGTGACATGCACCAAAGTAACGTGTGGCACAGTCACAGCAACTCTATTAATTTAAGTTAATTTCCTGCAGTTCTGTCTTAGTTTTCCAGCAGATTCAGGACTTAAAGGTTAAAGCGTAACCTTGTCTCAGTAGCTTGCTATTCGCTCCATGCAAATGTCTACCTACAGCCTGGTAATTACATGCATTTCCAAAGAGCCAATCCGCCGTCAGCCTGACAGATACTGATCTTCCCGTTTTATTTTTAGCTCTGTGCTTCCCCCTCTAGATGCAAAAAAAAATTCTGTTTGTTCCATCTTTTGCTGCAGCCTCTTTTTTCCCCGGCTCACCAGTCAGCTCCCGTCTCACCCAGGCTGGAGCAGGGAGCAGTGTGGGGTGGCAGGCTGGGCAGGCGCTGGGCTCCTGGTGGGAGTCCTGCACGGGTCCCCACCACGGTGAAAGCAGGCAGCCAGCTCCTTTGGGGCCACCCAGGGAATTTGTCTTCTCTGGCAGAGAGGGGTGTTTAAATGGGAAACTCAAGTGAGACAAAGAGCTACGCACCCCTTTGCAGGGGAGCTGGACAGTTTCTCTTGGGGACATCTCCAGCGCACACGCATCCAGCCAGGTCCCAGCTGAGAGAAAAAGGGGCCAAATCTGGCAAAATACAGCCACGTGCTAGTGGCTCTGCAAGTCCAGGATTTGTCACCTCACAGAGCTGGGTGGCTTCCCTGGTTAACCACGTGGGGCCACCCAGAAAGAGGAGGCAACACCAGCAGTGGAGGCAGGTCAGCCATGCAAAGACAAGGCTCAGTTGATGCTTCCAACCCCTAAAGTGGGCACATAYGGGACTAAATGTGTGCAGTGCCACCAAGGGCAACATGCTGCCCTCCTCCATGAGCTGTTCTGGTGGCTTTGGGGAGGAGGCAAGGTGTGCAAACCAATAGAAATTTGTATTCTACAGAATTTTAGCMCCATCGGGCAGCCCACCACCAAAGAGCAGCCCAAAAGGCAGGTTGTAAATCATGAGACTTGGAAGAAACAGGGATCAGGTTCTTCTTTGCCTTTCCTTTTGGAAGGAGTCTGGGAGTGGGAATGGGTTGGGCTTTGAGGGGTGAGGTCTGCATGCCTCTCTCCCCCTCTCTCTCTCAAATGCATATTTTAGATTTAAACCAGAACAGATTCGCACAAACTTTAGTCACGTGATGGGGAAAAAAAGACACTGAGCCTCAGAAGCGACATGCGAGGAAAGGGCTGGCTGTCGGCACTGCAGCACAGAGGCCAAACTCACCACGGCCAACAMCGACTGTGGGCCACAGGATACAGCTCGGGGACATTAAGGGAGTGAAAAGGGTTTGCACAGAGCAGAGAAAGGAAACCTGGGTGCAGGGAAGCCACATAATAAAATGCATTAAATAAATAGCTGAAGAGAAAGAAGAAAGAGGAGCAGGGATAAAGCAGATGGAAGGAGATGGGATAAAGCAGAGGGAATGGTTGAGTGTGGCAGTTGCAACCTCTATTAGACTTCAGTAAAAGCCAGCAGATCTGGGACTGATGCATCTCCCCAACACTATGGACACCTCTCTAGGGCTCACCCCTGCATCAGCTACCCTGGCTCCAGCCCCAGCCACCTGGGAAGTCATAATTATGTCTCATACCTGCAAAGAAAGGATTGCTTGTCTCGTTACACTTCTAAGGATCCTCCTCGTCACAATGGCATTAAAAAAAAAAAAAATCAAGAAATTATCCTTACATGGTTTTACATTTCCAGGGGAATCTCTTCAAACCTCACCAGCGATTCCCCTCCTTGGAATTTTGTAGCAAATAAAGCACACAACACTCAGAAGCAGCTTATCCAGCAGCCTTCAAACATTTTCAACAAGTGGCTTTAGGCAGTTAGTAGGAACAAGYATTTTACAGAGATCTGGGCTCCACTGTCCCAGTTTTCCCCTCCCATGGCTCCTAACCTGAAGGTCAATCTAACACACGACTCGGGGAGCCGGAGCCATCCCAGCAACTGGAGCAGGCACTGGATGAGACCGTGGGATGACAGAGCAGAGAGCACGGAGGGGAGGGTAATCATCCCCGTTACAGAGCGGGGAGAGCCGAGGAACAGAGGTTTCGCTATTTACTTAACAGCCCACAAGCTAGGAATGAAGCTCAGATCCCAAATCCCCATCCTTTTGCACCAAAATAAAGAAATAAACCAACCAACCAACCTGCCTCCCATCGAGGAGGAGCTGGGGAACTCCAAGGGAGCTTTTCCACCCTCCACAGAGACACAAGCCCTGGCTGAGCTCCGTGAGAACCGATTCCTCCAATGCCAACAAGTTTAGCCAAAGGAATTCAGGGTAAGCAATGAGAAAAGACCTGTGCAAACTTACCCCTTCACCACATTCCTGCAAAACATCTTTAAATCTGAGAGCTTCGTGTAATTGTGTTTTAAACAATTCAAACCTGGCACTGCCAGCCTTTCGTTTGAGAGTCACTTTTTTGCTGCCGGCTCGTTTGGGTTTTGGTTTTTTTTTTAACACTATTCAGTCTCCATTCTCCTTYGTGCGATTCAATCATATCGTTCCCACCTTAGCTTGAATTTTTAAAGGCTGGGTACTCTGAAGCCTCCTTCCTTGTGTTTACACCCTTCTTTTATAGAGAACAACGACAGTCTCTGCCACACATCATTTAACCAAGGACTGCACCCAGGGCTGCAGTTGTTCTCTCACATCCTGGACGCCCCTGCAAAGCAACCAGCAGAATCCAAGGCCTTAACTCTTCTAACCTCTCCTCCCACACTTATCCCTCAGGTTCTACGTCATTGTGGTACTTTTCTCCAAATCCCTTCTCAGTGAGTTTACACTCGAATGTCATTGTAGTGCCCAGGCTTGGGCACTGGAAAACAGTGCTGATAGCACAAGCAAGAGAGAAAGAACCAGGGTAGCGTCTCCAGGGCTGTCTGACACGTGGCCTCAGCATCTGTTGCCCAAAAACTATCGAAAGGCAGATCTTGCACTTACACAAGACACCAACGCCATTTTGACCAGTGCTTACATTGCACTCTCCAGTCCTGTGGTGACATTTATTCCAAGTCTTCCAGCTCTTCAGCTGTTCTGCAAGAAGCTCTTTCCCTCTGGATCTCTGTTGCAGTTACATCCACTTGCCATTTTCCAGGTTGCATGGTTATTTCTGCCCTCTTGCAGCTGCCCTTCCCAGGCCTTCTCTGTATTTCTTTCCTCCTTGGCTTCTCTGTCTTTCTGCATCTAATGAACATGCTCACCATGATCTGGGAGAGGGCTGTAAACAGACCATACTGAGCCAAATCCCATGACGGAGGATGTGACCTGCTAAATGAAGCTGGGCCTGCAGTCAAACCCTTGGATGGGTGCTCAGTGCTCCCTGTCACTCAGTCTACGCCTGCTTACCTACATCTTTCATTTACAGCATCTCACCGCAGTGTTTTGACCTATGGCTGCATATATCTCCAGTGAGACATCCGGAGGCACTGCGCAGAACTGGCCGTGGAGCGTTATGTCCATCAAGTTCCCTTGGGCTGCTCAGACCCACGACAAGCCCTCCTGCATTCCATGCTGTGCTCCTTCCCATGGCCCTGCCACCTCCTACAGCACCAGGTCAAACATCACAGGAGCAAATGTTTAACTTCAGGTGCATTGCTGGGAGCCATTGAACACCACCTCTCTCCCAGTGCCAGCCCTGTTCCTTTGCTAGAGACTCCTACCGCGTGGCCAGATGGAAATTGCCCAGCTCAACCTATTTTTCTCCCTCCCTTGCCCCAGGCTTTCCCACCACCACCCACATTTCTCCTATGTCCCAGGCGAGATGTGAGCTCCCACACCCCGGCAGGGACATCTCTGACCTGCCGGCACAACGTCCCAGCGCCAGATACATGGACTCAACGGGAGCCTTTCCACTGGCTTCATTCCCGTATTCCTCTTGGCCTCTCTATTCCCTCATGGGCTGCTTTTCTATTTGGGAGCCCATGATTGTATCTGACAAGGTCTCCTAATTGTCTCCACTGATTTTACCGGAGACTGATTTTAAAAGCAGCTCAGTAACTTAGACACTTCAATATCATTGCTGAATTCAGCTCCCTCATTTATTAATGGGCCTACTTTTGCTCTTTCTCCCTGATATGTTTGCAAAATCCCTTTTTATTTCTCTTAACCCCTCTGGCTAACATTAACAAGCAAAAACTCAGTAATATTTGATATTATATGTGTATAAATAAAAGCAGGAAAAGATCTTACTTACTCCTGTTATAGCTACTAAAGCAGGCCTAGGGCTCTGGAATAGCAGTTTTACTGCATATGTTAAATATCTCCATTACTTTATTAACGCACAGTGTTGGAATTTTATTGGATAGTTTGGGTTATTTACCTTATAAAGTAACATGGGCATCACAAACCACGAAAAGAGGGTATTTAGTACCTTCTCCTTAAGTCTGCATCTCCACAAACCGAGGGAACACAAGACTACAAAAACAAAACCCCATGTGCTACATGTTCTTTCTTTTATGAGAGGTGGGGAGAAAGGGGGAGAGGGGAGACCAGCAGTTATCCTGGCACCAACGCCATCGCACGTTTTTGCTCGGGAGGAATTTGGATGGGCAATTTGCAAGCAGCAACCCCAGCCTGCTTTTACAGCCACGACGATGGCCGGCAAGTGCGAAGCACCACTTGTCCAGCTAGAAAGAGGTTTTGGGGTGCCCCTTCCTCACAGCCCAAATCCAGACGTGACAGGAAAGAGGGGAAACAAAAAAACTCCAACTAAAACCAAAAAACACAGAGCAGTTTCCAAGAGGGAATTTTCCATCTTCGATATTTTCATTAACTTCTCAAACATGGTTCAAATGATGCCCTAAACTGTCAGTAAAATTGTAATAATCAGAACCACTTAGCAAAGTGACCAAAAACAACACTTCCAAAAGTCTTTAAAGGAATTAAAATAATCTGGATAAGTCAAGTCAGCCCTGATGAGAGGCCAGCTTCCTAACTCTGCAGGCTGGACTTTTATTTACCTGCCTTTAAATCGCTGCCTTAAAGACTCCACAACCTAGGCACCCAGGGACCAGCTCCGGTTCCCTGCAGAGAGATGACCGGTGAAACACAGGAGATCACTCGAAGGAGCTGCTCCAGGGTCCTGTCCCCAAATCTCAGTGTTACAGCTCCCTCAGGCCCCGATACAAAGGGGGTCCCCTGCGAGCAGCAATGGGGCTGGGTAAGACCAGCTTAGGCGAGTGCATTTTGGAGCTGTGGGACATCTGTGCTGGATGCCCCAAGCAGAAATTCACAGCATTTGCCTTTCCGATTTAAAGCTGGGGTGGGGAGAAATAAACAAACAGGGATTTATCCCAGAAAACAGAGCAGCACTTGAGCCTCGGCAGGGCAAGGCTGAGCCCACATCCCAAGCGCCTGCTGCCCTCACCTCCTGCGAGCCGTCACCCTATTTATTTGCTGCCTTCCCCTCCTTTCTCGGCAGATGCTGCCCTCCCACACACCACTGCTACTGAAGCGAGGGAGAAAATGCCAAGGGAGAAACCAAAAATGGGCACGTGGGGCTCAACATCTCCCTTGGTTTCCCCTGCGCCAGCCAGCGCTAGTCCCCGGGGGGACGAAGAGACAAGACAGTGGCTGGCACGAGGTGGTCTTCGCCAGGAAAAGCCCTTCCCAGGGGCTGAGGATGTGGTGCGGTGATGGGATGAGCTGGGGGAGGAAGGATGCTCGGACCCCACCTCTGCCAGGTGCACAATGGCTGGACAGCACGGCTGCAGGGTAAAATCCTGCCCGGCACCACGGCAATGGGTGATTTGGGGCAAGCTCAGGTCACCCCCCAGCAGAGCTGAAGTGACAAGTGACAACAGCATCCCTGGCTTCACCCCTGCAAACACTTCCCACCCACTTTTTTGGGGTGCAAAACCACGGGAACCCAGACTTTCCCCATCACCCCCTACCACACTCCCTTCTTTAAGTGCAAAACTTCCCCCCACCACCTATTTTTAAACCCAGCCCAGTCCAAGCAGGGGCTGGGATCCTCTGTGCTTTTTTTTTTTTTCCTGGGGGCTGTGATTTTAGGCAGCGGCAGGGAGGCAGAAGCACCTGCTGCCAGCCACCCCAGAGCCGCGCGCGAGGCTGCCTGCAGACCGCAGGCAGCGGAGGAGAAGGAGGGCGGGCGAGCAGGCTCCCCTTGCAAAGTCTGTCCTGTGCTGTCTAATAACACAAGGTGTCATTGTATACCCAAATCAGTGCCTGGAGCTTTATTTATAACAACTGAAACACAAAACCCAGCAGGCCAGAAACAGCGAAGGGAGCGAGAGACCGGGGAGGGCAGGGAAGCAGCCAGGCAAAATCTCCCTATTTAGCAGGATTTGCCTTGAGATTTTCAAGCTGGATTGAGCCTGGGGGGAGACGCGAGGGGCCACGGGAGGAGGAAAGAGCGATGAAAGGGAGGGAAGAGGGAGCTGGCAGAGCAGCGATGCCTCCCTGGCTGCAGCAAGGCGACGCCGCCATCTCCACCACGGAGCTCTGCGTGGAACAACGGGGGTGCGTCGCTCGCAGACCCCCACCAGCCAGCAAAGGGAGGTAGGGGGAGGCTCCAGCTCCCCTGGGACACTCTGGCTTTTACAGCTACTCTTTTTTAAAGGCCATTTGTAGCTTTTTAGCCACCCCCTCATCCCAGGAAGAGCTTTGCAGCTCAACAGCTGGCTCCAGTGGACTCCCTCTTGCACAGGAATAAGCTGTATCTGCAAACTTGGCAGGAGCCATCCCAAAGGGACTCGCCCAGCCCAGCAGGCAGCAGTCCCAGTGCGCTCCCTCRGGCGCAGCTCCTATCAAACCCAACACCAGCGATTTGCACGACCCCGCTCCTGCGAGAGGCTGAGCACCCTGAACTCTTGCTGAACTCAGTGGGAGCAGAGGCAGCTCAGCAGCGAAAGGTCCCAACCCTGCACTTACAGCATGGGGAGATGTGCTCTCCTCGGGTGGGTCCAGATGTTATCACCACCGCTGCCACCCCCGGCAGCTTGTTCATCTGCTCCCTYGTGCCGGAGGCTCCCGCTGCCGGCGCGGCGTCAGTGGAACAGCTCTCGCGCTCTCCTCCATGGCTCCTGGGCAAAGGCTGGCAGCTTTGCCTAAACCCCCTTTCCCCAGCAGCTGGAAGGAAGCCGCTGCCAGACTTTGTACTGAAGCGGCTGAGGTGGGAGCATTCATGTCCCATTCTTCTGAATCACTGTGGAGGTGGTAGGCAGCAGCGAGAGGGAAATAATAAACAGCTGGAGGGGATAAAGGGGGAGGTAACATCTTAAGGAGTTGCAGCTAGGGATGCCGTTTGGTGTTCACCTCCCCTGCAGACAGATATTTAAATCTCCAGGTGCAAAAGCCACTGAAAGTTCAGGCTGAGTCAGAGCTCCAAAATTTGACCCACTAACAGGCAACAGAACGGGCCCATTAAGAGATAAAGATGAACCCTCCCTTATGGGGAGGCTGTCTCACACCGAGGGCCCCTTTGGTCCAGCTTTGCTTCTGCTGAAGACAGTGGGAGCCAAACCGTGCTCTCTGCAAATAAACCAGAGCCAAGCTACAAAAGCAAATCCATAAAGGAAAAGACTCCCATTAACTTGACCAGGACTTTAAAATCTCCCTTTCCTCCCACTCTATCCCGGTATTGGTCTCAGATGTTTTCTGACTCTTCATTTGAAGAGGAAAAACAAAACAACACCAAAGCCACAAGGCACAGGGGGAAGCAGCTTTCGTGTTCCTTCGCTAGCAAGCGTTCACCCAGCGCCGTCCCAGCTGCACCCGCCGCCCTCAGCCCCCCCAAAGCCTACCTGCAGAATTACATTTGCAAAACTGTTGCCCAGGAAATGTGCAACTAAAACCTGTGAAATAAGCATGCCTGGAATCAGACATTCCCAGTGTAGTTAAACGACCATGCCTTGAAATCTGCCTCTGCATTTAGCCACGCTGCCATGTACGGAGCTACAAAACAAAACACTCAGCTTGTTTCACATCCCAGCCTTAGCATGGGGACTCTTGTTCCCTGCAAACAGGGAGCCCAAACTCCTTCCCCTGAGGGCTTTAGGAGCGTGGCAGCAGGAGGAACAGCGAGATCGGGGCCCTACACCTACGCTTGTGTACAAAATCAGTCCAAGGACTCAAAGCACAGGGTATTGCCCATGCAACGAGCTGCAGCCACTCAGGAAATAAAACCCCGGCTGTCTCCAAGCAGAGGAATAGAGAACCAAGACACTGGAGTTCCCCGTCTCTTCCACCACGCGTGCCTCTTCGCAAGGGGCAGAGCCGGTGGGGACAACTTGACCCCAGCTGCCTTGTTTCATCATGATGAAAACAAGAGCTTTCGAGGGGAACAGCGGGACCCCACGAAACATCCACCGAGGTCTGCCTGGCAGAGGATGGAGCCTTCAGGGCAAACGAGCCATGTCAGTCCCACGTGAAGCATCAAGGGGGTGAAACTTGGGTTCCGTCAGCCCACGCAAGGGCTAGAGACGCCATCACCGGTTATTCCAGAACAGGGCTCGGAAAGACTGAGCCCTGCTGAAAATTCCTGACAGGTTATTTCAGAAGGGTTTGTCCTATGCAGTAGGAGCAGGATTTTTCTTTTTTTTTTTTCTTTTAAGATTTTTGTAGATGGGAAAACATCTCTCCTTCCCCTCTCTGAGCTCACCATTCCAGCCTCACGTCCCGCTAGAGTAAACCACAGGACGCAGCTTTCCCGCTCACGTCTTTTCCCAGCAGCAAACAAGTTTTTACTCCATTTTTCCTTCCTGGGGAGACTGAGCTGCATAGGAAGGTGGGCAGTAGAAAGGCAGGTCCCCATGTGAAACCACGGCTCTGCTGCGGCCCACAACCACTCGCTCGGAGTCCCCCGCACTGGGGGGAGAGTGCAGGGTCGGGAGTCCCCTCCGAGCTCAGCTGCTTCCCAGGTTTCACACAGTACCTACACCTGCGAGGAGACACCGCGCGATCCAGAAGGTGATGCCTCCCCAAGACAATTAGGTTGTGTTCAAACCACAACCTTGAGGAATCAGATTAATTACGGCGATGTCGAGCATGACTTCATCTACAGGAACAAGTCATGTTTGACATCACTGCTAGCTGGTTACAGGGCTGGAGGATGAGCGAAACCTGCACGGTCCCTCCCTGGGCTAGTTTATTGGCACACGTTCAGCAACAGTGTAGGTTTTGGGGAGAACTGCCTGCGTGAAAGCCTCAGCAAGCAAAACCTTACACCAGAGCATCCACACACTGGCCAGATAGAAGCTGCGTTGCAGTGTCACACTGACACACACAATTCGAAGTGATGGCCAGGTAGAAAGCCAGAATCTTCCAGCAAGCAATGGCCGAGTTGCATGGAGCATCTGAGCAGGGGATGACTTAAACTGTTGTTTTAACACACAGATCAGGAGGTCTCCTCGGGGAAAGGCAACAGGTCTTACACATGAAACAGCATGTTCCCCAGCCTGATGAATGGGTTTTAGCTAGCATACAACTATCTGCTATTATTTCTCACCTGCTGATGGGTCCTGACCGTGGGAGGATTACACAGTTGGTCCCAGAGTCACAGATGGACCTACAGGCTGGAACAAGGTCTCCCTGAAGGGTCAGCATCTCCCTTCCCAGCCACCCTGCCTGCACCACCCTTGCTCTGGGGCTGCCCACCTCCTCCCACCAGGCAAGGCTCTGCCTCAAGACATCTAAAACAGTAACAAAAAAAAAAAAAACCAACCCAAGCTGATCTTTGAGGCCAAAAAAGGGGTTTTGAAGCAAAGGGGAAGGGGGGGAGGTGGGGAAGGAATCTGAAGTTGCATCACTTGGAAATACCCAACTGCTTCGGAGATGTATGTACATGTTCAGCTTCCTACTGTTTCTCCAGGAACCTACTTGGGAACAGCAAAGTGACACCAAAAGGAGCCCAATGACATTTGCCTGAAGCAAATAAAAACAGCCTTGAATTTAACCCAAATTAGCCCACGTGCAAAATATTCCCTTCCTTGGAGCTAGGCACTTTGGGGGTTTGGAGCTCCAGGCAGATGAGTGGAGTGAGAGAGGTTCGAAATATAAATCAATCAAGAGCTTTTGCCCTTTGGCTGGGCTCAAAACCAATCCAGAGATGTCCTCCATGGTATTTCAAACATTTCTCAGAACATGGAACTAAAACTATGTTTTGTTTCCTTCAGCAGAAGTCACCATGGCTCCTTCATGACAAGGAAAATAGATTGGAGGGGAAAGTCTTATTTTCAGTAAAAGTTTTGTTCTTTCAGAAAACCAGGCTACTTTCCAGGCAGCTTTCCTGCAGACAGAAGACCTGCACCCAGCTCCAAGAGGTTCCTCCTGCTGCCGCCCATGCAGGCGCACTGAAACCCAAGGAAAGCATGTGGACGGCGTTGCAAGCTTGATCCCGTTCGGGGAACGTGATGCCCTCCAGGGAGGCCAGTTTCAACATCAAGCCAGGACACACCTCTTACGGGGACCGGTCTGGGTCCGGCTCAGCTGAGGAGACACGAGCCATTCGACACGCTGGACCAGAAGCGGACCTGGCACTTCTCGCCTGGCCCCAGTGATGCAAAAGTCTTTGCTTGCTGTCTGACGCCGGCAGGTCTGCCTGCTATCCCCTCCTCCCAGATGGACCCGGTTCTCCAGGGGCTCCCTTCTGCAAAGTGTAAGGCAGGAGGAGGGGAAATACAAAAACTATAGGCCTGATGCTCCATTTCCAAAGGCTGCCGTGAGCCACCGATCCAGACTGGGAGTGGCTTGACTTGACGCCTCCAGCCTCAGGAAGAGGATCCTTGCTGGGGCCGTTCCCTCTCCCCGAAGCATCCCCCTGCCCCTGCTCCCACGCATCCCCTGGCGAGCTGCCCAGCGCTGCTGCAGCGCTGCTCCTGCCCGCCTGCACAAAATGGTTAATACGGCAGGCGGGCCAGGTGGCTCAGGTGTGCGTGCCAAGCAGCTCCCATCTCACCTGCAGCGACTTGTCGAGGGGGAGCTGCATCTGCCCTTTCTTGTCTGGCTTTAATCTCCCTGGGGAAAAGGGAGAAAAGGGATCGGGGAAGGGTAAACACAGCTTAGGCAGCTGCAAGTCCCGGCAACCAAAGGGCTGAGCAGGTGATTCAGAGAGCTGGGGCCTGCAGACACCCTGTCCTCTGCCTCCCAACGACATCTCCAGTGATGGCAGCAGCCTAGGAATTGCCAGGCTAACATGCTGGCTGCCAGGGCTGCAGCATTCATCACTAGCCCAGCAAAGGCAGGACGGGGAGCCTGCGCTGCAGCGTCTTGGGTAAATTCCTGCCTCTTGCTCTGCTTCACCGCCTCCCTGCAAAGACTGATCCCACCCAAAGGACGCAGGACCCAAGGCAAGCGAGGAAGAGTATTGGTAGGTCCTGTACCAGCAAAGCGTCCAGCACTGCTGCAGGTGCTGTGACCTCCCCTCAGGCATCTCCACGGTGTTGCCCATACAGAAACACAGCTGTACTGCAGCCCCAGCCATGGCTCCAGCTTCCTCAGCATTACTCGGCTCCACGGGACCACACTACCTCCGTGAGCCTCTCTACTCAACTGCCTTTGCCACTAASCCATCCCAGCATCAACAGCTTCCTCACCCTTGGAAAAAAAGAGACTAGGCTCAATCAGGTGGAAGCTCATTTCTGCCTTTGCTTCCATCAGCCTTTCCACAACCCAAAGAAAACCGCAGTGAATGAAGAAAAAAAAGAACATTTTGCCCCAAAAAGTGGCTGAAGGCTTTTGGTACATGAGCTGATGACTTTTGACATGGGGTTCTTAGACATGCCCAGCRCTGTCACAGACATCACCTCTAGATCCTCTACTGGGACATGGGAACCGCCAAGATGGAGCTGAGCCCTGCTGTATCCAGCCCAGGGTTTGCACAGGCTCCAGACAGAAAAGCTCAGGACCACGGGCGTTTGGTCCTCATCCAGCTGCAGACACAGATGCTCTTGGGGAGAGGGAGCCTTTCCAACTGCAACCACACCACTGAAGAAGCATCCCCAACCTTGCCCAAGACCTGGGAACCTGCCCAGCCAACCAGTCAGAGATATTCTGCCTGGGTGAATCAGGTCTTAGTCCAGCGAGGGGCCCCAGTATAGGGCAGGAATGTGAGTGGCGACGGGAACGCGTGGGGCAGGCGAGGGGAAAAGGCCGGACAGGCAGGGAAGGGCAGTGACTCCCTCAAAACTAGGCCACAGCTCGGGAGAAGTCATGCGACATCTCCCCAGGCACCGCCGCCTCTCCCCTCCGCAGGGAGGGCAAGGAGCCAGGCTGGCCCCGCACACAGAAGAGACTTGCCACCCCTGCAGTCCCAGGAGCCACTGGCCCCACACACGATGCAGGCAGGGCCAGGCAGCACTGCTTTGGGGCAGCAAGAGCCCCCAGTGCAAACCCAGGAGAGCCGCTCAGCTCATGCTTGTGCTCCATGCTTTCTCCACCCCAGAGGCTCGGGGTTACAGACACCCTCATGCACAAGGCAGGGCACAGTTTCCTGGCGTTACAGGGATTTTTTTGCAGCTTGCCAGCGCTGGAAACAGCCAGAACCCTGCAAATCCTTCCCCTGCCTGCCTGCCCTCTCCTCTCCAAGTCAGGGACAGCTGTAACCCATTGCAACCCCTCGCCTGACAGAGCCGCAGCGCTCAGAGCTGCCCTGGGGAGACGGGAGAGCCAGTCTGACTGGCTCAGGGCTCACCGAGAGCTCCCTGGGCAAGCAGCCTTCCTCACCTGGGAAGCACGGGGAGACCTGTGCTCCCAGTTACCTCCCGAGCAGGTCAGGACGAGGGCCCTTCATTGCCCGAGCCTTTGGCCTAATTATTTTCATTCCTGTCCCCACACCCTGCCCATAACAGCAGGGATCAAGATGCCTATTACAGCACACGCGTTTCGGAGGCGCTGCCCTGTCTGCCAGGAGTTTAGAGGAGGTGAAGTGGCCGAGCTGGAAAGAAAGGGCTTTGCAAGTCCAGCCTATGAGGTTGAATCCAATTTCATAGGCACCATATGCATTTGGGGCAGGGCAGATGACAGGATGGGGCAGGAGGGTCCCTGACTGCCGATGCAAACACCCAACTAGATTTGCACCCATGCACGCTGGCGCACCGGGCAGACAGCTCAGTGCTTGCATCCATCTGCAGGACGCCAGCACAGCCGCAGCACCAAGGCTGCGACGGGGGAAAACTCTGCCAAAAAAGTCCCATCGATTCCCAAGTGGCAACAATACTACATGTGGTGAGGGCTAAACGTGCCTTAAACTTTTAGCCTAACCAACAGGAGGGGAATATATAGATATGGAGAGGAAACCTCTGCATGCAGGGAGGGAAATATCAGGACAAAAAACCCTAAAAGAATTAAATAAGAGGAAAGAAGGGCTGGGAGAAAACAAATGTGGGTAGAATAGTCAGGCTCTGGCAGCAATTAAAACTTCCATGTGTTTAGATCCCTGAATCGATGGTTAGAGATGCTACAACAAATGTCACCTTCATGTGAGCACCAGAACTGCAATTTTCTCATCATCCCTTTTTTTTCCCCCACCCTGTTTTTTTCCCTGTTTGAAGCCTGTTCAGAGGATAACCTGTTGGGGGCAACCCCGGTACCCAGCTGACGCCAGGTTTTTCTCCTGGGTTCCCTCTCTCCTGCTCTCCTCCTCTCTTTGTCCTGCACTCTGTCGCTCCCGCACACACCAACTCCCTGTCAAGTTTCTGGCTGATCCAGAGGGAGACGTCGGTCCTGCCAGCTCCAGCATCCAACTGCTCTTCCCAGGCCCGGGAGCTGCAGTAACCATAGAAACTGCATCCAACGCGCAGGCTCCGCTGGGGGGGCCGATAGGATGCTCAGACACATGCACAGGCAGGTAGGGACCAGCCAAGGCTCCACCAAACCACCTCCACATGATGCCCAAGTCGGGGAGAGGGGCGAGGCGGAGAGGGGATGATCGAGGCTTTTCTCCCCAAAACCTCGCAGAGTGGCTCGGCAGCTCAGAGCTACGTTGGGAGGTGTTTCGTCTCTGGGCTGAGCGCTGGCTAGCCGGTTGCAGAGCTGACAGTGCATTTTACGGCGCGCGGGGAGATCGGTGAGGTAATTGGGAGGATTCTGTTGCAAWGCTTTGTCTTGGTCTGCCCTGCATTTTATCTGCAGACTGGATGGGTACCCAGGGCTCCTGCTGGCCCAAGAAGTAATCAGTCATTAATCCTTCGGTTCTTTTTGCACCATGAATATAAACAGGCCAGATCCTATTCCCGGCTGTGCTGGGGAGAGTCTTTATGTTGATGGTGCTGGCAGCAACACACATGCCTCCAAGGGCAAGATTTGGACCGGCACAGTTAGTTAATGAGCTGATCCAAACATTGCATTAATTTTACACCCCTCCCAACGCAGACATAACCCCCGCTTTCAGCAGCACGACTCGGAGCGGGCTCGAACCACGACCACCTCTTCAGACACCTCACGTCGAGCCCTTAAATCCATGCACGGCTATGGAAGAGGCGCGATTTTCGGGGTGACTGGGCACAGCAGATGCTCAGTGTCTACAAGAGCCAGACAGCATCCATTTCAGTGCCAGGAAAGTGGATCGGAGGGGGTCTGGCGAGGGAGGATGGGGAAGCACTATCTGCAGACACCCACGCACACCCCACGGGGCTGGAGGTGGCTCTGGCAGCCACAGAGGAGCCCGGGACTAGTGACCAGGATGGCGCACGGAGATGGGCAAACAGTACAACGGGCAGAGCTTAGTGGCTTCACCAGCCGTTGACAGCATCTCTCCATCCCTCTCACCTGCCACGGACAAGGGCTTTCAGGAGCACCRCGATCCCACCATGGGGCTTCCCTCCTCTCTGCCCCTCATCCTCATCGCCCAGCCACCACGGCGGCCAGCAGAACGAGCCTCTGGCTCTTGCACCAGGATGGAGGTGCCCAGCTTGCAAGGAAGCGTAAGTACCTACGGGAAGGTGTGGGGCAGGGATAAAAATACCAGCAGTCCTGCCTTTTTAACGCTAAAAAACAAATAAAAATAAGTTTGCACAACTGCCAGGCTCCCTTCTTCCTTCCCCCCCTCCAAGTCATAAATACTCCACAAAATCCCCACGCACAAACAAGCCATGGCCTCCGGACAAAGAGGCCCAGCCCCCCAGTGGCCACCAGGCACCTATTTTGGGCTATAACTCGGCCGGGGTGGAACAAGCGGGCTCAGCTGTCCTCCCCGTCCACAGTCCGCAGCCCGCAGCCGGGCCGGCCAGGCCTCACCCCCGGCTCCAGCCCCTCAATGGCCCCATTGTTCGAGGCTGGGAGCTCAGCTGCGACGGCCAGGGCGGCCCGTCTGGCTCCCTGACATCCGGCAGGGTACGGGGCCCGCAGTGGGCCGGGGGCTGCCGCCATGGCGGGGGGGGGGATGCCAGCCCCTGGCTTGAGGCACCCCACAGCCCCCCAAAGGGGAGGGAGAAGAGGAAGGGGCTGCATCCCGGCAAGGCAGAGCTGGGTCAGGGTATCCTCCCTCCCCAGGGCTGTCGCGGGGAGCGTGCAGGGCGAGACAAAGCTCCCACTTCCTTACGTGGCTTCTGGGGGCTTTTTTGGGGGGAGAGGGGGGAGTATGGCAAAATGAGACACATAGGAGTCAAGCTTTCCTCTCCCACCCCAGAGACATGGCTTAAAATCTTCCCTGGCCTGCTCCCCTTGTCTTGCTCCCCCATGCTGAACTGGGGCTGAAAGCAATCCCACAGGCAGCTCCTGTCTCCGAAACGGGCCAAGGGATCACAGGGCAGGCATGCACACAAACCCTCCGAGCAACCAAGAGCAGACCCGAGCACGGGCTGGCGTCGGGGCGGACACACTTCAGTGGATCCCAGATCTGCAGGAGATACCGGCACCCATGGAGCCTTCCCGTGGCTCAGTGCCCCACCAGCCCAGCGCTGCCAAAAATCAGAGTCCTCGAGCTACAGCATGGAGAGGCTCCGGCATCCTCTGCCAGCCGGCRGCTTCAAGGGCTCTGCTCGACATGCAGACACCTCCACCAGGAGCTGAAATTTTCTGAAAGGAAGGTCGGTGTCAACATTTCTTTTTAAACTCCCAGGAGTTTCCTCCTGAAAGATGCAAGTGAAGGGCTGAAAAAAATCCCTTCCTCGTGCAGCATGAGGGCAGCATCCTCAGCAAGCTTCAAACACCACCCAAGAAAAAATGTTAAAGAGACTAAAGAAGCCCAAAAAGCAGCCCAAGGCATCTCTACGCCATTGTTCTTTCTGGGCCAGAAGGGGTGAAAATGCCTTGGGAGCAGCACTGGGACATCGCTTTTAACACCAACATGACACACACGGGACTGTGTACTCTACTATGTGACACTGCAGTGACTTGCTCTGTTCCTGTTGCAAGTAATTGCTGCAGCATCCCACCCAGGGCTGGTCATACCAATTTAGCCACAGCAGCCAGGAAGACTCTCTGTCGATACCGGTACAGTCCAAAGGGTCACCAACATCAAACATCCCCGTATCAAACCTACCGAGCCAGCCCCGTGCAGCAGTACCATCACGTACTGGTTGAACTGGCAGGCGATGCCTATTGATACGAGACGTGCCTTCTTTTTGCACAGCTCATTTCTCTCTCCTGAATGAGAATAGCTTCCTGGCAGCAACAGTAGCCCACGCGCAGGAACAGCTTGCTGTTTGTACTCGAAGCAGTGAAGTCGCAGAGCAGCCCAGCGCAGGCGAGCCCTGCTTTACTTACTGCTTGAGACAACGTTCTCGGTCTTTATGTAACCATTGTCCTGGTGCAAGGCTGGGCAGACCTGGGCAGGGATCAGTAAAGCACAGGGTGGTTTGGATTTTCTCTCAAACACATGCCCCCATGGGGGCAGGGAGGACCAGCCTGTGCTGCTTTATTGGAGGAGATACGATTTAAACCCACTCCCCCTCCCAGTAATTCTACAGCTTTGCAAACTGAGCATCTGCAACTCTCATGCTGTCCACACAGACTGTCTCCAATGATCCCAAATGAAGAATGCAGCCAAGCAGTCCCCAAGACCAGCTACAGCTGACACATGGCTCCCCAAAACAAGGGAGGGGGGCAGCAGATACCTCTTCCTYGCAGCATGTCCCCAGACCAGACTCAGGGGAGAAGACAACCCATCACCACAGCGTCATAAAGGCTGCACAGTCCTCTCCCTCCCACCATGCTCTTCTTGCAGCCTAAGACAGTCTTTTCACATCTGTTCCGTGCTTTGGAAGAGTCTCTGTGATGGATTAAAGGAAAAAGCCAAGCAAAAAATCTAACTGGACCATCTCCTTCGCAAGCTTTCCTTGTAGGATTTCTCTGATATGGTCCTGACACCTCCCTGTGCCACAGAGGCTCTTCAGCATCTTTCATGAAGGTCATTCAGCAATTGGTTCTTTCCCCTGTATTGACCTCTTATGTTTTTGGGTGCCAGTGACCCACCTCTCAGCTCACAGCTAGCAGAACAGCCATGTGCTGCTGAAGACCTGGAAGAGCCCTTCAATGGGCCTTGCAAACTCATGAGATGCTTTTGTGAAGTGAGTTTTGCGGGCTGGTCTGCCCCAAGCCCTGCTGGAGGCAGCAGCAGCAGAGCATGCTCCTGCCAAAACCCCTCTGGTTGCCCCTTCCCCTGTAAACCCCAGCTCTGGATGCTCAAGCCATCCCAGAAGGACTTTGTTGTTGCTGAATCCAAGCTTCCAGGAAACAGAGCTTTAGTAGCAGAGAGCTGGATGATGCTATTTATGTGTCTTCTTCAAGTGGTTTTGCCCACATAGCCTGGAAGCAATGTCACCTCCAGCAGCCAGTCGGACACAGCGAGAACCCCATGCCAGATCTCTGTTCTGACAGCTCCGGAAGATGATTCACTGAAGAAATATTCAATCCAGGGTCTCCCCACCCAGAGGGAATACCCAATGATCTGATCTCTCAGAGACTATATTTTACTCAGCATTTAACACTGGCAAAACACTTGATAGGACCCAGAGGGATTTCTGCATCTGCTGATCCGCTGCCTCTTCTCTCTGTTCCTCTCCAAGTTTTCATTGTTGCCTTGAATTTGACTTCAGCCTGCTTCTTTTATGGTATGATGCTGATACGATCACACTGAATCTCCCCAGAACTTTTAAACCTACTGACCCACTTCCAGCCAAGTTTATCGGGGCAGGTGGAGACCTTAGAGATAACATTCCTGCAGCCACAGAGAGTGATCGTGGGACGGGCTGGGATGCAAACTCTGCTCAGACATCATACAATGCACACAGAGCAAGACACTACGATTTTTTCCCGAGCTTCAGAGTTGGAGCTCATGGTTTAAAACCCAACTGCTAGACAAAGCYGGAGGAATCGGGCTTTGCAGGCTCCAATCCCTGCAAGGCAGCACATCCAAAGCCTTTCATCTACAAGGCCAGAAGCGAGGTGAGACCCTGCACTTCAGGCGTTTGCTGGAGGAGCTGTTTCAGAGCTGGCCACATTGCAGCAGCCACTGCTCTCCCAGCAGAGCAGCCATGGCACTAGATAGATTTAGTAGCAGAGAGCTGGGTGATATTACAGTCACCATAGATACGTACCCCACCCCAGAATACCTCCCCCCACCACATGCTTTCCCAGGTGCTGCCAAATGAAAAAAGACCAAGAACCCCAGTGCTAATGAGCCACAGGTACAGAGCAGGAGAGATCAAGGACATTGCAAACATCTCATGTTCCTGCAAGAGCAGGGTAAAATTCCTTGGGGATCCTGGGAAAGGGATCATGCCCCATGCTACAGAACAGGTTTCCTGCCAGCATAGCCAGATTCAGGATCAGAAAGCTAAAGCCTCAAGACAACAACCCCCCAAACAGGCATCCTGGAGATTTAACACCCCCAAGGAGCATCAGCACATCCTTCCCTTTATAGCACGCCCCTTGCGGTGCTCAATCTCCCCATTTAGAAGACAGCAAAAATGATTTCAGGTACCAGCTTGATACACCAAGGGCTGCAAAGAAAAAAAATCCTTTCTTGCAGGAAGCCTGTAGAAGCCTCAAAGCATTGGCTTAACAATGCAAGATCACCCCAAATTCCTCTCCTTCTTTAGCTCCTCTAGCTACTATCCTACACACCAGCCCCTGCATTAGCCCCCACCCAGGAACAAGGTGGGAGAGAGGCACAGGTTCACGCTGAATCTCCTGGCCTGGAGGAACGGTGCCTGACCTATACCCCATCCCAGCTACCAGACCATCTTTGCCACCAGTCTGTTACTGGACATCCCGTTTCATTAGGGACAAGTCGTCAGCGTGCCGGCTCACACAGCCTCGCCCAGCTGGCTGCCCAATTTACTCCACCTGCCCCAACTCAGGGACACGAATCTATGTCAGACGATCTGAAGTTATTATCTGATTAGCCTATTTGATATTGCAGTGCCTGATTCAATGCCCATTGAAATCAAAGGCCCCTTGATCTCAACAGGCACTAAATCAAGCCCTGGTTCCCTCCAGCCGAGCACAACCATCCCGTCTTCACCAGTTACTCTAGCAGCCTAGGCCACCGCTACATAATTAGAGGGCATAATGCTGGGTTTAACCCAGTGCACCAACATGGCTTTTCTTATCAGTTGTGAATTTCCCCTTGCTTTGGACTTCTGTTCCAGAGGAGTTAAGTGCTATTAAAAGCTTCTGTAACCACTCACATCTGAGGATCTCAAAGCACTGCAGAGACACCAGTGAGTTATGTTAGCAACTCTCCTAGGAGAGTTTGAGCAGGGTTTAATACAAGGCAGAAATGGAAGCACCAGGAGATTAAATTGGGTCTATCCCAAAATGTCCCTGGGCCCAATTACCGTCTTACTTTCACTGCAGATGCAAGTCAGAAGTAACTACCCCGAGTTGCAGAGCTGGAAAGAGAGCAGAAATCTGGCCCATTGCACACAAGCTGCAATTTGAGATGCTATTTATTTTTCTTTTGCTCATTCAGAGCTGCCCGTGTTAGCAGCCACGTCAGTTCTTGGCTCCACGGGACCCAGGCTGAAAGACAAAGCAGCAAAGGGAAGAGCAAACCGGAGACTGCTCCACGCTGTGTAAACGAGTCAAGGATCATTTCTGGGAACCTGACACTTGTGTCTGACGTATTCTGGAGCGAAAGGGGACACGAGATCCCAGCCTTGCCACCCCCTGGAGACATGTTCCGCAGTTTAGCCTTTTACAAAATGAATTTGAGGCAGCGGGAAGACATCCACCAGGATCTGGCCACATATCACTGAGCCTTGGGGTCCGTCTGATCCCGGGAACCCCATAGGGTGGTAACAGGGGATAAAAGTGAGACTCAGAGCTCCCCTCCGACAACATCCCCCCATCCCCATCTCCCAGGCTGTCCTAGAGCAGGGGCTGGGAAGCAGCACAGGGAGGAGTGCTCCTGCCTCCAGCACAAGAGTTTCACCATTTGCTGCTCCAGCAACAGCAGCTGAGGCAGTAAAAATTGTTGCATGAGCAGGAAGGAGAGAGGGACGGGGCTGAGCAACGAGTGGGATACAGCCTCCCTTGCTAGAGCAATCACTTCCCGTTCCACTCTGCCGAGAACAGGAAAATCCCTTCCATAAATAAAACAAACAAACAAATAAAATAAAACCCTGGGATTGGGGGAAAGGAGAAAAATGCAGCACTAAACCGAGGCAGCACGTTGGCTGAGTCCTGCCAGTCGACAGCACGGCTGAGCAGCAGGAGCAGCAAACAGTGGAGTTCACAGCAATGGGCACTGGGAGCTGCGGGGTGGGTGGTTTATAGGCCAAAAAGTGGCTTTATAAAACTGGATCTTTAAATATTTGCTCCGACGTGTCTTGAGTCCCATCTGCTGTGGCGGTTAAACACTCACAGTCCTCGCGCGCATCCGGCTCCCACAGCAATTTGGGGAGGGCGGCTCCGGCACAGCAGCGATTCCCTGCCCCTGCCCAGACCTAGGGTCTCCAAGCGCAATGCTGACATTTCCATGCAAACCCAGCCCCTTCCTCCCTGAGCTGTAGAAGAAACAGATGTGAAAACCAGTTATTCCCTTCCCACCTCTCAAAGAGGAATGATAATATCAATTTAGCCAAAAAAMCCCAGTTCTGCTCATTTTGGTGACGATGGTAACATCACTGTCTGAAGAAGCTACTCTAGAATTAAGAATTGGGGGATGGTGAATTGAACAAGCAACATCACAAGAGCCAACACTGTCGTCTGCCTTGGAGGTCTGCAGCCTGGACRCAGGGACCCTCCAGGCCACCTACGGCCACTCGTAGCCCTGGGCAAGCCTGAACGCCAGGTCTCCAAAGGGCAGCAGGGAAAAGCGGTTCCCACATGGCAGATCTGGCATGACCAGCTTCCCAACTGACTTCCAGCGYGGCAAAAAGAAACATGAGAAGACTGAATTCCTCCAGTGCCAGGCCGGATGCCTCTGGGCTTCACAGAGTCCTGCTGAAACACCACGATCCTTTCAAGCAGCTCCAACAGGCTCAGACGAGGCAGGAGGAAACCTCCGCTTCTCCAGGCAGAAGGGGAGAATTTAAGCCTGGGCACCCAGAAGATGCTGGATGCACAGAGCAAGGAGTCCCCAAAACACAGTGGACRCAGGTTAGCATTTGCATTCCTGCCAGAGAAAGGGCAAAGAGCAAGGATTCAGGCAGGAGAAGACAGGCAGCACAGGAGCAACAGGAGGCAACGGGAAGTGGGGAAGAGGGACGTGCAAACCAAACAAGCCTGTCCCCTGCATGCCTCTGAACCAGCAAGGCCTCAAGGCTCTGGATCAGACCCTCGATGCTCTGTCCAAGCCCACTGGTCTGTTCCCTTCCTGGGACCCTGATGTGTCCAGGCACCCATGTGCAAATATCCTGTATTCATGGTCCTAGTGCTGCTTGAAAAGGAGGGTCGCTTGCACCTTGTCCCCAGGCTGCCATGGGGCAGAAGAGCCCCRTTTCTTCCAGGTGACCATCCATCACCTCAGCTCCATCCCCACGCTGAAGGACAAGGGGACCTTCTCCCTGCAAATGGGGCTCAGCCCTGCCTGTGGCACAGCCCAGCGCAGGCAAGGCTGTGGGCTGTGAACTCGAGAGGAGCCAGAAAACTTTCAGAAAGGTTTGCCACATGAGTGGTGCCTTTCCYGCAGGTCCATGGCAGGCACGTCCAGCACCCCAAGCCACTCAGCACAAGCAGCAGGTCTGGAAACCATGTGTCACCATACAAGGGAAGCACGCAGCCTGACAGAAGAGCTTATGCACCAGCCATTGCTGCTGACTCCTTAGCAAAGGCTTTTTGCTGGGTTTTCCACCTCCAACCTCCATCCCTTCCCGTGCYTGGGGACTCTGCTCCTCCCCAGCACAGAAACTCCCCCAGTTCTTTCACAAAAGCAGCAGCTGCCGGCATCAGAGAGTCCCAGGATGTCCCTTCTCACTCCTGCATGGGATTTTGGGGTGACCAAAGACACTCTCTCACAGTTCCCCACAGCTCCTCTTGTCCAAGGACAGCATTCAGGATTTTGCCTGCATAGGGCTGGGAGGAGGCGCCTGACCAAGCCCTTGTGGGCCATCAGCCTGGGCAGAAACCTCGCCTCGACACCTGCAGCAGGCAGGCAGCGCAGGCRGGAGGTCACAGTCCCCTCCCAGGAACAGCTCGGCACCACACAGGGAGCAAAGGAGCATGATTCAGGCACAATTTCTGGTTCAGAAATGGCCCGAGCCTGCCCACGTCCGAGCTCTTTCGCGAGCTCAAATCACAGGGTTTCTGAAGCTCCTTCACTCTGGGAGAAGCAAACAGCTGCAGCAAGCTGGATTTCTGACCACTCTGCTGTAGCGCCTTCATTTCCCAACAACTGCCTGTCTCTGGCTGAGAATCACAGGCTGACCTTCCCCGCACGGCACCCAGCCTCACCTGTGCCGAGCTGCCATCCCTCCCCAGCACCCTCCTGCCTCCTCCACCCTTCCTCCAGCCCCACCAGGGCCACGCTCATTTGCTTAGGAAGAGCCTGGAGGTGCATCCACAGCACAGGGGAGCAGCATCCAGGCTGCTTCATCTTCTGCTCTTCTCCTCCTCTAGCTCTTTGCTGAAGCACGAGAGCCTTCTCCTCTGCACCCCGCGCTGCTGAGCRGCTTCCACCTCCCCAGCTCGAGGAGAAGTCTTTCCTCTCCCTCCCTTTGCACTGGGTCTGCTGAGCAGCTCGGAAGCAGCCTGCATGAAAGGTACTGACAAAATAAAGTTGGATTGTACTGCATTATTGAAAAAGTGACCTCCAGTGGTCAATAAAGCCTTTGCCCACCGTTTCCAGGCAGCGGTGCCTGTTGTCAAGCTCTGCCTCGGTTCAGCAGGACGGCGGTTCATCTCTCCCAGTCCCAGCTCCCACGGGTGGCTCATTAAAACTCAGAGTCTGCACTTTGGTAACGAGGAGCTCAAAGCACTTTAATGCACRGATGCAATCATGAATGCAAACAGGCTGCAGGCAAGAGAGCAGCGTAACAGCAGTCTGTTCCCCCCATCTCCATCCTTACAGCTACTGGCTCTATGCAAAAGCACGGGGTCTGATAAGAGAAGTTGGCAGAAGGCACAGTTCTAGGACGAGGTATTTGTTGGTTTTACTGCAAACCCTCAGCACTATGTGGGGAGGGGGGGGGCGTTCAAAGGACACCATTCCCTGCATCTCAGCAGCACTGAGCTCAGCGTCTGGACCGGGAGGAGGCTGATGGACCTAGCGCAGGTAGCACACAGGTTCCCCTCGAAGATGCCCTCCTCTGCGTCGCTGCATTCCCACTCCTTTCGCATTTGATTTCTATGCACAATTGCACAACCAGCTTCCTCCTTCCCTCCCCTACCCCAGCTGCAGAAGGCAGATCTGTCCCAGCCACGTGAGACACCGCTGGAGGAGGTTAACCCTGGCGTGGAGGGGGAGCAGCCCACCAACAGCACCCCTCTCCCGGGCACCCCATTCTCCACACCGGAGCCTGAAGCACAGCCTTGCCTGGGGAGAGCAGAGCTGGTTTCCCTTCGCATCACACACGGAGAGGCGTGGGTGCCCTGCTACATGCACGCACACGCAGCCCCATGCCGCTCGGAGGAACACGCGCGGGAGACGGCGACAGCCCGTTTGCAGGATCAGCAGTTCCTGCACACGCAGCAGCTCACRGGTGAGCCCGAGTGCTCCCTCGCCTGCGGATCCAGTCCCCTCTTCCTTCCTTCCCCCACTCCTTTTACAGCCTCGGCAAGGCAAGCAGCATCACCTCACCGTCCCCCCACGCACGAGGCCAGCTGGGAGCTCTAGGTGAGGGGTTTTTTACCCTTGTTGGGATTAGCTTCAGGTAGGGCCCAACTGCAATGAGCTGAGCCTTCTCAGGACAGGAGAGGATGGAGAAGAACCAGCATTCCCCAGAGAAATGGAGGGAAGGCCCTAAAGCAGCCCAGCTCTTAAGGATGCTGCTTCATTTCCAAGTGCCAGTGCCACCATAGCAAGGGATGCCTCTCTCCCTCCCACTTTGAAAAGTAGTGCAGCAGCGGCCATCCCCTCCAGGTCCCACACCATCTCAGGACCAATGCTGCTCAGGGACGATGTCCTCCCACCTTGTCTGGGATCTGAGCCCAGGGAACAGCCCCAACACCTTCACAAGCCAGGCCAGGCTGGGAAGAGCTCCCCACACCTTGGCAGACACTCGTGACGGGAGCTGGAGCCTTTGCAGCATCACCTCCCCTTCCCGCCAGGGAAATCTGTACAGAGCAGATAACAGCTTCACAGACATGTTGCAGAGGTGGTCACCAGCCAGTGGGGTCCGGGAAACACGGGCAGTGAGGAGCCGGGGGAGAAGGGGCTAATTAACCATCTCCTTCACCAAGGGGACTGGTTTAGACAGCATGGAAGATTAAAGGTCTCAAGGATGCAAGGGGAGGTGGAGGGGAAGAATCTCCTCCCATGCATGGACACAGACAGGCACCACAGAGCTCATAGGTACRGTCAGGACCAGGCTATGAGCTGTGGACACGATCTAGCGCACCAGGCAAGGAGATAACCAATAAAATGGTGTCCTCCTAAATTTAGCAGCCACTGTGCATATCATCTCCCAACCCTTCACCCCCACAGCCCACCCCCAGAGCTGTGCAAGGCTAATTTCCATCAAGGGCTGTCTTGGAAGAGACTCTTTCCATATCAACCCATCTGCCAAGTACAGGCAGCCTTCCCCAGTTCAGCTCCCCTCTTCTGCAGCATGCCAGCAGCACGGACCAGGCTCCTCTCCACCTAAAGCAACGCACCCATGGCACAGAGACAGCAGTTGCCTACATACCACCTGCAAAGCAGCCTCCCCTCACATGGAAACACGCAAAGCATGGGTGTTTAACAGCAGGATCCTGGCACATTTATTGTACCCTGTTGGTGGAACAGCCACCTCCCTCCTCCATTTTTCTGCGGTTCACAGCCCTGGGATGGAGAGCAAGGGCAAAGCTCACCGTTCCCCTCCGGTAGGCGTCCCAGCAGCTCTCTCCTTCGGCTGTGCACTCACACAGCTCTTGCAGCAAGCAACTGGTACGCAGCATCCCTCCCATGAGGGTAGGAGCAAGCAGCTCCAGCTGAAATAGTGATTTCAGTGCTGCTCTCCAGACCTCAGCATCTGGCACAGCTGCGGCGCCAAGGGCAGGACGCCTTCAGACAGAGCCAGGCGGTTGCTCTGTTCTGTAGCAGGTTGCAAGTTCCCAAAGGAGAAGTGGACCGGGACATTCAGAGGGGCAAAATCACAAGGCTGAACCCCCCTGCCTGCAACAAGAGGGCATGGTCTTGTGATGGCCATGCACGGCCAGGAAGGGGGGAAGATAAAGGGACCCAAGCTTTTGGGGTGACAGTACAGCCAAGCCCCAGCTGCCTCCAGACTACAAAGCACCTCTCCTCCTGCCATGGATGGGTGGGCTCAACTCACCAAGTGGAGACCACCTAGATACAAAGCTTGGCATGGTCCTGACATCACTGCAAGGGGCGATGGCCCAGCCATTTGTCCTCCTGAGGAATAGAAGACATCAGCAGCTCCTTTCAGCTCCAGGAGCTGCAACTATTCCCTGTGATACCCCACAGAGCTTAACCTGATGGGGCAACCACAGAAAGGGTGGTGGGTTTGGGCTGCTGTGAGCTCCCACTGGGACATCTCACACCATCTGGTCACAAATCCTCTCCTCCTCCACATGCTGCTGGTATTCAGCCCCTTCTCCTGGTAGGGCCACCCGTGGTAAGAGCAGCTCTGCCAAGGGTACCTTCCCCTCCTTCCCCCCAGGATGAGGTAAAGGATGGTTATCAGGGACTGGAATTTCACTTTTTGCATCTTTTCATGGTGCTGAAGGACAAGCTGGACCAAGCGTCGCTCCGCATGGGTGCAGGCACTGCTCCAGGCTCTGGCAGGGCCCAGCAGATCCTCCATCGCTGGCAGGACCCGTCTGGCCACACTCAGCCACACAAAACATCCATTTCTCTCCAGAGACATGAGGACACACCATACCCTAGGTGTGAGTCAAGCCTGGGTTTCGGGATGCCAAAGGCAGCCACTTCAACCCCCCAAAGCTTTGATTTCAAACCTAAAGCCGAGGCCAGCGGCTGGGTGGAGGYGAGGGATGGGGTGGGATCCCGTCGCTGCCTTTGCAGGTCTCATTTGGAGCTGCACCAGCATAATCCTCCACAAACAGGCATCGCATCCAACCTCATGTCCACCGCTCCATCCCTGGCAGATCAGGTCAATCAGGTGAATCTGGGCCCAAGTTACAGCTTTGCAGCTTCAACCTTTAGAAGTTTTAAATAATAAATCATAGCCTCGCATCTCAGATCAAGCTCCCTTCTGGATCACCCAAGCCCCAGCCGGGAGTGCTAAACCAGACAGGCAGGACCAGAAAATGTTCCCATCCTACCTCTGCAAAGAGGAGCCTCCACTCCACACCCTTCCAGTCTGCCCCTGGGGTATCTGTCTGACAGGCGGAGCAAAGCTTTGTTGTTTGAGGCAGCCTAATCCTGCAACCCTTACATCAGTGGGGCCAGATCCTGGCTCTGTTGATTCACCTAAGGTTGGGCCCTTCTTGATTCACTCAAGGTTGGGATGCAGCTGGGAAGGGGGAGAAAGACTGCAAGGGGCAAGAGAGGGGACACGATTTGGGGCCATCACACACYGAGCACAAGCAGCGATAGCTCTTCCCTTTTCTCCACTTCTCTCCTGCCTCTGCAAACCCCTCTCGGCTTCGCCTGGCAAGCGAGGCTCAACCCGAAACCAGGCTGCAGCAGGGTTGTACCTGCACGTGTTGGTGAGTCAGAGCTGGCCAGCCAGATAGACACACACCAAGCCCTCCCCCACAGCCCCTTTTAACTTCTGCCTCCTTGACATGCCCTCACCAGCAGTTTAAAGAGGGCTTTCCCCCCCCACCTTCTCTCTTTTTTTCTTTTCTGCTCTTTTTTGTCTTCAGTCCTCCTAGTGGGTGGGGAAAATCCCGGGTGTCAAACTTCAAAAGGGAAGCCTGAGTTCACATCGCATTCATGTCCGAGGCGCTGCCTAACCACAGGCTCCTGCCCGCACCCACACCCGGGGCCGGCGGGAGCTCGCGCGGGGCCCGATGAGTCGGGCACTCGCAAAGGATGCAACAATGCTGCTGCCTCCCCTCCCTGCAGCCAGCTTTGGCTGGGGACGTCCATTTGTCCGTCCATGGCTTGGCACACCGGGTAACCCAGAGATAAAAGGAGGGTTTGGATGTGAAGCCCTGCTCGAGAGAGTTGCAGGGCTGGGATTCAGCTCCCTGCCAACAAGCCCACCCCAAAAGCAGAGCTCCTGGAAATCAGCTCCGCAGGAAGGAGAGAACACCCCGTGCCTTCTCCTCCCTGCTCAGCACCACATCCCCGACAGCAGCTTTGTGGCACAATGTAGCCCTGCCACATGCCCCATGAGACATCTCAGTGGCACAGTACAGCCCTAGGATGCTTCACACCAAATATTTTGCTTTGTGCATTTGAATTTCACTCTTGGTCTGGGTGATTTTTGCCAAAGACTGTGCCCAGCAGAACAGAGTGGCCGGACCAAGGAAGAAGCAGAGCACAGAGCAGCACAGAGGCACAAGATGTGCTCCGTGTTGTACAGCCAAAAACCATGAGGCACGAGGAGGCAGCCTGTCCTCTGCAAGGTCTTCGGTGGGGATGAACGGCTGGACAAAGCCATCTGCACCAAACCTGCTGTGCTGTGCGGAGCTCAGGTCCTCTCTGCACACTGCAGAGCCAACATGAGGCAACAGAGCCGCCAACCTCAGCCTCACGTTGCTCCCACCTAAAGCAGTCCTGGTCCACACAAGCCACCTCCTTCACATCTCCTAGTTTCCAGATTAACAGAGCTGGGCAGTTCGGACCTGGTGCTTTCATAACAAACCTATTTTCTTTCCCCCAGTCACCTGCAACAAAGAAAACCAGGCACACAGACAGTCGAAGGAGATGTAGCATCTATTTGATTTTCAATTGTACTCCTGAATAGTAAGTTAAAGCCTATTCACAGCTGATTTGGTTCTGTTTTCGGTGGCATTTGAGACCCTCAGGCTTCATGGGGAGACGAGCTCTCCCACAGAAGAGCTGGCAGGAGCCAGCCTTGCAGAGTTAGGAGCCAGGTCGGTCCTGGGAGGCAAGTCCAGAAACCCCACACAGAGAGGAAAAGGGGGATGCTCGGAGCAGGAGAGCCCAGACCTGTGAGCCTACACCAGGAGCCCCACAGTTAAGAGATTGGAAACAGCTTTGCTTCCTGCCAGGAGCAGAGAAAAACGTCAGAGCAGCATTTTGCTGAAAGGGGATGAGCAGGAACGTGGGAGGATGTGTTGATGCTCCCTCCCCAGAGGAAAGGGCACAGTTTTCAGTGAGAAAAAGCTGTCCTGGCTTGGTAGCTGTGCCAGGGAGGACAGGGAGCACTGGACGGGCAGTGCTGCAGCCTCCCCTGATGCCCAGGGATATATCAGGGCAGCTCTGACACCCAGGTTGACCCGCAGCATCTCTGGCAGCTCATCTCTGCCAGCCATCGTCTTGCAAGTACACATGCCATGATTTTAGTCCTGCTCTCTCTGCTGGACACCTGGCGTGTTTGGATGCGGTGTCCTGAGCCATGGCAGCGAGCACTGCCTGGGAACGGGTTCTTACCCTGCACTGCCAGGCACATGGGCTCTTGAGCATCCATATGGAGCGTAGGACCAGATATCAGGATATACAGGACACCAGCCTACTAAAAGCCTCAGATAATGATTCCTGAATACAGCAGAGGCAACGCAGTTGGGGACATGCATCCACTGCAGACGCTTGCTTTCAAAATACCTCCTGCAGGCTTGGCTCCAGCAAGGTGCTCACCTCCACCGGCTCGCAGAGCCAGACAGGAGCTGAGAAACAAGCAGTCACACTTTTCCATGCAGCCCACGGTGCCCAGCAAATATTCAGCCTGTGTCTAAACCTGGTGAAAAGCCCTTTTTGATTGCATTTGCCCTCTGCTCCCCCTCCAGGTAAGCAGGTACCCCTGAGCACCCCAACGTGCAGATGTGGGAAGGATGCTTTGAGCAGCACCCTGTTGCAATGGAATAAGCCACTGCTCCAGGAGTGCTGGGACAAACCTTGATTTTAAGAAAGGGCTCAAACATCCTGGAGTTGCAAGTGGGGCTTGAGAGGAGGGACATCCTTGCAGTGAGGTAGCCAAATAGCAACACCCACATCTCCCACCACGAGCTCTTCCCAAGGAGCGGCAGGGCAGGAGGTCCCCAGCATCTCCCCAGGGCTGCCCGCAGCAAACTCTTCAGCCCCACAATGCCCCTCCAAAGGGGTTTCCACTGCAGGACCCAGGCAGAAGGCCAGGAGCTGAGGGAAGTGGGCTGCCATCCCTCCAGCCTGCGAGCCAAYGGGGAGGCACGTGACTAGGTGTTGGCTTGGATTTCCAAGCCCTGCAACAGCACCAGCTGCTCCTGCCCATCCCTCTCCCCCCAAAGAGGCCCACAGATCGGGTTTCCCAGGCCGATATGTCCAGGTGAGTCCCTGCAGAGCTGGCTGACATCCCCTTCTCTGCAGCCATTCCACAGAGACATCAGACCAGCCCTTCAGCAGGTGAGCACCGGAGCATCCCTGTGGGCACTGGCCAACACATCAGCGAGGGAAGCCAGTGCGTCTCACCTCCCACGAGCCCAGGAGATGCAAGCGCTGCGCTGGGCAGGGACTCGCCCCGGCAGAAACCAGATCTGGGCCGCTCCAGAACCAAAAATAACCTGCCAGCTGCCCGGGAAGAGAGGAGAGCCAAGCGTGCACAGATCACGCACATGTCAGGAGGGGAGTCATCTGCACCCATCTTCAGGGATAACGGGGGGGAGCATGGTTTTCTGTGCAATTCAATGGGTAACAGCAGAGCAGTGGCATAAAACAGCCTCCAGGCCTTTTTGGGCAGCAAAGCAGCAGACGGCCAATACCCCCAGGGCCCCGTCCTCCATCTGGGGAAGAGCTACTGTGCCTGGGAGCTGCACAGGGCCCCGGTGCAGCTGTGCCGAGGAGCAGAGACCCCTGCTCRGTCCCTCCTCTCCTCCCCCAAGAGGCAGCAGCAGCAGCCAGAGCAGCTGGGAACCCAGAGAACTCACAAACTCGTGCTGGGTGGGAGGGCATTCTCCCACCCCCAGTCGCTCCAGCAGCAATTACCCAGAAATGCTCTCCCAGCCTGAGCAGGGGTGAGCAGTGCTCAGAGCAGGCTGGAGAAGCAGGAAAGAAAATCCAGATGTGCAAACGAGAGTAAGGAGGCACCAGGGTCTGTTCACAACTCATGCCAGCCTCCTGCCAGAGGCTCTTGGTGCAGCCACACCTTGTGTTTTTGAGGAGCAGCAAGAGCCCTGATCCTCACAGCTTTCCGGGAGGAGGATAAGATAGAGCTTTTTGTCCCTCGAGTTAGCTGTGATGGCCACCCAGGGCTCGGGAGCGATGGAGGCACAGAATCCAGAGCTGCCTTTGGGGTGAATGCAGACAGTCGGACCCCGTAAACAACAGCCCTTTGGGCAGACACAAGGTTACCATGGCCCACACATGTCCCACCAATAAAGGAGCAGAAAACGGGACACTTGCTCACCAAAAACCTTCACACTACCAGCACTGGAAAGGTGCAGTCCCTTCTCCAGGGCTTTCTGGTGCTCTGTCACTCAAGGACACTTTCCCTGGGAGATGTTCCCAAGCAAGGCCACAGATTTTTCCATATCAGAAAAATACGATTTTCCCATTTCCATAATCACACACCAACCACTACCAGGACCGGGGCATAAGGTTAGGCTGAACTAGAGAAGCAGCAGGTAACATTTCTGCATCAACCCCTACTTCAAGGAGTCATTTTTCCCTGATCTTTCCCAAACCTTCCACTTTTCTTGCTTCTTCCCACCACCGAGACACTCGCCAATGATGTGTTTCAGGACCTGCCACCTCAGAGCAGGTCAACACCTGCCCCAAAACCCAGGCAAGGAGCGGAAAGACCTGGTGCAAGTCWCTCAGCACCCCAACTTCATCAGCCTCCCAAAGGCATTGGGCATTGCTCATCTCCAAACAGCATTCCCACAGCCCAAGGGAGGGCATTTGCAGGGCACACCTCGTGGAAAAGCTCTATAAAACAGGGCCAAGCCCTCAGCAGGTACAAGCTGACCTCAGAGAGCAGAGCCACAGCGGAGCTGACCTCAAGGGGAAGGCAGGAGCATTTCCAGCCAGACATGGGAGGGGAGCTGGCAAGAGCAACATGAGGGCGCAGCGTTGCAGGATGCCAGCGCTCACATTCACCTGCCGCCTCCCGGGGTTGCGCATGGGATCAGAGCTGCTCCTGCTTTCCCCGAGCCAGCCTCCCCGGGCAGGAGGAGACAAGCAGGAGCTCGGTGTTCCTGCAGCTGCTGTCCTCCCTGCTCCGGCGGCAGGAGAAGAAGGCAGCATCGAACAAGTCTTGGGCTGTCGGCTTCCCGGCACCCTCAGCAGTGTGGCCCATGCCAGCACAGCGCTCCTCCACCTCCTTCCCTCCTCGGCATCACTATATCTGCAGAAAGAGAAGGAGCGGCTCTGCTTCCCAGCCCAGGGGTAACAGCAGCTGGGGAAGGATGGAGCCAATTGCTCCCCATTTCCCAGCCCCAGGTCGCTGCACCAGCCAGAGGGGAGCGTCTCCTTCCTGCTGCCCCGGCTCCTGGTGCAACAAGGGCCAGGGAGGAAACACCCCCGCATGGTGCTGTGACTTCCCTGGGAAAGGCTCATCCACGCAGGGTGGAAGAGGAGGCTCCTGCTACAAGGTGAAACCAAGAGGCCCTGGTGCTTTCCCAGCTTCATCGTCAGCTCCCTGCGATAGTTTGGGTAGAGCTGCTCACTCCAGGTCTTCCTGCCCCTTGCTGGAGTGGGGAAGGCACTGGGCCACCTCCCACACCCAGACTCTGCTCACTGTGCTTCATCAGGAGAGCCTCCATGCAGTTTTGCACCAGACTCTCTGGTTGCCATCAATAAGTCTTCTGGGCAGGAGGTTTTAGAGCCTGGCACTGCTGGCTCTGCCCAACCAATCTTACCGGCATGGGGAAAAAACCTTAACTTTGCTCTCTAATGTGGGTCCTCAAAGCACCCACCGCGGATTAAGACCTTGCTGTCCTGACCCTCAGCATCCCGAAAGACTGAGTGGTAACTCATACACACAAAGAAAGCAGAAGCTCCACATTCGTGCTCTGTACCATCTAAAAGCCTTTTATTTCATTTCACTTGCTCTCTCATTTCAAGCTAGCCACCAATACCTTGGGAAACACAGGCTAGAGAGACTTAGGATTTATTTTTGATAGCTTAACATCCATTATGCTCTTAAAAAATTTATGCCCTTAAGCATCTCCACAGTGGCTGCTGAACACCCATTAAAAAAAATTTCATCCATTGCTTAAGCCTGACAAGTCTCACCTTTGAGAGATACCTGTGAAGACCTGGCAAGACGCTCAGCTTGAGCCCTGGGTTCCTAAGACCTGACCGTAGCACAAACAGCCCTGGGAAAGACGTTATGCCCCCAAGAGAGCGAGACACCAGAGGTGAGGTTTATATCCTGGAGCAACCGCTACGCGCCGACTTTGCTGCAGACGACCGTGGCAGGACAGCTTGATGTGTCAGTTGGAAATGCAATTAACTTCGATGTGCAAGGGGATAAGGGAAGAACTGAAGTTCCTATGGATGCAGTTGCTTGGCTCTTAATTCCTCTAGCAACGCTAGCCTAGCGATGTTATCCATGTTTCATATCTACCCTTTCCAGAGTGGGAAAAGTTGACTTCAGCCTTGGGAATGCCTGTGCATGTGGGAAAGTCATGCAGCGTGCTAAGCGGCACTGCACCAGGAGCTGTTTGCAGCCAGCTTCACCTCCAGCACCCCCAACCCACAGCTCCTGCTGCCTCCTCCAGCAGCTGCATTTCACCCTTTGGGGCTTCTGTTCCAACATCAGAGCAGGAAGGGTCCAGGCTCAGTCCAGGTCCGAGCAGGACTGTGTCAGAAGCAATCAGCTCAGGGGACCAGAGGGGTGCACACCTCAGTGGCCTCAGTGCAGGGCTCCTCCGAGGCACCTGCTGCAACACAACCATCATAACGCGTTAGGCAACCATGAGGCTGCTGGTACAAGGCTCCTGAATGGCAGGCAAGGGATGAAAAAGCAAAAAGGAACAAGCAACAGAGCTAGACAGGCCTGCAGGGGAGCTTTCCTGTGCCCTCCTCCACCAGACAGCTTCACCATGTCCCTGTGCAGCCCATGAACCCCCCCACAAATGCTGTATCAGGGCTCACACAGCCTCACAGGCGGGTCCCCACTGGGCCAGGCATGGCACACACACGTACAGGAGCTGTTTGCAAGACAGCGAGCGTCAGCGTCGCAGCACCGAGGAGCACAGGGAGTAAGTGACTGGACCAAGGTCAGGCAGCGTGGCTGCAGGCTGACCTGTGCAGCCCAGCCCACAGCACGGACCACCTCACCCAGCCCCTGAACAGCCCCCAGAGAGCAGCCAGGCACAGCAGGAGGTGTTAGGCTGAGCCCTCACCCTCTCCCATGCATCCAGGCGAGACAAATTTGTTTCCTCCTACACGATCGTCTCCGTTCACACCTCGCCATAAAGGATGCACTGGTCACTCTGTGCTCCCGCACGCTGCTGCGGGCTGGCCGCAGATGGTCGAGGACCTCCCCAGGCTTCTTATTTCAGCATCCATGAGACAGCAGGCTGGCTGCACCCGCAGCACAGAAGCGGCATGGGCTCCCTGTGCCCTGGGCACCGCGGGCTCCTCGCTGGATGCAGCAGCCGGCAGCTCGCCGCAGGCAGCCTCTCCCACTCCACTGCTTCCTTCTGCACAGAAAAGAACACAGTGCAGTCTCCACTGCAGCCCAGAAGGGTCTTTCTGCTGCCCTTGATGCGCCCAGGAGGTCACAGCTGCATGGGTTGTGATCCAGCATCCAACCACACGAGTCCCTGCACGCAGGGCAGCCGGGTCCTGGCACCGCAGGTCCCTCCACAGCCACAAGCTCTGATGGGCTTCAGCCCTTCCGCTCCCACTGTGCCCCACATGCACTGTGCCCCACGAAGCACCGAGGAGCTTTCTGCACCCCGGGGAAGAGCTCGTCTGCTCTGGGTAAGAATTTCACCCAGACAACCCCAAATCCAAACAAGACCAGCAGCTCTGCCTGCTGCCAGCCGTGCTGGGCCAGGCACCGGGCTGGAAGCAGTATGGACACGAGCCTGAACTCGCAGCACGGACCAGCTGGAGCCCAGTTCCAACCAGGATCAGGCGTGCCCGATACTCTCTCCAACACCTGCACCCAGGAGGGAAAAAGAATAGAGTGCAGCCCCTTGGCAGGCAAGCACCCAACCCCCGGGCTGCGAGGAGGCTGAGCTGCACCCAACAGCCCAGGAGAGAAAGGCTAGGCTGAGAGCACCGGGCTCAGCCCTGCCACCCAAGCCCTCCCCTTGCCTTCACGCCGATGGCAACCCACGGGTGAGCCACGGCGTGCGGCCACAGGCAGCACAGGCAGGCCTGGGCCATCTGCCCCGGCGCATCACCCAGTGCCAGCCAGCTCAGCTGCCGGCTCCCTGCAGCATCACAGCCCTCCCCGCCAGTTGCGTTTTGGTAGTTATTCCTGCTTTTCCAGTCAGCGAGGTTCCCGTGCTGCACTCCAGCAGCCCCTCTCCAGCACATTTGCCTGCCAGAGGGATTTCATACCCCTCTGCCGAGGGTTGGAGGGGCACAGAGGCAAGAACCTCCAGGACAGGGCAGCAGGGACAAAGCAATTTGAGGCAGCCAGGTGCCAACCCGCAGCTGGCCACCTCTGCTGGGGCAGATGTTTCATGGACACCCCCATCATGGTCCCAACACAGGGTCGCTCGCTTGGCTGCGGCTCCCACCCCATGCCCAAGCCAGCCCCAGCTGCCCCACGGCGGGCAGGAGCTGCGGGGGGGCTGGATGCTTCATTGTCATCTCCCTCCAGGTTTGCTCAAGCTGTCTAGAGGTAGCTGCTGGCAAGGGGCCAGGCAAGCCGCGGTAGCTTTGATGTGGGTGTCTGCTGGGCACATGCCAGGGCCAGGCCAGGGTGTTTGGCTGGAGGCACTGGGTGCCAGACTGAATTATGCCGGGGGGGGAAGAAATCTCCAGGTCACGGCTGTGCTACAGTGGCATGAGAAATCTGCCTCGCTGCCCACACCATCGCTGCTCTGTGCTTCGCTCCAGAGCTCTTTAGCTGCGGGGCTCACAAGCAGGGATGTCTCCCCTGTGAGGACACAGCCGCGGCACTGATCTTCCATGTAACGGAGAGCGCCGGACGGTTCGGCACCCACCTCCTGCCAGCACCAGGCTCTGGGGCACAGAGCGCCAGGAAGAGGATGCTCTGGAGGGGATGCAGGACCAGAGGTGGTCCAGCATCTCTCACACAGCCCCATGGCAAGGCAGGCCCAGCGCCCTGCCGGGCTGCCGATACCCAGGCGCCGAAGGAGTTACTGAGAGCGGGAGATGTCATTAATAACGAAGGCCACGCGAGTGATTTTTATCTTTAAAAAGCCCACAGCCCAGGTTGCACGGCTCCGCTAGGGAGCTCGCTCGGGCACAGCCACTGCTCCTTTAAGGTATTTAACAACAAAGTGGGTGAACACGCTGGCTCCTCCCCGAGACTGTACATTCCCTCCGGGTCCCCCCGCCCCAGCCACAAGTGGCAGCGGGGACCCCCACGCCAGGCCTGGACTACCAGTCCCGGCATCCCCCAGGCACCCCCGGGGGTTTGCTCCCTGCCGGGGATTGTAGTCCTCCCGCCACCGTCCATCCATCTGTCCGTCCATCCGTCTGTCCATCCGTCCATCTGTCCACGGGGCATCACAAGGCCACGCTCCTCCCCGGCTGCACTGGAAGGGCTTTGCTCGGGGAAGGCTGCAGTTTCCATCGCAGGCAGGCAGGCAGCGATTAACCATTTCGGAGCCCCGCGTCAGCTGGCAGCACTAATCGCACATGCTTGGGGTCACTTTTAGCAAGGAACAGGACCCCCACTGCGACTGGGGCCAGGAGCCCAGGCAGGTCCCACGCACCATCCCCGCATTCAGACTCCACCCGAGCCACAGCTCCAACTTTAATACAATTTTTGCCCTGACCGCCCTCCCTGCAGGCTTGGCAAGCACAGGAAACAGGGAAGGATCTGCCGCTTTGGTAGCTCTCAATGCCAAGCATCACCGCCTGGCACCACAAGCCCCAGGAGGGTGGTCTCACTGGAGATGACTATCCTATCACAGGACTCACCCAAGGGCCCCCTGCGCCAGACGCTGCCTGTGTGGTAAGGCAGGCCCTGCCCTGTGCACATTAGCATCTAGAAACCACAGGACAGGGTAGGTGGGAGGGGAAACAGAGGCAGAGAGACACGATTAGCCCTAGATCACAGGCGCCTGGTCTCCATGCCCTCCCGTCACCATATAACAGCTTGCTGCCCGGGCTCCTCCAAGAGCCCGCTGGTCCCATTGCCAGTAGGGAGCACGGCTGCAAATCCCACTCGGTCCCCAGCAAGTCCCATCCTGCTCCACCCAGGACAGACGGGAAAGGGATCTGCAGGTAACATCCCTCATTCACACTGGTGCTGGAGACAGACTTTGCAGTTAGGGTAGGGACTGTGCTCCAGCACAGCCACATTTACAGCTATAACACAGGGTCAGACCGAGCCCAGGGATCAACCCTTGGCTGTGCAGCACTAAAGACTTCAAGATATTTGACCTAGCAATTAAATAGGGTCACTATCAGATACCACAGCCCAGCAAACAGCCCTGGCTGCCCAGGGCATCTTATCCCTCCTGGAAGTGATGCTCTGGGGCGGCAGCAGCAAGACCCCAAAGYAGCTCCAGAGAGCCAGTAACCACCAGCTGCTGGGAGAGCCCCTGGCACAGACCTGCTTTCTCCAAGGAGGTGGTGGTCACGTCCATGGCCTCCAACAAAACCAACTCCAGGGACCTGGCGCCAAATGCAGCAAACAACTTTGGGACCTTCTCTTGGTTTCTTCCCAGGACCAAACACCAGCACGGAGAGCCAGCCTGACGGCTCAGCACGCAGCCAGACCATGGGGACAAAAGCACATTTCCCACGCAGGAAAGTAGTTCAAAGCTGTCCTTTAGCCTGGTGTTCACCTCTGCATGAGCTCTAAGTGGTATTTGTTCCCATCCCTAACCCAAGAGCCACCACAGGTCAAAGCATCTTCCCAGGAGTGACCCCACAAGCCATGGTCACAAGTCCCCTGGGTGAGGGACCTTCCCTGACCCCCCTGCAGCCCCAGTCTCCAGCTCTGCCTAGATGAGAGCTAGTGCTGAGCACAGCGGGTTTCACAAACAGAAGCACCGCAAATTTTCTAGCCCTTCAGCACAGCTCCCACACATCAACCAGGAAAGCACCCAGGCATCTGAGCCCAGCCTGGAGCCACACTGCCCTGCAGCCAGGCTGAGCTTCGGTGCCATCACCACTGCAAGCTGCAGGATTCGGATCACCTGCAAGTCACTGCTGAGCAGGGCAGAGGCTGTGGGTACTTCGACCCCTGCAGCAGCTCAGAAATGCTCAGGKGAGCCGTGGGGATGCCGCTGATGCAAGGCCCCCGTGCAAGCCCCCAGGCAGCCACCACAGTGGCTGTGCCTGCCCTGCGTGGGCAGCAGAGGAGCTCCCAGGATCCCTCATGCCCCCGGGAGGGCGAGCACCATGTCCATCAGGGAGCTGTGACAAGCTCCTTTGGGTGACAGGGTTCAGGGGAGCACCCAGTCCAAGGTGCGAAACACTAGCTCACTGGAGGGAGTGGACACCAACTTCATCCCCTCTTCCCAAAAGAGCGGCTCCTAAGCTTGCTGCACCCAGTTTATCTTGCAGCTTTAGCATCCCGCAACGGTTTTGCAGGAAATCCATGTCCTCCAAATGCCAGAAACAAGGAGACAAGGCACCAGCAGAGACCAGCACAGTAGGACAGGCTCACTAGAGACCTGGAGAAGCACCTGTGCCAGAAGCTATACAATGCTGCCGCTGCAGAGCATCACCCCAGCAGCTCTGGGTGCCAGGCAAGCCAACCAAATCACACCRAGACCAACTGGGAGGCTGCAACCTCCCCATGAACACCCACAGCTCTGCTCACACTATCGGCAGCTCATTCCCCCCCAGCTCTAGCAAGGAACAGATCTGCTACTGCAGACCAACCTGTGGGCACAGCAAGCCAGCAGCAAAAGTATGCATGGGCTAAAAAACATCGGCACAGGCAGAGGCCCCCTTCTYCTTTGGGTCACATCACCAGCTGGCCAACACAGCCAGCATTTGCCTGCTCACGGCAGGATAAGCTGAGCCCATTGCGGAGGCCATCAGCAATAAGATCCTGTAGCAATCACCTCCTCAATTCTACCCTCCCAGGATTAGTCAAAGCAAGACTCATGGAATTCCTGGCCAAGGGGACCTCCCAACACTTTGGTAGGAGCACAGGAAGCACCGGGAGCATTTGTAAGCACCACCTTGGGCACAGGGATGAGTTAGGCTGTGCTTGGCCACGGAGCAGTGAGAGGCCATGAAGCAATGGCAAGGGAAGCTTACAGGTTGCACCCATGCCCTGCACAGCAGTGCTCAGGGTACAAGAAACGTAGGAAACGAGCCGGTGAAGTTAGGTAGGAACGGACCAGATCAAAGCACTGAGCACTTCATCCACGCCCCGTACCACAGTGGTGCTTGGGCGGCATTACACAGCTCCCCAGCTGAAAGCAAGGAGGAACAATAATTAAATGGATGATTTCTCGATATGGTTTTGTCCCTATTTTCTCCAGGGTTTTATACAAAGTATTTGACTGGGGTACCATAGCTGTGAGAAAGAGCTAACAGCTACGATAGTGGGGTGACAGCCTTACCCATCACATACTCGATCAGTACAGGTGGATATGCTGCTCTGAGGGATGACAGCTTCTGGAGCTGACATGCCCCTTCCCCCACTTGCTGCAGCAGACCCTGTGTGCCTGTGCTACAGGTCCCCCCAAGTTGGGGAGCTGCTTGGGGGGTCCAGGCAACATTGCGCCTGCCCCAGCACAGGGGAGATGGTGGCAGAGGCCAGCCCTGCTCCCAGAGCTCAGCCTGAAAACCTTGTTCTGGCTTGTTTTCCCACTAGCTTTGGGTGCCTGACTTGTAATAAGTGAGCCTGAAAAGCAGGCTCCTTTTCAGACATGCCAGGCACCCACAGCTCCAACTCGCAGACACGTCTCCAGGGAGTCAAGTTCCAGGTGCACCCAAAAAATCTCATGTTTCAGCCAATACCCAAATGCCTCCGCTTCCTTGTCTGAGAAAAGCTGGGCAATGCCCAGGCCCAGGACTCTGAGGCTCAAGGGGAAATTGCTCTATAGCAGTCAGTCTAATTGCACTGAAATTACGAGATCAAGCAGTAAATTCACGTCTGTGTTCGTTGCTCTGGGTGGCAAAGCCGCACCAGCAAGCGCCTGATCTCCAATCGCTGCAACTTCACGTTTCATTGGAAAGGGAAGGAGGGGGTTAATGAAGGAGAGCATTGCCAGTTGGAAGTGCTACCTAAAAAGGGTTTCTCCTACTAGCTGAAGCAAAATGGTTTCTCTTGCCAGCTTGTTTACTCTGCAGCTGAGAGCAGCGGACCGCCAGGTTTTGCTGCTGGAGCCGGCTGCAGGATCGACGGCTGCGAGACCGGCCCTGGCACCAGGACATCAGCAGGGCTGGACAGACTGCAGTACAGCTGCACCATCCCCAGCCCAGGCCAGCCCCACGGCGCCTGCACCACAGCCCGGCCCCCAGGACCGGCAACATGTACGCAGGGAAACGTGCAGCTACAACCCTCCAGACGGTAAATCCTGGGCCCATCCTCCTTTCCTTTGGGGAAATAATGGTACTCGCCATTTAATGGCCAGTTAAAAGCTGCAATTACATTTAACTGAGATGGTTTCAGACCAAATGTCCCCTATAGCAGTAGGGTCCTTAGGGCCCTTTCCCATGGGAAGGGCACACAAACCCCAGCGGAGACCAGGGAATAGGGATGCTGTACAGGACACAGAGATTTTCCTAGGAAAGGCAAGCACCAAACCAACCCATCCTGCCCCAGCTTGCTGCTGCAGAGCCAGAAAACGGACAGGACTCGTTATCCTCTTTTAGAAAAGCAGAGCTTACAGTCATGTGCCAAGACAGGTATCAGCCAGATTCCTGTCTCCAGGAGATTTCGGAGTCCATAGGCCAAACTGAAGCAGCGCAGCTTTCGCAGTGCACAGACCATCCCGGCTCCAGGATTAAAGCCACCGTGTCTGCAAACAAAACACTCGTACCCGCCAGGAGACCCAGCTGTGGAGGAGAAGCAGCCTGCAGCCGCCGCCAGCCGCAACGCAGTGCCCAGCAGTCAGCAAGAGGATCAGGCCCATGTTTTATAGCCTTTATATTAATTACCCAGAGTCTGAGTAAGATTAAAGTTTTAATTCCATCTTCATCTCCTGGAGGGTCCTGCTGTGCTCTTGAGTTTTCCTGATGCCACAAAGCTTCTCAGGCAGCTACAGCAGAGGGCACTTCTCTGGCAGTCAGACGGCAGCATCTCCCGCATCAGGGTTGCCCCACGATGCCCAAACGGCCCTGAGGATGCACCACCCTCTGCAAGGCTCTCTGCACCTCCATGAACCCAGCACTGCTGCAGGCAGGGCCCTGCAAAGTCCACCTGAGCCTTCAGTTAAAGCCACRACCTGAGGCCAGCGGGGCCATGCGATGATTAAAGAGCAGAGGGCTGGTGCTGGGCAGTGTCCCGAGGCCACGCTGCAAGTCCGAGCCGAGGCGGGATGGTGAGCAGGAGTTTGAGGTGGATGATGCCTGCCAGGGCGATGCTTTGCAGCTGGCACCGTCCGTACTGCCCAAGCCACCCCATAGCAGCCGGCCGACAGGCAATTCAGGCTCTTAGCCTGGACCACCTAGGCTGGAGTTTTACAGCTGGAGATGGGCCAGCAAGCAGCAAATGCCAGCTGAGGAAGAGAGGCAATCGCTGCCTGCACTGGCTAGGTGGAAGATGTGGCACGGGCTGGCAGCAGCAGTCCTCGCTGCCCTGGTTTCCTGGTGCCCAGGAGGCCACAGAAAACACTGCAGAGCCACAGCTGGGGCTTAGTCCACGAGCACCAACGCCAGCGCCCCACAAGGGCAGAGCCTTTGATCTTGCTGAGCAGGAGCAAGGCCTGGCTCCAGCCACCAAAGCACCCAAAGCTCAGCACCGGTTTGTGCAATGTGCCCCAAACCCCAGCCCTGCTGCACCTCATATTATCTGCACAGACGAGCTCCGGGTATCACCTCCCAGATCTCCAGCTGCAGCGCAGCCATAACCTTGGAAAAGCCAACCTGTAGCCAGGAAGGGTTGCAAGGGTGAGAGACCGGTGGAGGAGAGGAAGGAGATAGTGCAATCCTGCACCTCAGATGCTGCCCGTACCCACCACCTTGAGCTGCAGCCGTCCTCGGGACAGGGTTGTGATTACTTTCCACGTTACAGACAAGGAAAGCGGGTCAAGAGCATCCTGCAAGAGCTCGGGAATGCACAGAGTGTCATTCACCTGGGTTTGCATGGCTGAGGGCAGATTGTGGAGAAGGTTGCTCCACAAGCAAGGTTGCACAAGCAAGGAGGACATGGCCAGCTGCCACTCAGGGGACAACGAGCTGTCCCAGCCCACCTGCTGCCCCAAGGGCCCTTCCACAGGGACACAATCCTCCGTGACACTGGGCCTGCTCCCATTCCCTTGAGTGGAGGACATGGGTGAGCTGAGCCAGCGGAGTCCAGCCAGGCCGGGAAGCAAGCAAAGCCCCCAGCCCTCCAAGCATGTCCCCACAGCCTGGGGCTTTGCACAGTACCCCCAACACCGACAAGCCCAGTGACCACCTTGCGCAACTGCCCCTGCAGTTTGGAGGCTGGGCTGCACTGGTGGGAGCAAGGGCTTCAGAGGTTTGCTATCGGATGGGCTCTCCACAACCTGCAGACACGAGGCTGCCCGTAGTCACCACTAAGGTATGCGTGCCAGCACGTCCCCCAAAGCAGACACCCAGCATGGGGAACCTCCGCAGTCAGTGGGGAAACCCGCTCCTCTCCCATACCTTCCGCTTTCTACAGAAGATGCTGTTTCAGAAGCAGCTCTGCAGCTCCCGTTGCCCCAGCACTGCGGTCCCTCCCGGGCTCCCCAGCTCACGGCCCCTTCTCCCACCAAGGCACTACAGCCCCCTTCCCCAAGACCCCCGCAGTTGCGTGCCCAACCCTGGCTCTTACCTGCTGGCCAAGGGTTGCTCCTCTGCAGCGGCACCAGCTTCCCCAAGTACTGCTGCTCCCCGGGGCAGATAGCTGGGTCCCTCAGTGGCCAGGTCCTTTGAGCAGCCAGCACAGGGGGCAGCCCCAAGTCCCTGCACCCCCTTAGCCCCTCAACACCCCATATAAACCACAAGAGCCTGCCCAGACCTGCCACCACCACCACCACCACCACCCCCCCATCACATGCACTCTGTGAGGGGGCACCCTTTAGAGCAGAGAGCCCTGCTGCCCTGCGGATTCAAGGCATCTGTGTGCAACAAGGTGGGATGGGAGCCCTTAATTAGCAACAACCCGTGCATGGTCCTGCTCCCACTTTGGGGGGGAAAAACTGGTGTGATTGGGGCACTTTCTGAGCAGTGACTGACGCACAGTCCTGCTCCCACATGGGGGGAAATATCTGACTCCTCTCCGCCAAGTGTGGGGTGAAGGTGAGTGCTTGCAGGCGGGAGAAGGGGGTGTCCCTGCCGGGGGGCTGCTCCCTGTCAGGCCACGGGGGGAACCGGCAGTGCTGGGGTGCCGCCAGCCCTTCGTAACCTTTAACGCCGCAGGGCTGGGGCAGCCCCAAGCGGAGGGGGGTGCACCGGGGCCTGCAGAGGGGGGCAAGGGGCTGCGTCCAGCCGGGAGGGGGGCAGCCCTCCAGGACGCCCGGGGAGGGGGCTCCCAGAGGGTGCTGGGGGGGGTACCGCTACCACAAAGGGCGCTGGGGGTAGGCAGTGCCCCGGGGATGTCACTGTGAGAGGGGTGCAGGGGGGCCGGTGCCCCCAGAGAGCGGGGGGGGCGGCCCGTGCCGCTTCCCCGGGGAGCGCCCCCGCCCTCACGGCTGCTCGGGGCCGCCCACCGGGGCGGGAGCCGCCCCCCGCTCACCTGTGTGAGGGGAGCGGCGCAGGGAGGCGGCGCCTCGGCCCCGCCGCCGCTCCGGCGGGGCACCCGCTGCCCGGTGCAGCCCGGTGCAGCCC
>JAYKAV010000289.1:220315-257881 GCA_035582835.1 Phoebastria nigripes
GGGGGGCGGCCCCGACCCCACCGCGGGGCAGAGGAGGAGGCAGGGGCGGCCGCGCTGCCCCCGGTCCCCGGGCAGCCCCGTCCTGCTCAAGAAGCAGGACCCGGCTGTGGCCCCGCTCCCCTCTCCTGCTGCTCCTCCAAACAGCCCCAGAAAATAAATTAAATTAAAATCAAAAATATAAAACCTCTAAAACCCCTGTCCAGGTGCAGCGGCACWGGCACGAGTGCAGCCGGGGGCACAAATGCTCTGCAAAACCCAGGAGCTGGAGGCTTTGGCCAGGGGAGATTCACCCATGGAGCCGGGGAGAAGCCCTCTCCCTGCTCCGGGCCCTGGGGCCGGGACCCTGGGGCAGCCCCGAGGCCTCACCCGGCCCATCCTGCTCCCCTGCCCCGGGAGTCTCAGCTCCCCAGCACGGAGGTGGCTGGAGAGGGGCCCAAGCAGTGGGATTAGCAGAAGGAACAGCTCCTGCATGCATAGCCCTGGCTGCTGCACACAGTTATTTGGGAGAAGTTTTAAAAACCAGGTACTGCTGCAGATGCCCACAGGTCAGCACAGCCGGGCGCTGAATCCCAAACCCCAAAGAGCCCCTGCCCCGCAGCCCCCGCTCCAGGCAGMCCAGCTAGAGAGGGGCAGACCTTGCTTTAGCCAAACAAACAGCCCCATGCACGCACTCCTCAGCCTCCCAAACCGCTCCCCGTCTCCCAGACCTTGCGGTTTCCCGTGGTAAAGAGACCACGGCCAGGAGAACCCCCCGTTCCTGCAGGACTCGACCGCCCCAGGCGCACCCATCCCTCCAAACATCCCCTCTCCCGGGGGGACCCAGCCTTCGTCCCASCTCACGGTGGAAGTTTCTGGGGCTTCAGTCAAGGTTTCAAAGGCTGGAATTGGCAAAGACGCCTCTGCATCACCGGTAACCACGCGGGGTGGGGGAGATGGGGTGCATATGCCATGGGGACACTGATAAAAATCCCTGACACTGAGGAACGAGGAGATCCCACAGCTCCACGGAGCCGCTGAGGCTCAGACGCTCTTGGCGGCACAGTTATTTATTTATTTCAAACCCCGGTACATGACATTTCTCTTCTTACGAAGGCAGCAGCAGCAGAAAGCCCATCACACAGCCTCTCTCCTGAAAGCAGAGCCTGGAAACCAGAGTCTCATCTGCATATTCATAAGTACCTGATAAATTAATCATGATGGCAGAAGCATTCAGGCTAGAAGGGAGGTGACAGGGGAAGGTTGCACCCCCCCCCCAACACAAGCCCATCCTCACTCTCGCACACGCTCCTCGTCTTCCAGGCACAAAATGTTTTGATCCCTTCGCAACTCAGCTGAACCCCCGGCTGCCCGCAGGGAAGGGGGCTGTGCCCCCCGCGCACCCCRGTAGGCGCCCGCCGCCTCGGCCCCCCACCCCTCCGGTCCCCCTCTCCAGTGAGAGATGCTGAACAGATGGGCTGGAGCGGGGCGGAGGACCCAAAGTCTGGGGGAGCTCAGCTGCCACCGCCAGACCCCCCCAGCCCAGACACAAGCTCTGCTCCCATGTCAGCGCCTGTCCCCATCCCAGATCTGCCCCCCAGCAGGGTTCAACGTGCCCCAGCACTGCCCGACCTTAGAGCCGGCGTTGCTGATGCCAAAGAGTTTGACCCTAAAAATCCTTCCATGTCCCCTCTCCCGTTAGTGCCCCCTTGGCCGGGGGTGAACGGGCATCGCCAGGATTTTGTGCCCGGCAGCCCCGGAGCAGGAGGAAGGCGCAGAGGGATCCTGCGGAGGGGGCAGGTGGAGTTTGGCTGGCACAGAGCTGCGGGAGGTGGGAGATAGGGGAGAGCGAGGGGAGCTGGGGGGGGTCCTGCACCGTGCCATGGCAGAGGGAACCACCTCCRTGCGCTCGCTCCGCCAGCTGCGAGACAGCTGTGCCCTTCCCTTCACTGTGCAAAACACCCTCCACATTTGGATCTCTCCAAACAACCCAGTTCTTGGGGTGTCCTCAGTGTCACTCTGCTGAACCCCCTTGGTTTGGGGGAAGAGTCACCCTGCCCCGGGGAGAGATGCTGCCTCTGGTAACAGGCAAAAATTCAACCCAAAGCTGGCGCAGCACCGGAGCCCACCCCGCTTTTCCCAGGAGCTGCCCTCAGCAGAGCGGGCAGGGGGGGCAGAAAGCGGCTGGCAGCTGCCTGCAGAGCCCAGGAGGGTCCGGCGCGGCTCTCGCCTTTATTTCCCCGACCTGGAGGCAATCGCAGAGGTGGCCGCAGGCCTGGGCTGGGCTCACCGACAGCAGAGGGTCGGCGCAGTCCCCAGCACCCACCAGTCACGGGGCTCTGCCCAGCACCAGCAACACCCCACGGGTGTTTGGAGGGCTCAGATCCGGCGTTAGGAAGTCGTGCATCAAATCCAGTGCCAAAACCAACAGCCCGGCCAGGTCCTCGTGCCGCTGGAGCTGCTCAGCCTGGGAGAGGACATCGCTGCACACCCAACAGGTCCCTCCACACCGGGAGGGACAAGGATGGACATGGTGACGGAGAACCGACCCCTCTCACCTCCCGGGCCATCACCCAGCTCTGCCCCCAGCAYCCAGCTCCCCTGGCAGGGGTCAGGCCCCCACCCAAAGAAAACCCACCCTTGCACCACGAGCCAGGCACCGGTTCCCGGCTGCTGAAGCACAGATGGAGCTGCTCCCTGCCCTCCTAAACCACCAGGGCCAAGCACAAGACTGCACCCAGTCCCAGCAGCACCTCCCCAGAAGAGCAACTTTGCGCTCTGCCGATCCCAGTGCAGGATCTGGCCTTCCTTCAGTCCGTCGGCTGTGAGTCAGGTCCCTCCCGTCTCATCTCCCCGGCTCAAATACAAATGAGCAGAAGGATATTTTGGGATCTGCACGTGTTAGCAGGTGTTTGGAGGAGTCCCCCGCAGAGAGAGCAGTAGGAGAGCTATGGGGGACACAGCAACGTGGTCGAGAGGCCGCTCCCGTTAGCGGTGTGTTTAATATGTTGGGTTTGGTCTGGGCCTGGGTAATTAGCATCTGAGCGGTAATTATTCACACTTGGCCTTTCTATATCCTGCTTATAGATTTGATGATTAATGTTCCTCCTTGAGCTAAGCCTACCCTGGATTTACCAGCGCGCRTTGGGAAAGTTAAGAGGAGGCTGTTGTGTGACGGCAGATGCTGTCCCTTATATCTAACAGCAAAAACAATACAATAGAAAAATTGGAGTAAAAAGCACTTTGCACAGAAGCAGCAGACGCTAAGCACAAAGCAGCCATCTCAGCAGCACACCGCCACCACCGTCGGCGCACGAGTATCTCGGTTGTATAGTAGGAGAAGCAAAAACCTCCCCCAGCATTTGGAAGACGCCGATGCCGGATGCTTTGGGGGTTTGTTGGCACCATGGATACACAAGCTGGGCAGATCCCTGCAGCAAAGCAGGGGCGCACAGACCCCCTCAGCCACCTTTCCACCACATAAACCCAACGAGGGGTCTCCAGAGAAGGACCTGCTACCCCCCACAAGCTGGGAAATGGGGAAACCCAGCTGCTAACATCTCCACACTGGGACTAACCCAGCTCAGCCAAGCAAAATCCGTAAGCCAGCAGTGGGCTCACCTGCGCTCCTGGGCACCGGCTCCCCCGGCGTCGCTGCTGCCCCGGGCGAGGAGGCTGCGCTGGCCGTGAGGGTCCTGGTCCCCCCGCAGAGGGACCTGGGGCAGGTCCGCAGCGCTGCTGGCTGAGCCCCTCGGAGGCCGAGTGGTTTTCCAGCTGCTCCTTGGGGCAAAAGGCATTTCCAGCCGAGCTGCTCTCTAGGGTTTCTATGCCAGGCAGGCAAGAGGGCCACGAGCTTCATCCAGGATCTTGCCCAATGCCAAACCGCACATGGAGGTCGGCACGGAGAGGAGGAGTCAGCCAAGCCTGGAGGGAGAGGGCAGGCAGAGCTGCCCTGGCTCCTCTTCCTCAGGGAGGGCACTCAACGATTCCAGGTCCCGCAGAGGGAGAAGAGGAGAAAAGAAGGGAAGAAAACCCAACAAACCCTGGTCTTATCCTCACCTCTGACCCCATGATTGGGCCAGATGAGCAGAGGCACCTGCCCCACACCTGGGGGGACGAGGCAGAGCATTAACCCCGTGTGTGCTGCCCAGAGGAGGGGAAAGGGCTTTCCCCGGAGTGATGAAACCCCCACGAGCCGCCCTGGATGCTGCCATGGACCATCCCTGCTCCTTGCTACCCTCCTCTGGCTGCTTTCGTGGCACCGAAGCTGCCCCTCCTCGCCTGGCTGGCAGGTCCCCCTCGGGCCGGACCCACGGCTGGGAGGGGAGCRTTTTCCCCCTGCTCCTGTCGTGCCAAACTCGTGGGGGCTCCTATGTCTCAGAGCGCAGCATCTGCACCGTGCCCCCTGCTCCCGCCTTTCTGGTGTGGGAAACGGGGACGGTGGCCGCAGTGCAAAGCCAGAGGCACTTCTGAAGTCGATCCCGACCAACTCTGCTTTACGTTCTCCCCAAGCCAGGTAAAAAGTTGCATCTTTTAAGGTCGGGGCTGGACTCCAGCAACCGCTTCACGGCCCCGCTCAGGCTCAGCCCCGCGCGGGCAGGAGCAGCCCCCGGCTTYGGGGCAGCCGTGCCTGCCTCGGGTCCCTGAATATTTCCACAGTTTCATTTTGGGGGCTTGTTTTTTTATAAACTGCCACCAAAGCCATGCTTTCACCCCCTTTTCCTYGCCCAAATGAGGCTTTTGCATTGAAATGTGTGAAGCTGCTTTTTTTCCCCTTTTCCCAAGGTTTTACAACATGAAAGTGGATGTTGATGTGAATGGAATTTGAAATTGGAGACAGGGAAGTTCTGCTCCGAGAGGCGACCGTTTGCTCACAAAATCACCTCTTCTCAAGCTCCCCGATGAAATTCTGCACAATTTTTTTTTCTCCTCCTCGCCCAGCCAGCCCTGTGCCCTGCGCCGCTCCCGCTTTTGTTTCTCCCCTTGCTCCCTAGTGAGGATGAACAAAACCACGACGTGCCGTGCCCGTGCCCACTTCTCCTCGCCGCGGCTGCCTGCAGCGGCTGCCGCGCACAGCCCGGTGCTGCCCGCAGCCCGCGTGGTGCTGCCGGCGTTAGCACACATGCTCAGCAGCGTTTGGGGCTGCACACCCCAAACAGGGACCTGCTCCTGCTCCTAAACCATTTGCAAACGCGGTGCCAGGGTGCTCAGGATTCAGGGATATTCCTATGAACTCCCCCCTAGCAGAGAGCCAGGGCTTGTTGGATGCACAGCTCGGGGAACGGTGTTTCAGAAACCCAGCGTTTGATTTGCTTTGGTGCCGGAGAGCAAACACCAGCCCAAAATACGTGTGTGAAGTGACGGGCTTCACCCTCATCAGCCCCACGACGGTGTAAGGCAAAGGAAAGCTTTGCAGACAGCTTCCAGCAGGACTCAGGTCAGGATGCGGGATGAACCCATGCAGGGGCAAAGCAGCGCCCTGGCTGTGCTCCTACAGATGCCACAAAAGCCTGGAGGACTCTCAGGGCCAGGGGACAACCCCCATGTCCAGGCTCCGCGGCGGCTCTCCTCCATCACCCGTCTCCCCCCAGCAAAGGCCATGCTTGTGGTCCCCGCAGCACCACAAACAGCCCGGCTCCTCCGCTCCCATACGAACCAGAAGGCAAGAACATGGCTAAAAAGCCCAAAAAGCCGGGACACAAACATCCCAGGCTCCGCGGTGCTGTGCGCTGGGCTCGGTCCTCCGGCTCGGTGACAAGAAGAGATAAGGGGGAGGACTGAGCCTTCCGTTCGTCCCCCCAGAGCTGGGCTGGATTAACTCAGCCTAACGTTATTTAAGGAGCATTTATGTGCAGAGCTTCTTCAGCTTGGCCCTCCGTTGCCTGCCGGGTTAGGCAATGCCTCTGGCTTATACCCTGGCTCGGGATTTGTTGACTCTGGAAAATCCCCAGGTTTTGGAGCACGTCTGTTAAAACAAGCAGTGCTGTGGTCATCCAGGCTCTTCCCTTTCTGCCCATGGACCACGGAGACCACGTGCTCTGGTCCAGCGTGAGAAACGGCGGAGCCGACTGCCAGCCAGGGCAGATCAGCGGTTCCTGGTGTGGTGCTTCTAACAGGGCACGATCTCCACAGCCTCGCTGCTGCTTTATTTGTCCCACGGTCCTCCAACACCAACTGGAGCATCTGAGAGATGCGTGTTCAGGACAGGCAGGATGAGGGACGCAACCGAAGGCTGGCAGCTCCAGCAAGAGCAGCACGTGGAAACACTGCAAGATGGAGGAAACCTGGTCCCTCTGACCCCCCAATTTCAAATTTATCTTTTTTTTTTTTTTTTTGTATCTTAGGTTGCAGTAAACAGGACCACACCACCAGGCTGGGCTGAGCAGAAATGAGCTGCTGGAAGTYGTGAGATGCTCCAGCCGGGCAGTGCGATTTGCGGAGAAGCCAACCCATACCCCAGCTCCCTGGATTTCACGTTACTGATGTATTTATGTCACCTCATGCCCGGATTTACTGGGTTTATAAAGCAGGACAGTGCTTTTATTCTTGGTCTCCAGGTGGGAAACCGAGGTGGTGTCCTTAGTTAAGGTTACAGTGGGGGTCTGCGGTAGAGTAGGCAACTGAACCCACATCTTCTGAATCCATCCAAACCAGTGGGCAGCGCTCTCATGTACATGCAATTTATGTTTGACCCTCTCCCCAGGGACTCGTCTCCTATCTTCCCCCTTTAATTATAAAAATTAGTAGGTTTGAGGTATATTTGAGGGGTTTTCTTCTCCTGTGTTGACAAAGTGCAATACTTGATGACTCTAACCCCAAATTCTCTGACACAGATACCCTGGCAATTATAAAATACTTGCAAGCTCGCTCCATAAACCCCTTTGCTGTTGCTATTAGTATGCATTAACATTTTATTGGTGTTACAGGATRAAACATCCAGTCTTGCAGCTCCAGTGGGCTTGGGGATTTCCAGCATCCTGCAATATGTATCCGTGCAGAGGAAATTAAAATGTGGATGGATCAGCAAGATACAGTCAAATCCTCTACAGTAATTTGGAGAAGACTAAACTCTGGTGCTAGTGGAGCATATTCCAAGCTATCTAATAGAGAGCTGATGATCTCTGTAACAGCCTTTTTGTAAGTTTTATTCTTGCCTACAAGGGAATTTTTTCAAAGGGGATATGTAATACCTAAACTAATATTTTTAAAGGTGTATGCTCTGAACATGGAAAAGGAAGACCCTTTGCAGAGCAGTCGCTTTCAGTGATAGGCTAGTACCCAATAAAAGAATACGCTCCACTATCTAACAATCTAGCTGGAATTTCTTTCTAACCACCATACCAGTCAATTTTATATAGTTCGTAGCCGTTATAGGACATATCGACTCTTAGGAATATTGGAATGCTTTGCTCTTTTAGCAATAGTACAACATATATTTCCTTTAGCAGCTCTAGCTGAAACCCGAAGCGTTGTGTCTACACGAAGGCTGTAGAAGGGCAGTGCTGGTGTACCTTGATAGCTCTGCGTATGTGAAGTGGCCTACAGCTACCCAACTATTCACCAGGCTGGGGTCCAGCACCGTAGACCTCACCATCTCCAAAAAAACTGTCTCCACACATAAAACTGTGAGGAATTCACGTCAAAATAGGTAATTTGGGTACCTTGGCTTGTGCAGTGCCGTCTGCTTGGGTTTCTCTCTGCCAGGTGTCTTAGAAACAGAAGAACTGATAAGGAACTGCTCCTCTGCTTTCTCTCCTTCCTCCATTTATAGGCTCAGCAAATCCTTGAGCACATCCTTAATCCATTTTCATAAAAGGAAGCAAGTATGTGTTAAGGACTTAAACACACTTCGGTGCCTGCTGGATCAGGGCCCCGCAGCGCTGTTCCCACAGGATCCCATTCCTGTTTCCATGGGCTGCACGCACCGAGCATTAAGGAGCCCAAATTCTGATGAGGGATTTCGATGTTATTTATTATCTGTGTTACAGTTGCAACTGGAAACATGGGGAGTGACTCGTTCCAATTTTAGCAACAACTGTATTTACCCCCTGCGTAGAGCCGGCCGATGTAGACATTCCCAAGCCCAGGCTTTTTATAGCAAGCAGGAGCACCCACTCCACCCCCTCAAAAGCCTTTTCTAACCTCCAAAGCCTGCTCACAGCCTTGCGCTCTTCAGAACGAGCATATCTCCAAGCTGAAGATGCCCATCACAGTTCAGCCCTCGCTAAAGCTGATGTGGAGGCAGCCCTTTTTCAATTTGGCTCATCCTAGTTTGAAGTTTGGMACAATTTTTACAAGATCAGTCCAGAGGAAGACGTGTCTGTCCCCAGGACGCTCAAGGAGTTTGCCCCGCTGTCAATGGGAAGAGTGCTCATCCACTGAAGGGGAGACAACATTAAAGGATGAAGATCTCTCCTCTTGGCTATGAGAGCATGAAACAACCTCCAAAAGCCCTCTTAAATTCTACATCTGAGCCAGGAGAGTCCTTGTTGAAGCAGCAATGAGATCCCTGTGAGCTTCTCAACCGTAGGTTTCCACCAGCACGTTGGCAGCGGAAGACTTCAGGTTACACTAGCAGTTATCGTTAACCACCAATTCCACCTTCTCCCACCTATTTCTGCCTCCTTCCCTCTCTCAGGAAGGACGTCAACGCAGTTGCAGGGACACAGTGCAGCATCCAGGGCTCCTGTGTGGTTCAACACCCGTTCCTTGGGGTACGAAGCACATCTTTGTCCTGGAAACTGCCAGCTCAGATTTTGCTGCTCAACAAATGCTGGTCCTGCAGTGGGGACTTCTTTGTTTATTTAATAGCAGGAACCCAGCACTACGTAATGGAACTGAGCCGCACACCAGGGACAAGTTAATACAGCAACAATAGCATGAAACAGTTCTATTTTTTATTCTTTTACTACTATCACTGCACAAGGCTGCTTCTCTTAACTCTTACTTCATTTATTACTGGCTGCCATGAATGATCATTTATAAAGGAGGGCTGCGAAGAAAGAGACAGGGGAAGGTTGACAGCGATTTGCGAAACGCGCCCCGTGTAAAGGCAACAGCTGTTACACAGAAATACGAACTGGCCTACATATTGCAACCCCGAAGGATCCAGTTCTAAAAACTGAATTTAAAAAAAACTGGCTTGGTCAGTGGGCTGAGCAGGAAGATGGTGAGAAACCCACACTACGTCTGCTTCCCCTTCACTGCACGTCATGCTCACCAAGGGACGCGTTCAAGATGAATTCAAGTGCCTTCAAAGAAACATCTGTGATCCAAGATGACATTTCTGCTCGCCATCCATCCCTCCACGCTGCTGCCACTTTTAGCAACATGCACTCACGCAGTTGGCCTGCATTGACGGAGAAGATACAACCCAGTGACAAGAAAACTAGCATTTCCTAAGCACATCTATGCTAGCTCCAACCGCTCGTGAGAAGGTCCAGGTATAATCTTCTATATAAATCCAACAAAGCTGCTGAGCTAAACTGATACTGGAAGTCCTGAGTCAGCCCCTACAGCAGGACAGGAAAAACATCTGAAGAAAAAGGTTCCAGTTCTCACCCTGCCTCAGAAACAAGGCTCAAACATCCTTTGGTTGTGAGAGTCTCTGATCTTCAAGAGGTATTTGCTGGCCTGGGAACAGGCCTCGCACATCACCTACCTGCCAAATCCAAGCTGGGAGAGAGGGGGGTGGACACAGCAAGGAAGTTAAGTAAATAAATAAAACATACTGTATGACAGAAAGACACCTAGGAAGGATACAAAGACAGACTGGATATACTTGCTTCATGCAGKTAAATAACGAGTCAATTTTGGTGCAAGCAAGAGATCAACCACCAACAYGGCAAGTGCCTCCACAAAGCCTCTTCCCTGTGCCAAAGGCTCCAGCCATCAGCTTCACTGGCTCTGCTCCCAAAGCRGGAGCAAACCCCAGTCCGAGAGAGACCAACGCAGTCACCGGTGCAAAATACAGAGACTTTAATTAAAACCACAATGTGGGAGGAGGTGGAGGAGTGCTGCTTCGGACATCGAGCAGCCGTGGGTGCTGCTGTGCGCATGGACCCACCAGGAGAGGAGCAGAGCTCCAAGATCCAGTGATGGATGCCGGTGGAAGGCAAGCAGCTGACTGCCACGCAACGGGGGCACATCCCAAGTGGGCTGATAAGACTCAAACAAGAAGTAGCTGCTTGAAGTCCAAAAATCCCTAGCAGGACAGACATGCAGACTCAGGCAAGCAAGAAACAGAGCTCTACGTGAGCCTCCTCCCACCTCCTCGGCAGGTCCCAAGCCCAGGGACACTGTCCCCAGGGAGCAGTGGCTGCAGCTGCAGGGGAAGGAAGCACCTCCTCACCTTTTTTGGTGCTGTATTTCACATTCTTGGTGTCTCTCCCATGCATGGATGTCAACATTTCCACTCATCCTTTTGCATGGAAGCCCCATTTCCATAAGATGACCAGGAGAGATGCGTTCCCGACCCTTGGGCAGCTTTGGGAAAGCACGGGCTTTAGCTCAGCCATAGCCGGCCAGATGCTGCACAGCCATTTAAAGCATGGTGACGCTTGCCAGAAGCCATGGAGCAACGCRCGGGGGCACAGGTGGAGACGCCTGGGGTCTCCGCTCCAGGCGCTGGCTGCTAAACTGCTCCACCGGAGATGGACTCATCAAGTCCCAGCAAGCACACAGATCTCCAGCACCACTCCAGGAGTGGATCCATTTGGAAAGCCCAGACAAAACACACATCCCATTTAGGAATAAAACAAGACTTAACTCCAGTCTTCCATTTTCATTTAAAATGCAAGTTTATAGAGTTGTTTCAGGCAGGTCAAAAGATCCTTGCCCCCTCCCGCCCAGGACCAAGCCAGGAACAGACAGGACAGTAGCAGTGCTAGAAAGCTCTGCTTTAGCTCTGCAGACACCTGCATTTCACTGCCTCTTAATTTAGACTCTTTTCTTGCTCTCCCTCCCCTGAGCACCTGCGAGAACGTTTACAAGAGGGAGCGAGTAGGTCTGGCAAAAAGAAAACTGTGAAAAAAAAAAATTCACAAGCAGGCTTTTCCCCACCACCCCCCCCGAATAGTAAAGCAGTGCAGCAGCGAAAGCCGAGCAGCCTGGCTGGGGGCAGCCCCACTGCCCCCTCCGTGGTCTGCGGGAGTGCCAGAGAAAGGATCCCTGCTGCCCCCGACCCCCAGCAAACACCAGATCAGAGCCCTGTTCCCCCCACACCCGGCCTGGGAACCCAAAGAAGAAACATCCCCTCTCCAGCTGCAAAGTTGTGGACCACCTTGGTCAAGACCTGTGGACACGACAGCTCATCTCAAACCCAGCACCAGCCGTTTCTGCCCTTCTAGTGATGCTGCTGGTATGATCTGGACCATGTCCCCATTCATTCACCTGCCTTGGAGACGCTGCTGCTGATGGCACTGAAGTGTGGTCCCTCTGCCCGAGGTCCAGCACAGCAACACCAGCAGGGAATGACAAAGGGAAAGAGCTTTCTCCAGGTATAACCCGTTGTCCTGGGCTATTTATGCTTTTTGTTTCCAGCACAGGTATATAGATGCATGTAAAGCTGCATGCTTGCCCCCCCATGCTGCCTTTGCTCCGGGGATGCCTCCCTAAAAGAGCTGGGGAACATGCTGCTTCGTGGGGAAACCCCTTTGCTATGGGGCTGTCACTACAATTTATGACCAAGCAGTAGCAACCACGGCCACTTTGTGCCACTGAGGCCAGCCCAGCCCCGGGGCAGCAAAGCATGGAGGAGGAAAAGGGGAGTGCAGAGGGCAGGTTGGACCCAGCGATGAATGTGTGTGAACACGTGGTTTTGTGCCCATTAAGAGGGAGCCTGAGCAGGCGCGGCTCGAGCAGTGTCTTTGCATAGCTGTTCCCACAGAGCCACGTCCCTCTGGGGACCTTGTCTCCGGCTCCAGAGCCAGCTCAGACCCCTGCAGCCCAGAAGGTTCCCAGCTTCACCCGAGAGAAGAGGCCATAGTGGGAAAGGAAGACCCAGGGAACCTTGCAGAAGAGATGGAGGGAGGGGGCTTTCCTCACCCAGAAAAAGGGAGAGATGGCACCCTGGGCTTCCAGCAACCCACAGACCTTCCCTACAACTTCCTTTACCCATTTCAGACCTCCCCATGCAAGCAGAGGTGGCTGCCTACAGACACGTGCAGGCTCACACCTCATCCCTCGCAGTGGTTTCCCAAACCAAACAGCAACAGGAAACTTCAATGAAATTCAAAAGGGAAATTGCAGTTACCACTGCCCAACACATACACACGTGCCTTCCTCCCCTCCACACCCCCTTCCTCCCGGGAAGGGAAGCAGAGGGCCTTTGCTGCAAGGCAGCCCCTACTCAAACCCCATTCACATGCCCAGAGCCGTACACGGCAGTTGCACTGCCTGTGGACACAGCAGAGCGGAGAAGCACAGCCCCGGTTTGGTCGCTGGCAAGACATCCCTGTGCTGGGGATGTGCAGGAGGAGCCGCTCCAGGTCCCGTCTCCCATGCAAGGCCGGCGAGTGCTTTGGATCTGTGGTTGCCGATGAGGATGCGCAGGAATGAATGGGCTGTGTGTAACGGGCAAGGTGATGAGGAGGGGGTGAGGGGAGGAGGAAGAGCGCCGCGCTACGCCTCTGCTGCCTCGACTCCTCCCGCGGCCTCCTTAGGATGTCACAGGCTGGATGGGGAGCAGGCTGCCGAACTTAAAGTGCTGGATCACAGGAAACTTCTCCAGGCACTGCAGGAGGAGAGATAAAGAGGGGTGAATTCAGGAGACGTTTCCACCTTACGCACGCAGCCAGAGCTACATCCTGCCTCCGGGGTCAGGAGGCAGCGAGCTTGGGCCACTCGGCTCAGCTGCAGGCAGAGGGATCAGTCCCATGTCTCCCCCCCACATTCCTGTCAGGCTCCTCAGCCCAGTAACACTTCATAACCCCATCCCCTTCCCTTCGGCCACAGCCTTTTGCTTGCTGAAATTCAGGCTTGGAGCATGAGCAGAAGAGGCATGTTTACGTCAGCAGCTTTCTCTCTCACCACCTCTCATTGCTCAAGCTGATCTCTTTGAAGAGCTTCACCCTACAAACCCTTTGAGAAGTGCAGAACCGCCCCCGGGGAAGAGACTCTCCCTCCCCAGGACAGTGCCCACACTCTGGGTTCGAGGCACCGTCCTGCAGTTGCAAGGCACTGCCCAAACTGCATTCCAGATTCTCAGGTCTTTGATAGACAAGCACCAGTGATTTTGCTGCCATAGTTTAAGACACGATCCTATTCCCAACAACCCCTCACCCCTGAAATTCCCACCCCCCACTGCACAGTAAGGACAGAGGGAGTGTGGATCACAGACCAGTCATATACGTCCACTACAAGGCAGCTCAGCTCAGAGCTGCTTCCTCCAGCTAAGACCAGGCTCTGCGTGGGGAGAGCCAGGCTGCGAGGGAACAGCCCCTTTGCTCACCATCCTGCCAGGGCAGGAAGGCCAGTGACTGTGGTCAATAATCATGTCAAAGTTTGCCAGCACTTGCCTGGCAGAGCCACTCAGAGCTCTGGTTTTTTTGAGTCATTGCAGATTCAGACTGCCCAAAACTCACAGAGAGCACAGAGCAGACTCACCTCCAGACACACAAACCTCAGCAGTACGCGTACACCAATCCAGCGGCCGCATCTACGCTAACATCACCCGCGTTAGCTGTGAGCGGTTGTGCTAAACAAGGGTGGGAGACCACCTCACTGTGCTGCAGTGGGGACTCATCTACCAGGGCGCCTGGGGGCATGGCTAGTGAGAGATGGTGGCCACCTCCTTGGTGCAGGCAGAGGGGCGAGTTCTTTTCCTCCCTAGACAGCATGATAAGAAGAGGAGAAAAGAAACCCAAGTGCCCTGTGTCTTGGGAGGAGAGCCTTTCCCCTGTACCCAACTGAGGCATGGGTCTGCTGATGGGAGTCTTATCCTCCAGGAGACGTGAAGTACATACAAACCAAAGCACAGCAGCTACCAACCAACAGGAGTCCATCTAGCCCCAGCAATTCCTTGGCACAAACAGCATCTGCTCAGAGCCAGGGTGGATGGGATGCTGCACTAGCCCAGCTCCCCACAAGCTGCAGACCCAGCAGCAGAAGGGTGTCAAGGCCACACCGGCTCCTGCCTGCAACCAGCAGCCTCCCAAGCAGACCCTGGGGACAAGATGCACAGCTCGTTCCTCCAGGCATTTCTTCAAAGCACAGTTCCTTCCTACCAAAGGGAGGCATGACCCACGTCATAGTTACAACTCTCCTTTCCATAGGAAGGAGTCTTGTGCCCTCCACGGGGCTGAGCTGAACCCGCTGCAGCAGGGGAGATCCCAGCTCTGGGGACGGGGAGGAAGCGGTGTGCTGCAGACAGCTCTTCACCCCAAGGCAGGGCACAAGCAGAGGCAGGCAGCCTGCCCTCGTGCTGTCATCACGGGCAAGCAGGAGGATTTGTGCTCAGAAGCCCAGGCCTATGGCAGTCCCTTTGGAGCCAGGGGTCAGACAACTGGTTCCAGCACAACTGAACTGCTCGCAAGCACACTGGAGCCAAAGCAAGTTTGGAGGTGGTGAAAGTACAGCACGGCTGTATCCACTCCTGGGGAATAACAGCCATGCAGAAAACCACAAGCCTCCATGGCAAGGCACCAAGGAGAAAGAAGTCTTGCGACCATCAGGGCACATCACCTTCAAAGCAGCCTAATGCATGGGATGCTCAGAGCTGCTGCCATCTCCCAGCACAACCACTTAGACAAACCCTCAGAGGAAGCAGTGCTGGACAGCAGTGACATGAGGGAAGAACAGAGATAAGGGAATAGTGGAGATGTTGACAGCTGGAAATGTCAGCCCAACTAGCTCCAACGAGTCCCACAGAAGACCAGACTGGTTTGGGCTCYGGATGAAGAGACTTTACCATCAGTGGGAAGAAGGGGTATCCATTCCACTTAACACATCACCAGCCCAAGAAGAGACACGTAGAGAAACTTTTCCTCCTCTATCCAGGATATTAGCACAAATTTACTGGATTATTAGAAGTGCCAAGAGACAGAACCCTCCTTGCACCACTTGTGGGTGAGACTTAGCCAACACTAGCTCAATGGAGGGGACAGGCTTATTTTCTTCTTGCCATCATCTTGATCACGTTGAAGGCCTGCTGGGGACTCAACTGGGGAGTAGAAACATGCATCGGGTCCAACCTTTAAAGACAGAACTAGGACTACATTAGTTACAATGGAAAGTATTCCCAACTGACTGCAGCAGAGAAGGAAAGGTCAGGAGACTCAAAAGCAGGCTCAGGGGAAAAACATCAAGGCTGCTGCTTTAACCACACTCTGTTCTGTCGACTTCTTCACTCGCCTTTGATGGAGAGAATAAGAAAAGCCCTTGCACCTACTTCCAAGTGAACACATCTTCACCCATTATATTTATATTATAAATAGACACATTTGAGATTTCATAAACACACAGAGCTGAAGACACATTGTCTTCAGTCTACTGCCCATCCACAGACCCTGCAGCAAGCACCCCGGAGTGCCTGGATCCAGACTAGAGCTCCCAGCCGCACGGGCGCACCTGAGCTTTCTGTCGGCTGTTTAAAGTCATTCCATAGAGAGGACAGAGCAGAGACAAAGCATCCAGAGTGGCTTTTAGATGAACCAGGTCTGGGCACTGCCCCACTCCTGCCAAGTGAAAGCAGGTTGTGAGYGAGCATTTGATTTCTCCTGGTCTGCTTCCGGCAAGTGAGCCCTTTGCCTTGCTGCCTCCACTCAAAACCTGGTCACAGTCAGCACGGCCCGGCACCGAGCACTTCTCAGCCACCCCAGACGTGTTAAGGAGCTGGAGTCTCCTTCCAAGTGTCTGATTTCACCTGATCTAATTGCAACGGGTGATCGGAGGGGCAGGAAGAAGGGAGGGAAAAATAAAAGGAAATCTTGCTCTCACCTTAGCCAGTCAGACAGAAAGCAACACCACAACCCCAAACCTTCCCTCTATTATCACATGCCCTGAGCTCTGCCACAGAAGCTGCCTGCCTTGAGCTGGATGAAGACCCACRTCAGCACCTGGGGGCTGTTGGCTCACTTATCTTCTGCTAATGTTGGCAGTGGCTAATTGGAGAAAGACCACAAGGGTGAAGGCAACACACCTGGGAACATCAAGCAGAAACTTGCTCCAGGAGCCAGCAGCAAACGGACAAGATCTTCAAGAGTGACTGTGGGTACCTAGCCTGAAACACCCAGAAGGATTCAGTTTTCAAAGGATGAAGCCTCAGCAATTCCTGAACATTGTGTCCTTCCCAGAAAAGAGATCCTCTAGTTGCAAATGTTGGTAAAAGCTGCACGGCCAAGCACACCATAACTGAAAGCTCTGTACAGCCACACTGCCATGTCCATGCTCCTCTCATCTCCCAAGCCAGGCAGGAACCAGCCAAGCCAGCAGTGGGGTGGGAGACTCGCCAGAGCAGATATAAAGGACCAGTGAGGACTCCTCAGGAGTCCCCCCTCTCCTCTGCCCATCCAGGTGAACACAGGCACCGTGCAGTGCCAGAAGAGGACATTGCTGCATGAGGACCCTGTGCTTAGGAATAGTGCTTTAAGATCTACAAATGTTCTTTGAGGAAAAAAACTAAATTTAAAGCGCTTTGGTTGACTCAATGTTTTCTACACCTTAGCCTAAATTTGTGTAGTTACTCCTCCTAGCAGCTTTTGCGTTCTCCCCCTGACACAGCTACATCTCTAGATATTTCTAGAAACCCACCAGTATTGGATCTGGCATTTCTACACAGAATGTCATCTGCTAATCAAAATAGACCGAGGCCTCCAGAAAAGACCATGTCTTGGGTGCACCTAAAAGAGCCAAAGAATCTCCCAGTCTCTAGAGGATCCCCAGGCCGTGCTGTCCCCAGCAGGCCAGGTAGATCTGCCAGCACACGGTGGCCCCATGACATCAGTGGACATGCACACTGCACTGTGGGCACGCYACTGCCAAGCTCCTCCAGCCACGTACGTGGTGCACGAGGTGGGAGCAACCATATGGCACAGGGCATGTGGGGCACCAGGCAGGAGCACCCGAACAGCATGGGGCACATAGGATGCCAGGGGAGTACCCAAACAGTGTGAGGAGGAACTGGTCCAAAGGAAAGGAAGGACCAAAGCAGGGCTCTTAAGGCAGCAGCAGACCACGCTCAGGCTCTAGATTTTAGGGGACCCATGTTTCACTTTAACAGCACTCCCAGCGCCAGGGTCTTCCCTCCAGACCCCCCAAGCTCTCATACCAGAGCCTCCAGCTCAGGGTTTCCCAGCAGGCAGCATCTCCAGCCCCCATGACGGAGCTGCAAGCGGGGGCAGTCCCAAAGGGGCAGCCCAGGGGCACCCCTCCAAGGAGCAGCCAGCGGAGGGGGTCGACCCCCAGCCCAGCTTCTCCTCTTTGGATGCCGGGAGGAAAGCTGAGCTGGGGGCGGAAGGAGCCAGCGGGCCTGGGAGTGACACCTCGCAGATTAGAGAGGTATGTGGCCTGGAACCTAAACACAGGATGTGCAGTGCAGAGGAAAGGCTGGGGGAGGGAGCGCGCCGAGTTCGGCACAGTTAACCCCTTTGTGCGCTGGGCCTGAGCGGAGCTGCCCGCGGAGGCTCTGCCATATGTCCCAGCAACAGGAGCATGGCAGAGACCACAGGGTATAGGATTAACTCCTTCAAGCCCCACCAGTCTCCCCGGGTGCACCAGGGAGCTGCACCATCCCTGCTCCGCCATCCCTGCTCCTCCAATGGTGACTCCCTGCAGAGCCAGCACGGTCCCATCCTTCCCAGCAAGAGATGCCGCCTGTCGACCGTTCCCTCCGGAGGCCCAGATGTGGCGGTTCCTGTCCTGCTTCCTCAAGCTCAGGGTTCGCTCGAGCAGGAAGGAGAGATAAGGGAGAGCCAAAACTGCCCGGTTCCCCAGGTCAGGGTTTGCCAGGAAAGCCTGCTGGGGCAGCGCCAGCAGAGCCCAGCGGGTGGAGGGCTGCCAAGCTGGGGAGGTAGCTGTGGCCTCGCCGGTCTGGCACAGTGCGCAGACAGGACTCGTAGCGAGGGGAGATCAGTAGGAAGCATTCAGCCTGCTCTGGGGCTCTTGAAACATGGGATGATAACTTAAACCAAGTCTCCTCCAGCTGGTAAAATAGCAGAGCAGGTCACAACATCGGCCCTAATTTGGAGACCTGTAACTTGCACTATGGGAAGACAAGAAATGGCAGAAGTCACGTCTGCAAGGAATGGCCATTTTGGGATTGGTTTTGGGGCAAACACTAGGCAGGCAGGAGCCTCCTTCTAGCCAGCAGCACCTGAACTGCCAAGGGCTCCCAAGCCACATTCAGCATGGGGCCCCCACCCAAGGAGCAGCAGAAGAGAAGAGCTGACCCACAGTGAAGTGGAAGGGAGGAGGCGTGTGGCCAAGCAGCCTCCCCCGGCCCACGGCGCTCACCTCTGCCTTGTACATGCGGATGAGGCCCTGGTTGACCTTGGACCAGGAGGGCACGGCGCTGATGTTCCAGAGCTGGTTGGAGTGCTCGGCAAAGGGGCCCGTCTTCATCTGCAAGAGACCCGAGAGCAGGGCTGAGAGAGCCAGGCCAGCCAGGAAGCTCATGCACCAGCAGTGACTCACACTCACACTCTCTCCAAGCAAACATTCCCACCAAGCCCTGTGACCCACGCACCAGCCACCTCACTGCGCCTTTCCTCCCTCCCTCCGCACTCCCTCCCGCTGCGGCCACATCACATGAAGCCGTAGCAATCCAGCTCCCCCCTTCCCTGATAAAATTAAGCCTTTTCCTGCCACGCTTTCCTAATCAGACCTCCCTCTGCACACCTCCCTTTTAATGATTGCATTAAAAAAGCCCCACGTAAGTCCCGTTCTCCCCCCCCAGCAGAGCTTGGCTCAACGCTGTTCCTATTCTACCCAGAAACCTCCCAGTGCAGCACTGCTGGGCTTTCCAAGAAAATGACTCATTCCCCATTCAGATCAACAACAAGCAGCAGCGACAACCGCTGCTGCCTTCCCTGAATACAGAGGGCAGCGCAGGTTGGCAGCAGCTCCGGTGTCCGCAGCCCACTCCACACCTGCCTCTAGCAGAGGAGGGCTCCGGGTGAGACGGGAGCACRGGGGACACGCTCCAGTCCCGCTCTCCAAACCGGCTGCAGAGCTGCAAGTTGCTAGCTTGCAGCAGATGCTTTAAATTTATTTTATTTTATTTTATTTTTAATACTGCAGCGTTTCTCCTCCCAGGGCGAGGGATTTGGAGGAGGGAGGGCAGGGGGGAAGCTGCAATCAGGGACAGTTGCATGTAGATTCCCTGGGTGGTTGTCTCTCCTTCTCCTCCATGAACAAAAACAGACCCTCGGGGAGAAAAAGAAATACAACGCAGCCACTCTGACTGAGCGAAGTTCCCATGACATCAGAAACCACAAGGCCGAAGCTCACGCTAAAAAGGAGCGTGGGGAGAGAGGAATCTCTTGGACTCTCGTTCTCGACTCGGGGCTCGAACAACTAAGCCCTTCCCTCCATGCACGCACAGGCCTGGAGCGAGGGTGGGAAAAGAGCCTCCCAAAACCACCTCTCTGTCTACTGTAAAAGCAAGCAAGGCCGATCAATCTGCTTTGGGAAATTGCTGCTGCCCTTCTGCAAGGTCTGTGTGGCACCAGCCTGCAGCAGAGAAAGAAAGAGAGAGGGAAGGGAGGGGGAACCCAAAAAACCCCACTGCTTGGAGGACAACGTGTTTCAAACCCGCTGACCTCGGGGCTGGAGCAGTGGGGGAAGTGGGTCTGTAGTTTTGCCCGCTGCCAGGAGAGCGCAGACACAGCCCCGTTTCCCCTCGGCGGTTCTTGTGAGCTGGGGGATGACGGATGAGCCGCTCAGCCGTGCCCGCTCCCCTCCGCCGTGCGCGCTTTCCTTGCGGCTACAAGATGAAGCGCGCAGATACACAAAGCACGACGTTACCCGGCAGAGCCAGCATGTTATTAAGCACGAGGATTTGGCACCGGCGGGCACCCAAGTTAAAGGCTGCTGGGGAGCTCAGCGCCAGGCGGTTCGCTCAAAGCATCCCGCCCCATACGGGAGATTTGGCTGCGTGCGTTTCGACGCCAAACCTTCCTCCAGCATCGCTGCCCTTCGCAGGGGCACAGCTTGCATCAGCCACCACCACCGCGCTTTGCTTCTCCCCCCTTCCCGAGCCAGAGCGAGCGCGCTGGAGAGCGCGGAGGAGGCGAGCGCGGCTGGCCAGCCCCACGCTCGCGCCTGGGGCTGTGCGAGCGCCTGGCACGGCGGCCACCGCGGCCCTCCTCACCCAGGGCGCCCAGCGAGGGACGGCTTGGCTACGGTTTCAAACTGGGGAGGGGAAAAATAAGGGGGACGAGGGGGGGACAAAAAAAATCATCTCCTTCCAGCCACAAAGGGCGAAGAGGGAGAGCCGGGGGGAGAGCGAGAGGCGGCGAGTGCGCTGCAGTCCCGCAGTGACCCCAGGGGAATGGAGTGAGTCAGAGCAGCCATATTGAGCAGGAAATTACTCACAGACGCGGCGTTCCTGCCTCTCGGTTCCCAAGAGAATCGGCCTTTTGTAAATGGTTCCTCTGTCAGTGCCGGGGGGAGGGGGACGGCTGAGGCCGTGCTTTCCTGTCAGCTCCTTCCCTTCCAACCGAAACCCGAGCCCTCCCTTCCCAAACCTCCAAATTTAGAAGCCAGATTGAAGCCGAAATTCCTGCTGCCTGCCCTGGGCCCTTGGAGGAGCATCTGGGCGATCGCACTGTTCCACCGCAACAGCCGGGGCATACCCAGCACCCCTCTTCTGCACAAACACACACAGCCCTGCCATCGCTGCCGTCCACAGCCCCTGGTGCGGCAGGCACCGCAGAGACGCTCCCAAGCCCTCCTCGTCCTCGCACCTACGGGTACCACACGCACCCCGCAGCACACTTTGGGAGGAAAGGCAGCAGCAGGGGGATAGCTCGAGTCCCAGCTGGCTCCATAAACCTCACCCTATTCAAGAACCGTGTGTTCAGATCCAAAACCACCCTGCAGATTTCCCAACAGCGGGCCAGCTTATGCAAGGCTCGCTGCCGTGCCTGTGCGCCATGCAGGGTGGTGCCGCTGTAAGGAGGATGCCTCAGTGGGTTCAGCCTGGACATCATCTCGCTGCTACTTTAAGAGCCTGAGGTTTAAATATACACATGGCAAAGACCATAACAGTGTATATTCACATCCCTGAAACGTCACCCAGGGGATGAGAAAAATATCTGCTCAAGAGAATATTCTCTCGGTTGAAAGAAAACAACCTACCTTGGTTGTAGCTTGGTGAAACAAAACCTGCTCTCATGTCGGTAAGACGTACCAGACCCACTGCGGGAACTGTTGTGGTGTTTGCCACGTGTTTAACACCTTTAAAGGAGAGCTGTTTCCAGCTGACAAGCTCAGAAGAAAATAATATCGTTCATTTATTAAAGTCTTTAATCCCTTCTATCTTTTTCCCTGCTATTTTGTTTTGTTGTTGATTTGGGAGAGAAAGCATTCGGAGGGCACTCGAGGCTGTCTCAGCCCCCCCTAGTGGCAGTAACAGCCTTCCCAGGCATTTGGGAGAGAAAAAACAAATTTTAAAAGCAAAATCTTTACAAAAAGGAAACAGTGCCTTCATGAAGATGGCTTGAAAATACCATGCATTTGATAATCCAGGTTGTTGCCATCCCTTAGCGGCTCACGCCAGGATGGCCCGAGAGGAGGGCTCCTTGCCACCAGGTGGCACTGAGGAACGCAGCAGAAACACTGAATTCCATGATTCTCAACAAATGTGCGGAAAAAGAAGTGAAATCACTTATTTTAAAAGCCTACTAAAAAGCTAACTTTCTGCAGGCAAAAGCAGAGTGACCTGAAGCAGCAGTATGGTGCTGTGTATTTTAAACTTTACGTACCATCTGTGCACTGCAGGATTTTCTACACACATGTCAAGAGATGTATGTTTTTATGTTTTTAACAGGTTAGTGCACTGTCTGGATATTACAGAGGCCCAAATTAAACTAAATCTTAGAGCATCTTGGCTCCTGCTTTCCTGTCCTCATCTTGATCTCTTCCGCCAGTGCCTCTTTACTACCCGTGGCATGATTTATCTCTGCATTAAGGGTTAAACCCTGTGAGGTGTTAAGGACCAACAAACCCTACTAGATTCAGCAGGACTTGACACAGCACCTCCTGGGGTCTGGGCCAAAGGGTCCTATGAAAATTTCCTACATGAAAGGCTAAGTTCATATCCTGTAACCTCCCTTCTCATCTAATCACTAAATTAGAGAGGTGGGGAGCCGGGAAAAGCGAACAGAACAAAGGGGAAGGACCGCACTCTGTCCTTCAAAATTAATCCCACCAACTCTCTCTTGCCAGAGACAAGAAATCCCTCACCAAAACAGAGTGTGCGGTTCTTGTTCTCCCTGCCCAGACCGTGCAGTAAGGGGGACAGTAGAAACATGGCCAGGTCATCCACTGCAGCTGAGGGCAGAAAGCTGTGAGCTCCCTCATTGAGAGACACTGCCCGCGGTTGGCAACAAGCTGAATATCACCGGTCCCTCACCCAAGGGCCCTACAGTGCTTGAGCAGAAACATGGTCCTGATAGCGTTGCCAGCTGGGTGAATCTCAGCACCATCTCTGCTCTAGATCGTCTGCAAATAAGGCACATTTAATGGGCAACTCTTTTGGTAGAATCTGGAGACCAAGCTGCACAGAGGTTTGGGAGCCTGCCCCAAGCAAGGGGAGGCCCAGGGCCTGCTAGGCAGTACCCAATGGCTGGAGGGAAGGGAGATTATCTTGGCAAGCCCAGTCATTTTGCAGCTCCTACTTCATCTTCCTAGCACACTTGCAGACACCAGTCTTCTCCATCCAAGTTCCCACTGACTGATCCCAGTGATGATCCAAGGTTATTTGTTTGCTCTTGTTACAGCTCCCTTCAACTGCAATCCACAGCCCATCTAGCTTAATTATACTTCCTCTCAACATCCCTGTCTCAACTCATTCAAGGAGAGCACCTCGACATGCAACAACAGTTCATCCGCACAGTTCCATGAAAGCAAACAAACAAGCAAAGGAGGAAGAGAAAACCACAGCCAGAGCCAAGTATCTAATGTTAGAGAACTTCCCTGTGGGACAAACCTTCCAGTCCTCACCTCTGTAATGAAGAGGATGCACTCCAGGAACATGAAGTCCTTATGGTTTTCATTTACCACCTTCTCATCAACAAAGTGTCGAGGCTCCAGACTTGGATGGTCTAAAAAGAGTAAGAAACAATAGGAAGTAACCCGTATGGCACCCCCCTTCTGAGACCAAGTTCAATCAGGTCTTGCCCTGCCCCTCTTCCAGAAGAAACACAATCCTCCCATCAGAGCTCTTCAGAAGTCAGCACAGAGCTGCTCCCTTCCATCTCATCTCCCACTCCAGTGCCTCAGCAGTGAGAGCACCAGGTAAACTCCTCAGGGCAGAAAATGTGTTTTCTAGCACCAAAAACAAGACTCTCCTTTTAAAAAGCTTGTAGTCATTGCAATGAAGACAGATGGACTGTACAAGGAAGCCTTCCATCTCCCAACCCAAGCAACTAGCTTTATTTGGAAAGCTGAGAAAAAAAAATCCAAGCTCCAAGCAAACTCTTCTGCTGTATTATACAGAAATTTGACATATTTGAATTTAAAAGTCAGTCCCAAGCCCCATCATCTTTGCAACCTAGACAGATGGGGCAGGGGGCAGGCTGGGACACAAGAAGATTTTTATTAGTACCTATAAGCTGGGAACTGCCCCATATGAAAGGTAGAAATTGGAAGTCATCCAAGCCCCACACGCCCTGGCTGCCAGCAGGTTCCATCCTGTAGGTCTTCTGAAGTTTTCGCATCACTTCTAGGTACCTGAGACCAAAGAGAGAAGGAAGGGTTAAGACAAGGCCTTCTTCTGTCTTCATTGACTTACATGAAGACAAAAACAACCAGTTTGGAGAAGGACACAACTTTATCACTTGCAAGCAGGACCCCCACATACAGCACACAGTACATAGAATATATATTCAGCTCCTTTGCCACAGAAAGCAGCCTGACGGTAGGTATAGTAGCAAACAGCAGCACCTTTTAAAAATTGGGGTTTTTTACACCAAATTCACTAAGAAAGCAAGTAGCAAGGGTTTACTTTATCTGCAGTGTCTTACATTGGTGCAGATCTTTCCCCACCCCCACCGTTATTTGAAAACATTGATACTTCACGCTCCTTCAACAACTTCCGAAAGAGCTCAGAAATCTTTCCACCTTACGGCAATCACTACTTCCACTTTTCAGGTGGAAAATTAAAGCTGGAAGTACTACTGAAGGAAATTGTTTCCATGCCACCAAACAGTGATACAGCTGGGATTAGATCTCTGGACTCCAAACACCCATTCCACCGGTTTCATCACTACCAACTCTACCTCCTGGGCTGGAAACACATCTAGAGGAGCAGTGGAGGCCTGCCAGTTTCATAGATTTTTTTTTTTTTTTTATTTCCTGAAGAGATGTTAGACAGGAATATCTGATCAGAGGATCTATCAGAAAGCACAGAGCTTCACCCACATACCTCTGCAGAGCTCAATAACTTGTGCTCAGCTCAGCTAAAGTAACTTTCCAGAAAGACACTCAGCCTCTAACAGACAAGGTGCTATCACCTCTTTTGGAGATAGTTATAATAGGTCACCGTACAGTCTATTAAAAAGTACATCTGCCTCCTAATTTTGCCTAAATTTGTCTTCAGTTTTCCCATTCTGCTGTTTTTCCCTAGGCCAGCAAGCCCTTCAGCACTCACGTTCTCTAATTGTGTACACATCTTTGTAGAAGGCTCTTGATTTGCCCAGCTCACACCCCAGGAGGAGGCTCTTCTTACAGTTTCTCACTCCCAAATGGGTGCGGATGAGTGGAAGAAAGGGGGCACAATCAGCCCAGACTACAGGAGGAGCCTGGTGTACAGAACAGGCAATAACATCTCACACACCTCAGACAGCTGGAAGTGGACACTGTCAGGCATCTGCCCCCAAACAGCCCAATGCTTCCAGGCCTTCTCCTTCAATTACCTCACCTGTTAAATACTTTAAAGACAATGGCCATCTGGTCATCCACTCTGAGCACACCGATTTTGCAGAGACAGCAGAGAAAGGCTGCAAATGCAGCTTCGTGCCCTGGAGTTAAAAGAGATAAAGAGATGTGACACTGGTGTCTCTGGTCCCCAAGACAACCTTTCTGTGGGCACCACAACGGCTCTTCAGAAATCACAGCAGTCACACTCCCCGCGTCAAGAGCCCCAGCCAGCTGTCCCTAAGGTGCTACCTCATCTTATTAATGACATGAGCTGACAATATTTCATCCCCACACAGCACCCACCCAAAGCATAACTTCTGGACATTCATAAGGTGATTATTAACTCTAAGAAAAAAAAAAAAAAAAAGTTCTTGAGGAAAAACAGCTCCAACACTGGGCATGCTGGGAGCAAGGCAGGGCCTCTCCCAGGAGCTTGGCATAGCAGGGGAAGTGGAGCACCACAGAGCTGTCTGCTCGGGGGATGCAAGAGAACCTCACATCTGCAAGTAAAGAGATTTCCTCCTGCTTCAAAAATATCTGTTGGAAGGATGCAGATCCCATGATGCTGCCAGGAACAGTCTGTCCCAGAAGATACTGGGATCTCAGGCTGAGCCTCTGCAGCTTGGTCCTCCAGCTAACAGCAAGGAAAAGAAACAACCAGCAAAACCAGAGCAATGTCTTTTAGTGGAATGGACCAGAGAAGAAGGGAGGGTACAAGATCAGCAGCTCCACACTATGAAGAAGTGCAGCTCCCAGCGTAGGAACAAAGTGCACCTATGGTCAAGCCACTGTGAGCTGGGACAAGGGCCACTGGCTTGGGACATACAGGAGGGGAGGAAAGGCTGAATTTCCTTCCCTGAGCTGACAAAAACCCAGCCAGCGGTTCCCTTTCCAAAGACAATATCTCCCCCTGGTGCCGGCAAGCCGCAGCTCTCCTGGCAAGCACTGCTCAGCCTCCAGCTCTTCATCCTTTTACCCACGTCCTCCTCTTCTCCCAGCCCAGATCCAAAGTCGTGTTTCTTTGCACCCACAGTGTCTTGCTCTCCTGCCTTTCGGTAAGGACACTCTCCTCAGCACACCACCTGTCCTCCAGACAGAGGAGCAGAGCATGTAGACGATTCTGGATTTAAATCTAACTGAAGCCAGTGTAGTTACTCCAATCTGCAATTCAGTGTCTCCTTAGGTGCAAAATGCTTCTACCTTCAAATTTCAAAGCCCCTCTGTAAGCAGTGATGTCACTTCTAGGGAGCACCAGACCTCAAGCCACCTCCCACTGAACACAAACTTGGTTCACATTCTAGTTCCAATTCAAGTAATTATATTTTATCCCTCTAAACTGCCTATTGCAGGTCAGCCATGCAGGACTGCTGTATGCAGTAAAGCAGCTCCTACAGCTTATCCCAGAATGGCTTGCACAGCTTGGTTCACATTTCCTCGGACGAGACGTGAAAAGGATGTCATAGCTCTAGCACAGCCCTGCTCCCAGTCCCAGCTCTCAGTCATAGCCCACACTGGACATAGGGGTGAGGAGGCCCTAGAAGGAAGGTGTTTGTATCAAGCTGGCACTAAAAAACAGTGGCAATAACATATTTAAATAAATGCAGCACCAGGCTCCAAAGGGTCACTACCTGAGGAAGTCAAGTCTCAACCAGCATGCATGCCCAGGTACCTGTGCCATAGTCAATGCGGGTGGAGTTCCCCACGGATTCCTTCAGGTACACGGCCACTTCTGGTGCAGTGTCAGCCAAATGCTTGGGAATCACGGTTGCCACCAACTTTTCTGCTTCCTGGAAGACACAAAAGACTCCCTCAAGTGAGTGTGCAGATTGTCACAGTCCCCAGGAGCAAGTCATCCTCTGCTCAGATACTGTTGCAGAGTGGGAGCTGCAATGGTGCACTCCTACAATGGCCAGAGCCAGCATGACAGAGGAGCAAATTCTCCTGTTGAAGAAGTCATCTCCAGAGATGGAGCAATTCAGGGAGAGCTTGTCCTGAACACTTATCCAGGCCACATGCATCCTGTAGGAAAAAAAAGCTTCACCATCCAAGTACATCAACCCAGTTACCCACTGAGTCATCTCCAGGACAAAAGCATTAATAGAGCAGCAGACCACCTGCAAGCTCATTGCTGCTGGGACTGTGCCTGTGCCACCTCCAGAGCTCGGTCCAGGGCAAGTGCTCTGAGCTGAAGGAGTCGAGCAGTTTCACAACCTTCCTCTGATTTTGTGTGTCACCCGTCAGCTAGCAGACACAGTGGGCAGTTACAACACAAAGGAGTTCCTTGGGCTTGGAGGGCCCTCATGGACCATCCAGGACTTGGGAGACCCAGCCAAGAGCATTCACATAGATCATATGCTCTCATAAGAGGAGAAGACAGCACCAGATCAGGGGTAAGTAATGCATATCAAGAGGTGGATCCTTCACAGCTTATCTGAGCAATTCCTCTGTAGGCTGCTTGGCTGCCACACAATGATGAAGCCGTTCTGCTACCCCTGCTGGGCACGCTGCCCTTCTGTAGGAGCTGCATGTAACACTACACATGAAAGACATGCTCACCTGGTCTAGTTTGGCGTACCAGGTCCTGAAGGCTTTGTTCCCAAAACGAGAAGGTTGATCCACTGGCGGGGTTTCATCGATCCATCTGTCAAGGGTGTTCAGAAGAGCCACCAGCTTTTCAATGGGCTACAGAGACAAAGAAGATGAGGGGTCATGGTGACATAAAACAGAGCAGTCCCTCAGGCTCTGACATCTCTGCCCTGGATTGGAGTCATTAAAGCCCACACCACCCTTCCCAAGGGTGGCAAGCAAAAACGGGATGTGCCAACCCTCCCCAAAATGCAGAGGGGCCGGGAAAACAGTCCTTCCCCTCAGAAGATCAGTCCAGTACAAAGCGCAGCCTGAGGCAGGCTCTCCAGTCACGCACACAGTCTTTCATGAGCTGTAGCAGCACTATGCTCTAAAACCTCTGGGAGAAGAGCTACAGCAAGCTCCTAGCTGTAGGGCATACAGGACTGAGAAGCAGGGAAGTGCTACACAATTCAGGGATCTCCAACACAAAACTCAGGCTCTGCATCTTAAAGGTCCTGCGTCCCCCACGGGATACAGCACAGCACTTACCGTGTATCCTCTCCAGTGGCTGATGATGTGATTTAGAGGCCCTTCTCAAGGCCTCTAATCTTTGTCCTGAAGTGTCTCTTAGGAGCCAGGATTAGCAGTGATGGTGTTAGCATTTGTACAGCACCCAGTGCAGCAGGGCCTAATCGCAAGTCAACCTTCTCAGCATGATTCCTGTTGCTTCAAACTCATACCAGCCAGACTGCTACGGCAGCTCCAACCCAGGGATACCCAGTGCACGTGGCAAAATACAACCTACCCAGGGGAAGAGGCAGCCTGGTTTGCCCACCAGTGGTCTCATCAGAGCAAGCATGAGAAGCTCTTGACTCTCAAAGAAATGTCTCAATACAAACACAAAGCTGATGGCAAGACAAATGCAACAGCAAGACAACAGAGCCATCTTTCTTACACCTAGTGCTGGAAGGAGAAAGTGAGGAACCTGCATAGGATGTATGAGAGTGACTGGAGGAGGCACTGCTGTGGCCATAAAGAGAGGTGTAACAGGTGATACAGCACAATGTCTCAAGTTGTACTGTTAGGACCAGGGCTGGCCAATGCACGCAGCCTCCTCCCTGCCTTGCCCACACAGCTGGGGAACGGCTACACCCCATGCACCAAGAGGTAGCACCGAAGGCAGCACTTTAAGCAGCTCCAAACAGTTTTAGGAGGCTCTGCTGACAACTGGTCAAGCCTGCCAGAGGCTCTGCGATTCTCCTCACCCGACTCCAAGCAGCTGGAGAGCTGTCAGCCGCCACAGCAGCTGGCCAGGCCCCGGGCAATGTAGGCTCCTCTGTCTCGAGAGGGGATTCCTCCTTCAAGGGGACAAAGAGGACAGCAGAAGCAGCGGCTGGTTTGACTTTGCTGGAGGCATTGACCGTGTGAAGCCGGCTGGTCTCCTGGGCTGTGGTTCAATTCTTCACGCTGCCTGCCGGGAAGACGGGGAAACAGCCAAGCCCAGCAAGTTTCTAGCCCTTGAAGTGCCACTCGAAGGGGGCGGGTGGAGAGACAGGCATGGCAGAGCCGTGCTGCTGCTGAACCAGCTGCAGATCACTCCCCATGCCCTCCGCTCCCAGGAGGAAGGGTCTCATGGCAGACACAGCCTCCCACAGACAGTGGCTCCTCAGGAGACAAGGACATGGTGGGATCAGCCAGCGGGAAGTGGGATCAGGCAGGGGAGGGATCCACCCACCCCACAGGACCTTGACGCTTGGCCACTGAGCCAGGCTAGAGGCTGGGATAGAGGACAAGACATGAGCACACCAGGAACACAAAAGACCCAAGTGCCAAGGGACACGGGAGGCCAGAAGCTCCGGGTGCCCTGGTGAGGCTGCAAGCTGGAGCCACTAACGGGCCAGTGCCCCAGATTCACGTGGACCAAGGCAGCGCAACCCCCTCTTGCTTCAGCTCCCTGCTGCCTGAAACGCTGCAGAAACCTGGCGTCTCCCCACTGCACCGGGCCAGGTTTGGACTCAGCTCTACTCCTTCCTGGCTATTGCATTCCCCTCCAATTAAGCAACAGCGTCCCCAGCACTGGGTTGCATTAAATAATTAAATCGTGCTGGTGATTTATCTGCCGGCACCAGCAGCTCATTACGAGCAGCTACCGTATTTCAAACCCCTCTCAGCGAGCACTCAGTGCTGCCTGGATAAATGGCTGGCAAGGACGGGCTCCTTCCCCCTCCCCAGATCTGCCCGCAGGCCTTGGGGAGTGCGAGAGTYGAACCTCCCCTTCCCCACTCGCTTGCTTTAAAGGGATTAAAAAGCCCAGCCCCACTGAACACRGGAGAGCAGGACCCAGCTGCCGGCTCAGCCATGCCAATAAATAATTAAAGAGATGCAGCTCGTTTTGGGCTCAAGGCCCTTTGAAAAGGGGGTTACTAAAAGAAGCAGCTTCCCATTGTCCAGCAGAGGAAACTTGTGCATCCAGAGCTGACCCCTGCGGGGGAGAAGGAGGGGAAGAGCAGAGCTTACGGGAACACAACCATCAGCACCACTGCAGCCTTGTTTTGCCTGGCTGGGTTTTTAAGCTCTATTTTTGCTTTACCTTTCCAGTGATCAAAGCAAGGGCAGCCTCCCCCCCGCTTTCCTTGCTCCTCTCGTTGTGCTGATTTTGCATCCCCTTGACCCTGAGTCTGCCACCGGTCCCAAAGGCAAACCCCAGAGCCTCCTACAGAGCAGAGACCTGTCAGCATCTCTCAAAAGCAGGGGCCAGGCAGACGGAAGTGCTGAGAAGGCATCATGGCAGCCAAAGCTGCCCGTGGGGACCAAGCCTGCCCCGTGGGCTCCTCGGGCCCTGTCAGAGGGGGGAGCTGCTAAAATCAGGGCTTCCCCCACTTCCCTCCTGGAACCAGAGAAAGCCACACGGCCAGCCAGTTTTCCCCAGTGCAGCAGGCTGTTTGAAGGGAAGGTCTGCTCCTCGCATGGCCAAAATTAACCTCCTCCTTGCTGCACTGCTCCTCTGATCAAAGACACAGCTTTGAAAAACTGCTCCAGGCTGCAGCCCCAGCAGTCRCTGCACGGATCCCCACGTGAAAAGCACTCCCTCCAGGAGAAGGCGGCAGGTCACAGCCTATCAGTCATACAACCTTGTGCCAGACATAGCGTCTACGCCAGAGTCCTAAACAACAGCTCAGCTATCACTACTTGTCAGATGCCTCCAGCAAAACCCCAGACAGCTCCATGCAATTTTTCAGTAAGAGCAGAGCAAGCTCAGCAAGTCTCAGAAGGGGCTCAGCCCCCAAAGGATCCAGCTCTCGCTCCAGCAGACAGTTTGGTATCGACACACGCTACTCTGGAAACCATTAAGCTGTCTCTTTCAAAGCAGAGCAGACCATACTTTCTTTTTTTTCCACGGCAAAGCAATATCAGTAAGTCGTGGAGAGGATACGCATTCAGCAGAAAGGATTCCAGGAGGTCATTTGCCAAAGGAAGGCGTCCCCAGCATTTGATCAGGGAGGAAGATGGGACGGCACAAAAGCACATCAGCAGCAGGTACGGCAAAAGAGAAGAAAGCAGAGCAGAGATGCAAGCAAAGGCCACAAGGGGCTGAGCCTTTAAAAGCACAGATAAGCAGTTTGATCTACAAACGAACCCATGTGAACAGGCAACCTCATCAACAAGGCAACCCTGGGGATGCTYCACCTGTGCCTCAAGTCACAGGCTTCTGCTCTCCTCAGCGCGAGGGGAATGAGGCATGTTCCCTGCCACTTCCCAAGCAGTCAGGATTGTGTCTCTTGTTTGTCACCTGGACTGGGACTGCAGATGGAAAACATTCACTCCAAGAGGGATCTGCTGCACGGACACAGCCCTGATACAGCTTTTCCTAGATAGCTGACAGCTCAAAGGGGTTGGCGGAAGAGGGGGTTTTTTCCCCCTTTGTTTTGCTCATTTTTAATGCTTTGTTTCCCTAGAACTGCTCTGTGAATGGTTGGGAATGAGCGAGATCATGACAAAGACAAAACTCAAAGGTGAAATGCAAACAGTGGAAAGCAAGAGCAGCATTTGACAGCAGTTTCTACTGAATTGAAGGAACAAAAGGTGGACACAAAGCCTGTTAGGGAGGGACTCATTATCCCTGATCCCCCCCATGAACTACAAGCAAGTTTCTTATTCACACACTGGCTCCTAGAAGGGAAGGCTGGACTTAACATGCCTGCTTCAAACATAAAAGACTAGGTTAAAGATCATGGTAGGCTGCCTTCCCACACCAGAATGAAGCTACAAACACACAGGCCCAGTCTGCTTCCCGTTCTGCCTAGATCTTTTTAGGCTATTCCCAGCTTTCTTGCACAGCCGTGATAAGTTTGAACATTAAAAATGTACCCAAGAATCTCCTCATTGCAACGCAGAACAAGGGAGGGGGATCCAGCATGCAACACAGAAGCGAAGCTGGTAGCCAACATACGCTCTGCAGATCACGGCAGCACCCAGAGAGACTTCGGGCCAGCACTGAGCATGGCTGAGGCCAGGCAGTAACACCGCTGCAGATGCCTGCCCTTCCCCTCTGGCTCCAAATGATCTCGCCATGCCCTGATAAGGTGAACAGGCATTAAAACCGGCCACAGCAGCAGACAGAACCGGGTGACAGTCACATTAATGCAAGGGGAAAAATAGGTCCTTTCTGTTTAACACCTCAGAAGGGGCAATCCTGCCACACAGGCTAAACCTACCTCCCCAGCCCAGCCCTCCTGCATGCTCTGCAGCCCCCCGTAGCCCGCAGCACAACCCTTGGTGAGGCAGGTCCACTCAATAACATGCCTTGAGCTCGCAGGCTGTCAAACCAGACCTCGCACAGCTCAGCTACAGTGTGGGCCGAGGAGATCGGTGCTGTTAACACACAGTCTGAGCAACAAGGAAGCCCAGGGACAAGGAGACAAGTGACTTGCCCAAGGTCCCACAGAAAGGCCAGTGGGAGAACAGGAACGGTACACACATCTCAGCCTTTTGCCTGCAACCAGGAGGGAATACCACATCTTCAAAACATGACTGGTTGAAGCCAGACTGTGAAAACAGGGTCAAAACATATCCCTTCTGCATCCTCCTTTTCACCACCAGCTTCTATCCACTTGTAACTTGCTTGATTTCCCATCCAGTGACCACACACAGAGCCTCTGCATCCTGGGGGGAGGATTGCAGGCTGACTTTTGCATCCCCAAGCATAACCCAACCACATTTATTCTCCCTGGCTCCCAGATAAGCTGCCAACTCATTCCTCGCCTAGGAAACATTCACTGTAGAGCCAAAAAAAAAAAAAAAAAAAAAAAAAGGCAGAAAAGGAGAAACAAGGGGATCCAAACTCTTCTCCTACCTCTGAAACTTTGTACTCGCAGGTCAGCTTCTTGCCCCTGACACCTTCATTCAGAGTGAGGATGAAGCCCATGTAATCTGCATATGCCTGCAAACACACCCGAGAGAGCAGGGCGTTAGTGAATACCCACGGTCTGTTTGAACAAGCAACGCGGCATGGGAGCACTCCTGCACACCAAGGGAACCTTTCCCAACACACAACGCTGCTTTCTTGGAGACATCCAGGGTGCAGGGCTTGCTGTGAGGTTACTGCTATTTTTGGCAGACATCAGAGGCAGATGGCGATTGCACTAAGAAATCTGCATCGCTGTAAGAATTACAGAGGGGAGAACCCTAAAAATGCTCGCACTGCCCCCAAAATCATTCCCTCAGCTCCCTGCCTCCTATCAGGTCAAATTCAAACTCCTCGGCTCTGCAGAGTCTCAGTTGTGCCTAGACATCCTGCTCTGCACTGCTTCTCCCAGACCTGCGCCATTATCTCCCCTCTCCTCCTTCTACTCTTCTCCCATGCTCATGCATGATGGAGAAGTGGGAGATAGCCCAGGCTCCTCACCGCTCTTCTCTTTAAATTTGCTGCTTTTGAAGCATCATATCCAGTGCAGCTCCACAGCTCTAAGTCTTTGAAAACACCAGACTAGCACACTGCCACCTCTCCCTCCTTGGGCCCCTCTTGCACGGAAATCTTGACCAGGAGCAAGTCCTTAAACCCAGAGTTTTAGGTTTGCTTGAGGTTTGCTTGAGACCTGGCTATTTTAGTTACAGTTTAGCTTCTTTAGTTAGAAGTTTAGCTTCTCTTAAGACATCACAGATCAGTCATCAAGCAAGAACTTGCTCCTAAGAGATGGGACAAGTCTGGGCTAACACACCAATCCCTCAAAGGCAGAGAGGGGAGAACCTGCCTGTTCCACCAGCTCCACACATACTGTAAACAAAAATTATCCAGGAAATTGAAAGCCTCGGCTCTAGAGCCCTTTCCAGTACAGCAAGGTGGGAAGGCCCCAGGAACCAACCCAGCCTGGCGCTATTAGAGGGCCAGGCAGCAGGACCATGTTCAAGCTGAGTTCAAACAGCACTGGGTAAATCCAGTTTTGATATAATGTACAGGCTAGGTAGGATGAAATACTTACCAGCTTCTCGTCTAGCTTGTTGGGAGGGAGCAGTAATAATTTGTAAGCATCTCTGGTCTCCCTCAACCTCTGGGCTCTCCCTGGCTCACTCCTTTGTCAGAGCATTTGGCTGCCAGACTCCACACCTCACTGCCAAGTAATTTTCCTACAAACAGGCAGTGACTCTTCTGCTTTAAAACACAAATCAATTAATTTCCCATTACTTGCCCAAACCTGCTTTACCTCAAGGCTGTTCCCAGACCAGACCTGGCTGCCACTGAAACAGAATAAGCACTTACCAGTTTTCCCTGACCCCAGAGCCATACCTGAGAGCGCTTCCACTTGGCCATGTCGGAAACCATGTTTATCTCCTTTTTGGGGATCATGAAGCTCTGCTGGAGGGGAGGAGCCACCTCCTCAGAGGTGCCTGGGAGATGCAAAAAAGAGGTAAAATAGAGGCAGTGGAGAAGAAGAAATCCTCTATCTTCCTTTCTTAGAAATCAACATTCATTTCTCAGGAGACAGAAAGCAAACAAATCCATCCCAGCTTGCGCCATTATCTCACCAAGTCCTCCTCACCAAACAATATCTTCCCCATCCCCGGATAATATACTCCTAAGGACACTGCAAGGCTTCAGAAAGCGGCATTATGTTTGTTTTCACCACTAAAGATGCATTTCCCATCTGGACAGAGAGGCTGGTGCAGGAGATAAAGACAACATCCAGCTAGTTTAATTATTTCTGTCTAGTGAAGACAAGCCTCAGGTTGTGCTGAAGCACTGAGCTCTCCTAACAAACTAACTGTGCCTTGTTTTTAGGGTGTTAAGCCTGAACTGCATTCCTCTTAAAAAGGACAACTCCTGCAAAGACAAAGCGGGAGCAATTCAATAGATGGCAGTCCAGAGCCACAGCCCCCAGTCCAGGCAGCGCGAGGGCTTGGAGGATGCCGGGACACAGCCTCTTCCAGGTGGAAGCTAGGAAGATAATTTAATTTTAAAGCTCTCTCAGAGACCAGGATGTAATATTTAATGCAAATGCAAGTTGTTAACGCATTAGAGGGGCTCTTTTTCCTGGCATCCAAACCAAGGACACAACCCTGCTGTAAGGGTGACCCCTACCCCACGCTCTCCAGAGCTCTGCTCTCAGCCAGCAGTCCCGCAATGGGACACTGCAGAGCCAGAAATGCTCCATGACGTTAGAGGTAATTTGCATTATGCTCCTATAAGTGCAAATTTTAACAGCAAGAGGCAGCGCAGCAGACCACTGTTAAGGAAACTGGGTGCTAACGTGAATTTATGAATTCTGCTATAGTCACCCAGTTCATCTTTTTAATTGTGGAAAATCTGAAGGCATTTGTTCAGCACCAGCCACCCTGGCAACACTTCAGCAACTGCTCTCCACACTACGGCAAGTTCAGGCACTGGTTCCCTAACATACACCACCAAACTCCAACTCCTTAAAATAGCATTAGCTGCACTTAGATAGAAAATACTACCCAGAAGCATCAGCAGCCTTTTCTGCAGCAGAGCACTGTCTAGCAGGCAGATCAGGGAAAAAGGAATCCAAAGTCCCAGGAACCACGCAGAKTCTGCTGTAGTCTTGTCACATAACCTTAGAAAGTCATTTAACGTCTCTGCCTTTCAAGTTCCCCATCTACAGAACAAATGCAGTCTCATCACCTGCTTAGGGCGCTAGGGCATTTGGTTCGTTCCTGCACATAAGTTACAGTAAAACTTCCAGGTACAAGGATGAGAAGAACAACGCGCGAGAAATTTAAACGAAAGATGCGTGCCTTTTCTGAAAATTCAGCGCGCAACTCACAATGACTAGCATCTTAATGATGGAGCTCTTCTTTTAAAAGAACTTATAACAAGAAAACAATGAAAAACTCCAGAGCAGTGGTGCAAAAAGGCAAACACTGACTTGTCCATTAACACAGACCATACATAAAGACCAGAGATGCGGCCAGGGCAGTGTCCTGGACCGGGGGGACCCAGGTGTTAGCCCAGCCTCTGTCTCATCACAGAACTTGTTTCATCTCTTTGCATTTGTTTCTCAACCACCACTTCTTCTGACACACACTTTCTGCATTTCCTCTTGGGGAGGAAACCATAGATACTCAAGGAAGGAAACACAGTGAGGGCTGCAGGGGTTACGATATTACAAAACAAATAAATAAGCAAAAGTCCAAAACCAATGATGTGATGGAGACAGGAGCGGAACGGGTTAGTTTTATGATGAGAAGCAACTTGGACAAAGGAGACACTTCCAGTCGTACTCTCGTGGAGTGGGGAGGGGGAATCAAACTCAGCCACGAGATGGACCTTCCACACCGGCAGACAGCACCCATCTCAGCGACGGGAAACGGAGTCACAAGAYGTGGGCTACAGGTGACAGGGAGCCCCCGCTCCAGCGGCTCCGGCAGCCTCAATCCCCACCACCTCGTCCCTGGGGTGCGCCGGACGGACRGACGGACGGACCCGCACACCCTGTCAGCCCTCACGGGACAGAGGTTTCCCCCCCGCCGCGTCCCCGATCCCTGCTGTGGGGCGCAGATCCCTCAGGGAGCACCAGCCCTGCCCTCGCCGTCTCGGGGAGACCGGGCCCTACCCGTGCCGGCCGCCTATGGCCCAGCAGGCCTCCGCCCGCAGCGGGGCCGGGCGGCCGCTGGCGCCGGGGCTCCCCGCCCCACCCGGCCGAGGGTCAGGGGGCTCCAGGGCCCCTTCGTGACCCCAGCAAAGCCTCTTCCCACCTCACCCCACCGCAGGCCCGGGCGCTCGCTGCCGTCGCGCCCCCGCAGCCTGGGGCCCAGCGCCCCCGACCCACGGACCCCCATGCAGCGTGAGGCCCAGCGGCCCGCCCCCCGGCACGCCCTGGGCCCGGCACCCCTCAAGGGCCCCGAGCGCAAGCCCCCAGCCCAGAAGGCCCCGGAGCCGCCCCCGCCCTGCCCCGGCCGCCCCTCACCTGCCCGCCGCTCGCTCTCTGCCATCTTCCCGGAGCCCGGGCACCGCCGCTGCCACCCCTCACCTCTCACCTCCGGGCACGCCGAAGCCGCCGGCAGCCATCTTTGAACAGGGCACGCCGCCCGGCCCTGTCGCTCCCGGGGCCGTCAGCCGGCGGCGTGGCCCCTCCCGGCCACCGTCGTGGCCCGCGCCGCCATGTTTGTGCGGGGCACGGCCTCCTCTGCCCACACAGGACCGCGGGGCGGCCATGTTTGTGCGGGGCGCTGCGGCGCCGCGAGGAGTAGGTGCGGGCGGAGGGTAGAGGAGGCGCGCCTCGGCGAGCAGGAGGACTGTTCTCACCAGCCCCCGGAGAAGGCAGATGACAGAGGAGCCGTATCCCCGCTCCGACACCGGCCGCCGCGCTCCCTCCCCTCACAGCCGGACCCTGCCCTTCCCCAAGATGGCGGCGCGGGCTTCGCCCCGCTCCAAGATGGCGGGCGGGGAGGCCCCGCCCCCTGGCGGCCGAGCGGGGCGGCGGGGCG